>CANIUD010000601.1:692500-1190000 GCA_947470075.1 Closterium sp. Yama58-4 | reverse complement strand
ACTACCAAGCGGGCGTGGATGAGGTGTCGATAACATGCAGTAAGAGATGGTAACACACGGTTTCATTCTCAGGTCACATCACTTCACTCGTGACTATTGCAGTCGGTATCAGCGATGTGCACGGATAATGAGCACAACACAGAAACACCACAGGTATGTGTGGCTCACTGCATGTGTGTGCAGTGCTGCAGCTCACCTGCTTCCACAGGGGCGTCGGCCCAGCAGGTTCAGCTAAAGCCTCCCTCTGTAAGCTGCATGCGTTGCAGATGACCAAAGAATCGACTCAGAAACACAGGTGCGTGAACTGAAGTGCACCGTACCTGCTTCCACAGGGGCGTCGGCCCAGCAGGTTCAGCTAAAGCCTCCCTCTGTAAGCTGCATGCGTTGCAGATGACCAAAGAATCGACTCAGAAACACAGGTGCGTGAACTGAAGTGCACCGTACCTGCTTCCACAGAGGCTTCGGCCCAGCAGGTTCAGCTAAAGCCTCCCTCTGTAAGCTGCATGCGTTGCAGATGACCAAAGAATCGACTCAGAAACACAGGTGCGTGAACTGAAGTGCACCGTACCTGCTTCCACAGGGGCGTCGGCCCAGCAGGTTCAGCTAAAGCCTCCCTCTGTAAGCTGCATGCGTTGCAGATGACCAAAGAATCGACTCAGAAACACAGGTGCGTGAACTGAAGTGCACCGTACCTGCTTCCACAGGGGCTTCAGCCCGGCAGGTTCAGCTAGAGCCTCCCTCTGTAAGCTGCACGCATGCAAGCATGCATGCATGTCATAATGTACCAAGGTGTTACACAGACACAGATACAAACACAATGGATCATAATATAGAGCTGCTCTAACACAGAGCTCAGATGATGTTGCTGCTCAGGCATCTTCGAAGTTACAGCTTTGCTCTACTCTACTGCATTGCGAATTGATGGGCGAGGCACAATGCGCATCAATCACGCATAAGTTACACTGGAGCACAGATTACAATTACATGCATACACAGGGAATGAAAACGAACATGACAGAAGGAAAGAGGAGGCATGCTGGGGGTTCAGGGGAGCACGCAGTATCGAAACTTATGGAGTCCCGTCATGTGCATATGCATGATGACGCCAGCACACCTGGTGGTGATGTCAGCGCCATAGGAGAAGAAGAGGCCGTGAGCTGACAGGGCGGAGCGTAGGCGAACGAGATACTCCTCCTCGTCCGCTTTCTGGGGGATAATGGCATGTTGATGGGTACATAATGCAGAGGGCACTTCTGAAAATTGCCCGAAAGGCCAATAGCTGACAGGGCGGAGCGCAGGCGAACGAGGTACTCCTCCTCGTCCGCTTTCTGGGGGATCACGGCATGATGGGCATACACAGCAGACGGACTATGGTTGAGCATCAATCAACCATGTATATAGAGGCTGGGAGAACGCCATTCAAATCAAGTTATGACGGGTCTAGCTCCCTCTTGCTTTGTTTCCCCCCTTAACCCTTCCTACCTTCTCTCCCCCCCTCCCTCGATGTGCCTTGTGCTATCATTCCTCACTAATTCCTCTGCTCCCGTTACACTCAGGCCCTGTTACACTTTCCGTCCGTTACAAGCACGCGCGCACCTGCTTGGGCGTGAGGGAGTCCTTGGAGCAGCACGGCACTATATCGAAGGCAGTGGCTCGGAACACGTGCGCGCCCTTGAACGCGCCCACGAGCTGCCGGTTCGTCACCAGCAGCACGTACGTGCCTGATGGCGTACGGTAAAGGGGCGAGTAACGAAATGGGGAGAACAGTGATAGGGAAAAGTGAAGGCAACCCGACGAACAGGTGCGTGCCCTTGAAAGCGCCGACGAGCTGCTGGTTCGTCACCAGCAGCACGTACGTGCCTGATGGCGTACGGTAAAGGGGCGAGTAACGAAATGGGGAGAACAGTGAGGAGAACAGTGATAGGGAAAAGTGAAGGCAACCCGACGAACAGGTGCGCGCCCTTGAACGCGCCGACGAGCTGCTGGTTCGTCACCAGCAGCACGTACGTGCCTGATGGGCGAACAGTGAGGAGAACAGTGAAGGGGAAAAGAGAAGGGGAAGGCAACCCGACGAACACAAGGGGATAGATCAATAAACGCGAGGCGAAGGCACGCCACGTGGGTTCTAGACATGCCAGTGACGGGAGTGGGCACGCGATTTCACAGCTTCAGAGCATTACGGGTAAAAAGTGTGCAGACGGGTGAGACATGCCATGGGAGGGTGAGAACCCACCTGCAAGCAGCTCGATAAAGCCGAGGAGCAGGCACGCTGACTTTGGCTCTGCGACCGTTCCCGCAAGCGACGGCTCGCCTGAAATGTCGGAGAGTGGAGAAAACATGGAGAACTGAAGCACATTTTTTGGGTCGACTCAAAAGTCCGGCAAGCGACGGCTCGACTGAAATGTCGGAGAGCGGAGGAAACACGGGGAACGGAGGCACATTTGTCTGAATGTATGTTAATTTTGTGAGATCAGACAAGTCGGAGAAAAGCACGAGCGACCGCGAAGATGGAATAACGCGAAACTAGAGAAAATAATGACCTCCGAATAGCGCATGGGCACGCGCATGCAGCTGTTGATGAGACGCGAAAAAAGTGCGCAATTCAAACCATTGAGACACAAGCGAAGACAACGCTATAAACAACAAGATGCCATGCGGGAAATGACATCACATGTCGCCCCTATCAGCCAGCTGTCAATCTCGCAGATTGCCGCACGCAGCAGGCCGATCAAAGCCTGACGGATATCCGAATCTCCGCCGCTCGTATTGCCAAGACTTTCAAAACTCTAACGACGAGCACGATCCACTCCGTCTCTACTTCGCCGGGAACCGATTTGCCACTTTTGCTCCCGGAACGTGAGCGGTTCCCTCACGAATCGGTACCCAAACTGTCGCCTTCGCATTGCCAACGCTATCAAGTAAAACACGAGAGCTACGTATGAGAATGCAGCGAACTCTTGAGGCAAGCCCAGCTGCTGCTGAGAGCCAACCTTTGCAAGGAAACGGGTCTAGATCACCCGAACTACAGTACTGCCGGCGTCGTTATCTCTAAGCTAAACTCGATACGCTAGTTGCGGGAGTCAGCAGCATCAGGCGTGGCCTTCTCACCGGCTGGACAGGAGAATGCCCGAAATATGCAAGCTTGTCACCAAGGTCTACATCAATGTGTCAGTGGCTGTACCTCCGACGCTCAGGCTGCCGTCAGATCGGCGGATGGCGAGGCAGCTGGTGGACGCATCCAATGGCTCCAGTAGCAGCTCATCGGGATACTGCCAGACGCGGAATCCCGTGCACAGCGCTGGCACTGGAACACCCATGCTTCCTGACGCTTGAAATTTCACTCAATTTCTTTCTGAAAAGCACTCCAGTAATGTTTAAAAAAGCTCTGTGAGGTAAGTCTCTGAAACTGCTTCACGATGCACCCTGGAGGGATGTGGATCCAGAACAGCAATGCTGGTCTGGAAAAGAATCACCACGCTTCAAGATTGAAGCTGGAGACACGGGTTGGGCGACTGACTTTTCGTCCTAGCCAGGCCTATCTTCTTCTTCGGCGAACCTTGGAACCTCCGTTCCTCTGCCCTGCTCCCTGGATTTCTCCTCCCTGCCTGTGTTTGCTGTATCTGAAATCTGAACCCCCCAACCAAGCTCACCAAAGATACAGCAAAAAGGTGCCTCTCAGCCACTTTCTCGCTTCCTTCCCTCCCGTTTGGGGGAGTTCAGTCAGAGCTCGAGACTCCAGAAACCAGGGGATTGGCTTGGCTGGCAAAACCAAGGGATTGGCTTGGAACTTGGAGGCTCTTCCGCTACGGCTGCGGGGCTGGACTGAACTGAACGCGACGGAATGCCCAAGGTGCAATGCAATCAATCACCCACAAGTCATGCTCGCGCAGCAATCGGCGCTGGTCGCGCTTGACTTGGGCGCGGTGCAGCTGGCCTTACGCGCGGTGCTGCTGGCTTTGCGCGGAGCTGGGAGTGTTGCGTGGAGGTGCAAGGGTTGCGCGGCTATAATTAGAAGGAACTGCTGGCGGAGAATCTGTGTGGTGTGGGGTAGAGCTGGCTCGTGGTTGGTGGCGTGGCGCCGCGGTGGCACCAAGGGTGGTGGAGGAGGCAACAGCGAATCAGCGACAATTCCGAAACGCGGGAAGATTCGTCAAAGCACCAGATTCCAAAATTCAAGGGCAAACCAACCGCGGGCAAACATGGCAGGCACTTCTGTACCCGACTTTAGCTTTTATTCACACCCAGCTAAAAGAGGAGAATATTTTTAGGACTTTTCTACAATACACTCACCTTCGGATCCTTGAAATATTTCTTAGCCTGGTGCGGCATGAGCCAGCGGCCGCATAGTATTTGTTACTATAACAATTGAATCTTGGAAAAAACACATGTATGTCACCTGCGCATTTATGTCGCTTAATGGGAAAGTGTGAATTGACCAAGTACCGTAGTACCGGTACGGTAATAAAGATCACAACAAAAGTTGCATCCCACTCAGCCCCAGCACCCCTATGCTTTTTCACCCCCCATTACCCCTCCAGTTCCGCCCTTCAATGCTAATAACCGCCTCTAGGGTGTCCTAACATAAAGCATAGAAACTATCAGGCCCAGATCCGTCTTCTCCCTGAGGAAATCTGGAATAATTCTTATCGGATTGCAGCATCTGATCTCCACTTGCCAGAGCCTTTGTAGATGCCTCAAGGACCTGGGTAATTCAGTCATTCTTGGCAGCGTAGTGAGCTGAAGCCACTCCAGTGACGAGAGTAACCCAACATTGGTGGGTAACCGCTCGAAATTCCTGCAATCTTCTATGACAAGCTCGGATAAGCGGCGAAGGTAGGGAAAATAGGCGGGCAGCTCACGGAGCATGTCGCAATATTGCAGGGTTAATCGCTCTAGGCGCGACAGCTGCCCGAAAGATTCTGGCAACTCGGTAAGCCTGGGCAGATTGAAAAGTTTCAATGTATGGAGACTGGAGAGGTTCCCAAACGCAGCAGGGAGGGAAGGAAGGCGGTCGCAGGAGGAGAGATTGAGCGAGGTAAGGGAGGATAGGAGCGGAAGAGACGATGGTAAAGCTCTGAGGTTATCAAGCTGTGAGAGATGGAGGGAGTTCAGGCGGGGCAGAAGGCCGATGGTTGCAGGTAAGCGTCTGAGAGATTCACAGTTTAATATGGAGAGTGACTGTAACGAGTACATGGTGGCTAAGGAGTGTCTTGATTCTGACTCTCCGGCATCAATCCTCTGCTTCTTTGCTGCCGGCAACCCCTCATTCCCATCCCCCTCCTCATCCCCCTCCTCATCCCCCTCCACATCCCCCTCCTCCGTCTCATTCCCCTCCTCCACCTCATCGTCCTCCTCATCCTCCTCATCCCACTCCTTCTCCTCCCACTTGTCCCACATTTTCCTCTCGACCCTCTCATCCCATTCGTCCTTTCCCTCGTCCGTACCATCCCCCACCCCCTCTTCCTTCTCCTCCTTCTCCTTGCCTTCCTCTCCAGAAACCTCTTTGACAACAGCTACAAGTGACTCACAACCTTCGATACGAAGGCATTCCAGGGAGGAGAGGAGGCAGAGTGAGGAGGGGAGGAAGGACAGCATCGGGCAATGGTTGATGTGTAAGTGAGTGAGGGAGGGCGCGAGGAGCGAGAGAGAGTCTGGGATGGAGACAAGGTGTGAGAGAGTGAGGATGGCCAGAGAGGGGAGTGAGAAGAGGGAAGGCGGGAGGTCCCTAATGTGGGGGTTGTGCCACAAGTCAATGTGAAGTCTCTGCAACGACGTCACCGAACTCAACACCTCTAGTGCAGCCGGCTCAGCAGGGGTAATAAGCGAGCCACTTTCGGCAGCAGCAGCAGCACCTGCAGCAGCAGCGGCACCATCAGCAGCAGCACCAGCAGCAGCAGCAGCACCATCAGCAGCAGCACCTGCAGCAGCTGCTGCACGAGCAGCACCAGCAGCAGCAGGATCACTTGCTCTGATATGACCCCCATCCACCAGTGGTGCTGCTCGCAGCGGCGCTTGGCTGTTAGCGCCAGCAGCATTGTTCACAGCATTGCTGCTACCACCTTCCCCAGCCGTAGTGGCTGCATCCGCAGCAGTGCTAGTTACCGCAGCAGTGCCGGTTACATCTGCAGCCCCGGTTACATCAGCAGTGCCGATTGCACCAGCGGCTCTCAATATAGTAGCATGACCGGATATAGTAGCAGTGCCACTTATAGTGGCAGTACCAATCAACGATGCAACACCGCTTATAACAACAGTCCCGCTTATCGTAACCGTGCCAGTTGAACCACCTTCGCATGTTATAGTCGCAGTACCAGTTACTGTAGCAGTGCCGGTTACCACTGCTGGGTCAGGCACGGCAGCAGGTTCGGCTGTAGCAGCAGCGCTGCGAGAAGTTCTAGGTGGTGGCTGGTCTAGGGAAGAGAGGCGGTGCAGGGTCAAGTGTTGGAGGGATGAGAGGTGAGCGAGGAAGGATGGGAGGCGGGAAAGACGGGTGCATTGTGAGATGGTCAGGGAGCGGAGCGAGGGGAGGGGGGCAGGGGAGGAGGGAGGAGGAGACACAGCAGCAGCGGCCTCCTGATAGTTGTGCATCATGTGACCATGAACAGGGCTATCCCCTTCAAAGAGTGCTTCCATACGCACGTTATAGTCCACGTTCAGATGCTGCAGGGACGACAGCCACTGCCAGGCATGGGGAAGGTTCGGCAGGCGATCGCAGCGGGAAACACACAGGCTCGTGAGCGATGGAAGGAACACCGGGATGGGAGATTTGCCTCTGCCGCCGCCACTGCTGCTGCTGCTGGCGGCAGTGGCAGCGGTGGCGAGCTGAGAGGCTGCTGTTGCTTTCTGAACAGGGCTGCTGCTTTCCGCAGCTGCTTCATTGAGTGGTGGTGAAGGAGGGGGAGGAGGAGGAAGAGGAGGAGAAGGGAGAGTGGTGAGTGCGGCACAGCTGCAGAGGTGCAGGGAGGATAGCGAGGAGAGGAGCGTGAGGGAGCAGGGAAGGGTCCGCAGGGAATCGCATGAAATGATGCTGAGGTCACGGAGAGAGTGGGAGAGGAGGTGGAGGGAGGAGGGGAGTGAGGAGAGGAGTGGGAGGCCGGAGAGAGTGAGGGAGCGGAGGTTGGCCATCAGAGAGAGGTCGTTGGGAAGGGAGGAGAGAGACGGGAATTCTGCGAGTGTGAGGTGGACCAGGGACGGAGATAAGGCGGCTAGGGTGTAATCTGGTATCTCTGTAACTTTTTCCCATCTGAATAACTCCAGACATTCCAATCCCGCCCCTATTTCCTCCGCATCCTCTTTACTACCGGGCCCGCTATAAGTCTCCCCGTTGCCCCGTTTCAACCCCCCCCCAGGGTTTCCATCGGCTTCAGTTGCTGGTGCGGTCTCCGCAGAGAGAGAAACGGCTGCGGCTCCTGCGGCGGTAGGGGGACCTGCGGCGAGGATCGTTGGCAGGGTATCTCGAAGGCAGGGGAGATAGCCGAGAGTGAGCGCGCGGAGGCGGGGAAGGCGCGCGGGGAGGCGCAGCGGAATGGCGGAAAGATAATAGGACTCGCGGAGCTCGAGGGACTCGAGAAGGGGGAGGGCGGCGGGGAGGGACGCGGGGAGGGCGCGGAGGTAATGACGGGAGAGGGAGAGGTGGCGGAGGGAGGAGAGGGTGGGGAGAGGGCGTCGGGGAGGAGGAGGATCGTGCGGAAGCGGGAGGGAGGAGAGCGGAAGCGTCTTCGAATCTTCGTTCTTCTGACTCGAATCGCTGTGACTTGAGTCCTCGTCTGAATAGCTGGAAGTGTCTGATTCGATAGAATCGCCTCCGTTTTCGTCCATGCCCGTTGATAAGCCGGTGGGAAGCTTTTTCAGGAAATCCGCGCGGATAGATAGACGGACGAGAGCGGAGAGCTGACAGAATCCGTCAGGAAAGCGTTTCAGTCCCCACGCTGTGATCACTAGCGCCGTCAAGCGATTCAGCTCGCAGATTGACGGAGGGAGGAGGGTCAGATTAGGCGGGCAGTGCAGCTGCAGAGACTCGAGCCGCGGGCAGGAATTAAAAAGAGACGCCAGCCCTGCAGCAGTGAAAGAGACCCGGGGATCGCATCGAGGCCCTTTTGTCGCGTAGCGCCTGCTGGGAAGCAATCGCGGCTCGCCCATGTCTCCCAGGTGGAAGTGAGCGAGGGATGGGCACGTGGCAGCTACCTGCTTCAAAAGATGATCGTTGGCCAACGAGACGCTGCCATCTGGCAGGGTGAGCGATTTCAGCGACGGAAATGAAGGGAGACCTTTCAAAAAACGTCCGGCGCACAATCGACGATTCTGCGACAGTGCGACGTGCGATCTAGTCGCACATGCGACGCGGTGCCAATGGCGACAGACGAGAATGAAGCTTCCCTGAAGATTCGATTCCGTCCGCCATAAGGGTTTCGAGTCTATGCTCGAGGGACTGAAAAGCGGCCGATCTCGGTCTGATTCGACGTAGCGAAATACAAACCCTGAGCTCTGACCGCGAGGGTGCTGCTGCAGATGGGGAGCTGAGGAATCTACACGTGGCGTCGGTGCAACATAGCTGAAGATTCGACCGAGCAGATCGTCAGACAATTGGTGGATCGAAGTTGACTCTATAGCGCTGGCTTCTAACGTCTGCATACTACCAGTACCAGCCATGGCTTCCATTCCTGGTGCGGTGAGCGTAGCTATGGTTCTGGCTGGATTCTGTGCAGCACTTGCTGGTTCTGTAATTGCTGCTTCTGGTGGCACTGTACTGTACCGGAATTCCCAAGGCTGGTGGTGGTGAATCGGTGATCACCTTGGGTGCGGAGTGGATAAGGATGGAGAGTGCCGAACATCACCGCACTCAATTGCAACGCATTACAAATGAATGGATTGTCCCGATATGCAGTGGTTCGGAAGGATAACACTCCACCTTGTGTACACCTGTTATAGAAAGCACTTTTCCAGTGCAAGCTCTTGCATATTTCACAAGGGGTCGTGCTCTACTGGTGAAACGAAGGAAAAGTACTACCGGTAGCAGCAACGTCTGCAACATGGTGGCTACCTAGGCCGACTGCCTTGCTCGATCAATGAGCGGGCGAAGCTGCTTCTTCTCGGCGAGAATCTTGAGGAAGTTGAAGAGGAAGGGGATGTAGTTGTGCTTCCTGCGAATGTTCTCCGTCCGCCACCGCCGGTACTTCTCCTCCTCTCCTGCCATTGAATCTGCAAGTGGCAGTGGGAAAGGGGGGTTGAAAAGAGTTCATGCAAGGCACTGTTCCTCCATCCGCCACTGCCTCACCTGCTATGGAATCTGCTCGTTTAAACAAGACATCTGTGTTCCCCACATGATAAGGCCACAAAACAGATTATTCTCACCTTGCAAATGCGCCATCCCTCTCACCTTCCCAGGGCATTCCAGGGCCACTACATTCCAGACCACTGCCTCATCTAAAGCAGTTCTCACCGTCCCTCACACCTTGCGCATGTGCCACCTGCATCTCAATCTCCGCCAACTCCCCCTCCAGCGCCCCCACATCCCCCCCTTCACCTCCATCCACCTCCATCCCCCCTCCCCCTCCGCGCCTCTCAATCTCCCCCAGCAGCCCTTCCTTCCGCGCCCTCAGAGCCCCCAGCCGCTCCTCCAGAGCCTCTTTCCTGTTGCGCACCACAGCCATGAGGTTGAATCGGATCTCACTCTCTGCATACTTGTCACCTTGCATGCCACCTCCATCACCTTCTCAGGGCACCCAACAAAACAATTCTCACTCACCTTGCACATGTGCCATCTGCATTTCAATCTCTGCCAGTTCCCCCTCCAACGCCCCATCGCCCCCATCCACCTCCATCCCCCCTCCACCTCCCCCTCCGCCTCTCCTCTCAATCTCCTCCTTCCGCGCCCTCAGAGCCCCCAGCCTCTCCTCCAGAGCCTCTTTCCTGTTGCGCACCACAGCCATGAGGTTGAATCGGATCTCACTCTCTGCATACTTGTCAATGCGCTGCTGAATCACAGGCTGCACCATGCGTAACCATGCCATGTCCTCCTCCTCTTCCTTCCCCTCCCCCTCCCTCTCCCCTTCCTTGCTCCCTCCCTTGTCTTCTACCCCTCCTCCACCTTCTCCTCCTTCCATGCCTCCCTCTGGTTTCACGTCTGTTTTTTCCTCTCCTGGGTCACCGCCCGAGCCTTTTCCCGAACCTGGGACCTCCCCGAGCCGGATAGGTCCGGGCTTGAGCCCATCCAGCTCATACAGCACCCCGTTAATCGGCACGTAGCTAATGAAATGATACACGTCGTCGTCTTTTTCTGCCGCCCGGGCCTCCTCGGCAGCTACTATGGCCTCTGGGCGGCTGAAGCTGTTGTGAGCGGCGCGGATGGCCTCACTGTTGTTGATGGCGAGGCCCTTCAGCTCGGGGGGGAAATCGCGGGTGAAATCGCGGAGTGTGGAGAGTTCCGGCCCGATTTCAATGCGGTTGGATGCGTTTAGGAGGATTGAGATGATCGCCTGGGTCGCACATGCGTTACTGATCACCTGGGTATGGGAGGTCAAGGAGAAAGAGTGAACACATTTGATAAGGATGAGCGGTAGGAATTTCAATCCCAACTTCCCCACCCCTCCCCCCCCTCCGGGCCTCCTCGGCAGCTACTATGGCTTCCGGGCGGCTGAAGCTGTTGTGGGCAGCACGAATTGCCTCACTGTTGTTGATGGCAAGGCCCTTCAGCTCGGGGGGGAAGTCGCGGGTGAAATCGCGGAGTGTGGAGAGCTCCGGACCGATTTCAATGCGGTTGGATGCGTTTAAGAGGATTGAGATGATCGCCTGGGTTGCACACGCGTTGCTGATTATTTGAGAATGGGAGGTCAAGGAGAAAGAGTGAACACATGTGATAAGGATGAGTGGTAAGAATCCCAACTCCCCTTTCCCGGGCCTCCTCGGCAGCTACTATGGCTTCCGGCCGGCTGAAGCTGTTGTGGGCCGCACGAATCGCCTCACTGTTGTTGATGGCGAGGCCCTTCAGCTCGGGGGGGAAGTCGCGGGTGAAATCGCGGAGTGTGGAGAGTTCCGGCCCGATTTCAATGCGGTTGGATGCGTTTAGGAGGATTGAGATGATTGCCTGGGTCGCACACGCATTGCTGATTACCTGAGTATGGGAGGATAAGGAAAGGAGTGTGTGGGGTAGGATTCAAGAGCAGGTTCACGTGCAACATTCATGACAAGTGGAGATTCTAGGTGTACCAGGTGGAAAACACAGGAGTGTCAGGTGGAGAATACATGACAAGTGGTAATGCTAGGTGTGCTAGGAGGAAAATATAGGAGTGTCAGGAGGAAACTACATGACAAGGGGAGATTACAGATGTGCCAGGAGAGAATGATAAGTGTGTTAGCTAGAATTCATAATCAGAGAATGCTGTTTCGAATAACACTAATTCTTGTCTTCCTCACTTCTAAAGAATCTGACACTGGTTCTTGTCTCCACTGGAAAAAGGAGAGAAGAGTGGCTCAACACCCAAGCGGGCTGTAGGAAGGCGTATGGGAAGTCGTTCATGACAGCTGCAGAGCATGCTACAGCTACACATCACCAATGTGCAGCCTCTACACATCCACAGGCTGATGAGACATAGAACTCTTACTAACGGCAGAATGTTGTACGATAGTAGGAGCCAATCTCTCATCAACCTGTGGATGAGTAGGGGCTGCACGTTGGTAATGTGCAGCTGTACCATGCTCTGCAGCTGTCATAATCGACTTTTATGCGCCTTCCCACAGCCTGCTTGAGTGCAGAGCCACTCTTCTCTGTTGCTTTCAGTGGCGACAAAACATGGGTCCTTCAGGAGTGGGGTCACTAACTGTGAGATACTCAGAAATGCGGCTGTGAGAGACAATTGCAATGTTACTTACTGGTGAGAAAGGTAATGACTGAATACAGTTCAGAAATGATGCTTCTCTATTACCATTGGTCATGTAAACTCATTCCAATATAAAATTTCACCCCCCTCCCCATATTATTCCGCCAACTTGTGACGAACGCATGATGAAACTTCTCATAACATAATGATGCTCCACAGAGAGCTTGACAGTAACACAGGGTAGTGGATGAGCCACACCTGGTTTGCAAAGAAGACGGCCAGAGCAGCAGTGTCAGGCACCATGGGGCGCGTGTCCAGCCCGCCTGGACGCCAGCTAGAGACCTCAATACTCCCTATTTCATCCCTCATCACACTCTAGCCCTGTCCCGCTCCTTCTCAACGACCCAACCCACCTGATTCACAAAAAACACACCTGCGGCAAGCAGTGTCGGGCATGGTGGGGCGCATGTCCATCTCGCCTTCACCCAACTAGAGACCTCTTAAAGCACTCCAACCACTCACCCTACCTTCCTTAGCACCTCATTCTATCCCCAACCGTCTCTGCACCCTCCAACCCACCTGGCTGGCAAAGAACACGTACGGAGCAGCAGAGTCGGGCACGGTGGGGCGCGTGTCCAGCTCGCCTGTACTCAAGTAGAGACCTCACAGCACCTCATTCTATCCCTCAAAACCCTATTTCATCCCTCTCCACACCCACTCAACTCAACCCACCTGGCTGGCAAAGAACACGTCTGGAGCAGCCGAGTCTGGCACGGTGGGGCGTGTGTCAAGCTCGTCTGGAAAGGCCTCACAACACCCCATCCTGTCCCTGCCCCTCTCTCTCTCCCTATCCTCCCAGACCCACCTGGCTGGCAAAGAACACATCTGGAGCGGCAGAGTCGGGCACTGTGGGGCGCGTGTCCAGCTTGCCTGGGCGCAACTAGAGACCTAAGAGCAACCTATTTTATCCCTCAGAACCGTAACTCAAACCCTCTCCCATCACCCCGCCCAATCCACCTGGCTGGCAAAGAAAACGTCTGGAGCAGCGGAGTCGGGCACGGTGGGGCGCGTGTCCAGCTCGCCTGGACGCCACTTGAAGAGGAATATGAGCCCGTACACGGGGCTGGTAGTGGGGAGGTGGGGGAGGGGAAGAAGAGAACGGGGGTGGGGAGGGTGGGATAGACTTTCAATCGACTCACTGCTCGCCTGGGCGCCACTTGAAGAGGAATATGAGCCCGTACACGGGGCTGGTAGTGTGGGGGGGGTGGGGTGGGGTGGGGTAGGGAAGGAAAGGCTTTTTGTTGGCTCACAAGCCGCCTGGGCTCTATGCATAGCCTTGTGTACGGCCTCATTTTCCGCGTGTACACAGGGCTGGGGAAAAGAGCATGGGGAGGGATTGGCAGAGCAGTAAAGGCGATGGGATCGCGTTGATTCTTGAATCGAGTCACTGGGTGATGGAATGGGATCGGACAGGAGACTTTTGAACTCTTAAAGTCGTCTTGCCTTCACTTGAGAAGCAAGTTGTAACCGTGCAACGGGCAGCAGAGGAGGAGGCGAAAGGAGCGGAAGAGGGGAAAAAGAGGGGGCGATTGGACTAACAAAGGGAATCCATTGATAAGCTGCTGTAGAGTGAACGGTGTTTATCCAGCAGGTGCTTAGATAGAATGATAATGCACCTGATGGTTTACAAAGACACCTGATATTTCAACAGAGAGGACCTGAGCTGCTTGAGAGCGTACAGGTCCAGGCTGTAGAGCTCTCCCACGTGGTGTGGTTCACACCTGAGATTTCACCTGAGAGTACCTGAGCTGCTTGAGGGCGTCTAGATCCAAGCTGTAAAGCTCTCCCACGTGGTGTGGTTCACACCTGAGATTTCACCTGAGAGTACCTGAGCTGCTTGAGGGCGTCCAGATCCAAGCTGTAAAGCTCTCCCACGTGGTGTGGTTCACACCTGAGATTTCACCTGAGAGTACCTGAGCTGCTTGAGGGCGTCCAGATCCAGGCTGTAGAGCTCCTCCACCTGAGAGGAAGTGAAAGAGTGAGGGAGGGAGGGAGGGAGGGAGGGAGGGAGGGAGGGAGGGAGGGAGGGAGGGAGGGAGGGAGGGAGGGAGGAGGAGAGGGAGTGAGAGAGGGAGTGAGAGAGGGAGTGAGAGAGAGAGGAGTGAGAGAGGGAGTGAGAGAGGGAGTGAGTGAGGGAGTGAGAGAGGGATCGAGGAAAGGGATGAGGGATTGAGGGAGGAAGTGAGGGGGGGGCGGGCGTGAGGGTGTGAGCGGGTGAGAGGGGGGGTGATTGAGGAAGGGTGTGAGGAGGGAGACAGTGAAAAAAGTGAGAATGGATGGAATGGAGACGTGCAACTCAGGCAACTCAAAATCGAGAAGTGGAGTGGAGAGGATGGGGAAGAGTAGAGATGGGGGGATGTGCATGCAAGCACAAGGAGCTACTCTTCAGACAAAGGGAGGGGCCAAAAGTTTCAAGTGATCTTTATTTAAGAACACGCTTGCACCACACCTTCCCTCTCCCCATCCCAACCCCCATGCGGTTCTGTTATTATTGCTGACTGTTCACCCCATACCTGCACGCCCTTCACCCCATACCTGCACGCCCATACCTGCACGCCCATACCTGCACGCCCATACCTGCACGCCCTTCACTTGCATCTGCTGCATCAGCTCCGTGAAAACCCCTGTGGAAAGAGAGCGGGGGGGCGGGCAAAGGGAGCGGGGCGCAGGCAAAGGGTCGTGGTTGCAGGACGAAAATCAGGAGCAGAGGGAAACCCCGTTTCTGCACGCCCTTTTTGAGGCGCCTCAAAAATCGTTCCTGCACGCCCTTCACTTGCATCTGCTGCATCAGCTCCGTGAAAACCCCTGTGGGTGAGAGCGCGCGGCGGGAAAAAAGGTCAGGTTTGCGGAGTGAAAATTAAGGTTGCAAACGGGCAGAAGAAGAGCGAAACGAGTGAGCATGGGGCCACACACGTTGGTGCTCAAGATGGGCCACAGCATGTTACTTATAACAATTCTCAAAAGTAACACAAAAGTGGGGCCAAAACACCGAGTTACACTAGTGAAGGGAGCATGGATGGGTCACTGGAGGGGAGGGGAGGCAAGGTGAAGATCGGAAGGCACAAACCACACGGGCTACCTTCCGAACCAAGCACCGAGCCACGCACCGCCACGCATCGAGTCGACTCAAAACCAAGCACCGAGCCGCGCATCGAGTCAAGGAACGGGCCAAGATACCAACCCACGAACATAGCCAAGCACAGAACCAAGACGCAAATCCACGCACGCACCTGGATCCGATTCTATTGTACACCGCGACATGGCAGGAAACGCTCTTGCACACGCCCCACTCCTGTTCCCCTTCCTTCCGCCCTTCCTCCTCCCCCCCTTCCCCACTCCCGCTCTTTCATCCCTCGCCAGCACACACACCTGGATCCGACTCTATTGTACACCACGACATGGCGGGAAACGCGCCGCGCCCACTAGTTCTCCAATTCAGAGAACTAAGCTCCCGGGAGCCGCTATAATGGCCGGGAGGACTGCCGGTTGCGTGAGGTCAGGCGCGGCGGCAGCAGATCGCGGGGAGCGCGACGGCGCGCGGCGATCGGACGATGCGTGGAGCGCAGAGCAAACGACACGATCTGAGGCGACGAAGGTGGTTTGCGGTGTGACAGTATCGAGCGGCGCACGACGGACGCAAAGTACCAGCGTGATTGGCGGTAGAAGCTGAAGTTATCATGAACAACACATGTTGGCTGGCGAATCCGGGTGGCTGGACGGACACGTGACGCTAGATTGAAGGAAAGCGTGTTTGCGATAACCGCTAACGAAAACTCCGAAACAATTTTAACTATCAGCTATTGCACACCTGGGCAGCTGGAACATTCTTGCATTTGGGATGTTATGCTGCTTACCACATACTAAACTCCACAAATGAATAAAAAGAACGGCTAAGGGCGATTAAGGCATAATGTAAGGAATTCCTTCTCAAGACAGAATTTTCTTATAGAACGATGTGTAACGCGAAACAAAATTATTGGAATGGCGATACTGTATTTTCAAGCATGAATGAATGATAAAAGGAATGATTTCGCATAGATAATAGAGACACCGTACATTCAACACAGTATTGTAGACAATAGAGTGGAACGTTACGCTATGGTCGATTTGGTATTATATCAACAATGTGGTGTTATTCTAGCGATTACAATACTGTAGTCAGCATGCACGCCAGTTCCTCCCAGCAGCTTCCAGGAAGCGCTGCACAGCCAGAGCAGGCAGCTCGCAGCCGCCCAGATCCACGCCGCCCTTCTTGGCGAGCTTTGCCGCACCGTGGAAGTCCGACCCTCCGATCTTCAAAAGCCCGTGTGCGTTGGCAAGGCGGCAATACTCTGATGGCGGATGGGAGGGGTAAAATGGAGGTGGTAGATGGGGAGGAAGAGCAAGGAAGCGAGGGGTTTATTCCCCTTCCTGGCGAGCTTCGCCGCCCCGTGGAAGTCCGACCCTCCGATTTCGAGCAGCCCGTGTGCGTTGGCAAGGCGGCAGTACTCTGATGGGTGGTAGGATGATTGGGGGAAAGGGGAAGTGGTAGAAAGGAAGTGGGAGGTGAGCGGTTCGTTGCCCTTCTTGGCGAGCTTAGCTGCCCCGTGGAAGTCCGACCCTCCGATCTTTAACAACCCATGCGCGTTGGCTAGTCGGCAGTACTCTGACGACGGATGGGAGGGGTGAAATGGAGGGAGTAGAGAGGAAGAGTAAAAAAAGGCGAGCTTTGGGGTTTATTCCCCTTCCTGGCGAGCTTCGCCGCCCCGCGGAAGTCCGACCCGCCGATTTTCAAAAGCCCGTGCGCGTTGGCAAGGCGGCAGTACTCTGATGGGTGGTAGGATGGGGAAGTGGGGAGGGATAGAGAGGAAGCGAGAGGTGTGGGGGTCATTCCTTTTCTTGGTGACTAGGTGCGGGGGTCATTCCTTTTCTTGGTGACTAGGTGCGGGGGTCATTCCTTTTCTTGGTGACTAGGTGCGGGGGTCATTCCTTTTCTTGGTGACTAGGTGTGGGGGTCATTCCTTTTCTTGGTGACTAGGTGCGGGGGTCATTCCTTTTCTTGGTGACTAGGTGCGGGGGTCATTCCTTTTCTTGGTGACTAGGTGCGGGGGTCATTCCTTTTCTTGGTGACTAGGTGCGGGGGTCATTCCTTTTCTTGGTGACTAGGTGCGGGGGTCATTCCTTTTCTTGGTGACTAGGTGCGGGGGTCATTCCTTTTCTTGGTGACTAGGTGCGGGGGTCATTCCTTTTCATGGTGACTAGGTGCGGGGGTCATTCCTTTTCTTGGTGACTAGGTGCGGGGGTCATTCCTTTTCTTGGTGACTAGGTGCGGGGGTCATTCCTTTTCTTGGTGACTATGTGCGGGGGTCATTCCTTTTCTTGGTGACTAGGTGCGGGGGTCATTCCTTTTCTTGGTGACTAGGTGCGGGGGTCATTCCTTTTCTTGGTGACTAGGTGCGGGGGTCATTCCCCTTCTTGGCGGGCTTTGCCGCCCCGTGGAAGCTTCAACGTCAGCTCAGAAGTTTCCAGGAAGCGCTGCACGGCCAGAGCAGGCAGCTCGAATCGCAGCCACCCAGATCCACACCGCCCTTGTTGGCGAGCTGGTGGGCTGGTGGGCTCACATACCTATATAAACACCTTCTCATTGCCCCACCACCACCTACCTTCCTGAATCTCCTTCCCCCGATACACCTCCATGCCCACCAGCCCATCCACAACCCACCAGGCCTTTGATGCCTCAAGTGCACCTCTAACCATCACCCACCTACCCAAACCTCACCACGAGTTAAGACCCTCACCACCCAATTTCCTGAATCTCCTTGCCTCTCTACACCTCCATGCCCACCAACTTAGCGCCAGCCACCCGCTTCAAAGCCCTCAGCACCAACCTCCGTGAAGTCCAACAAGACGTATCAAAGCCCTTACAACCCACCTTCCTGGATCTCTTTCCCTCGGTACACCTCCATGCCCACCAGCCCTGCGCCCGCCACCCGCTTCAGCATCCCCCTTAGTGCGCTCTCCGGTATAGTCCACGGGTGCGCCAGCACTGCCGCCCCCCCTGCCTCGTTTATAACGCGAATGGCCTCAGCCACTGGGATTTCGGAGCCCCTGGGGCGAGATATGGGTTTGGGAAGGGGCAGAGAGGAAGGTGAGATTGGCTTCCCACTCACTGCGGTCCGTCCACCCACACCTCCCCTGCCTCGTTTATAACGCGAATGGCCTCAGCCACTGGGATTTCGGAGCCCCTGGGGCGAGAAGGTGAGGAAAAAGGGCAGGGGGGGGGCAGAAGGGGTGGGTCTTTCATGGATGCTACCTGCACTGTGTTGCCCACTTATACAGATTGCGTATGGCCTCAGCCAGTGGGATTTGGTTCATGAAAAGTCTCAAAAACCAGCTCTTATACAGATTGCGTATGGCCTCAGCCAGTGGGATTTGGTTCATGAAAAGTCTCAAAAACCAGCTCTTATACAGATTGCGTATGGCCTCAGCCAGTGGGATTTGGTTCATGAGAAGTCTCAAAAACCAGCTCTTATACAGATTGCGTATGGCCTCAGCCAGTGGGATTTGGTTCATGAGAAGTCTCAAAAACCAGCTCTTATACAGATTGCGTATGGCCTCAGCCAATGGGATTTGGTTCATGAGAAGTCTAAAAAACCAGCTCTTATACAGATTGCGTATGGCCTCAGCCAGTGGGATTTGGTTCATGAGAAGTCTCAAAAACCAGCTCTTATACAGATTGCGTATGGCCTCAGCCAGTGGGATTTGGTTCATGAAAAGTCTCAAAAACCAGCTCTTATACAGATTGCGTATGGCCTCAGCCAGTGGGATTTGGTTCATGAGAAGTCTCAAAAACCAGCTCTTATACAGATTGCGTATGGCCTCAGCCAGTGGGATTTGGTTCATGAGAAGTCTCAAAAACCAGCTCTTATACAGATTGCGTATGGCCTCAGCCAGTGGGATTTGGTTCATGAAAAGTCTCAAAAACCAGCTCTTATACAGATTGCGTATGGCCTCAGCCAGTGGGATTTGGCTCATGAAAAGTCTCAAAAACCAGCTCTTATACAGATTGCGTATGGCCTCAGCCAGTGGGATTTGGTTCATGAGAAGTCTCAAAAACCAGCTCTTATACAGATTGCGTATGGCCTCAGCCAGTGGGATTTGGTTCATGAGAAGTCTCAAAAACCAGCTCTTATACAGATTGCGTATGGCCTCAGCCAGTGGGATTTGGTTCATGAGAAGTCTCAAAAACCAGCTCTTATACTGATTGCGTATGGCCTCAGCCACTGGGATTTGGTTCATGAGAAGTCTCAAAAACCAGCTCTTATACAGATTGCGTATGGCCTCAGCCAGTGGGATTTGGTTCATGAAAAGTCTAAAAAACCAGCTCTTATACAGATTGCGTATGGCCTCAGCCAGTGGGATTTGGTTCATGAGAAGTCTCAAAAACCAGCTCTTATACAGATTGCGTATGGCCTCAGCCAGTGGGATTTGGTTCATGAGAAGTCTCAAAAACCAGCTCTTATACAGATTGCGTATGGCCTCAGCCAGTGGGATTTGGTTCATGAAAAGTCTCAAAAACCAGCTCTTATACAGATTGCGTATGGCCTCAGCCAGTGGGATTTGGTTCATGAGAAGTCTCAAAAACCAGCTCTTATACAGATTGCGTATGGCCTCAGCCAGTGGGATTTGGTTCATGAGAAGTCTAAAAAACCAGCTCTTATACAGATTGCGTATGGCCTCAGCCAGTGGGATTTGGTTCATGAGAAGTCTCAAAAACCAGCTCTTATACAGATTGCGTATGGCCTCAGCCAGTGGGATTTGGTTCATGAGAAGTCTCAAAAACCAGCTCTTATACAGATTGCGTATGGCCTCAGCCAGTGGGATTTGGTTCATGAGAAGTCTCAAAAACCAGCTCTTATACAGATTGCGTATGGCCTCAGCCAGTGGGATTTGGTTCATGAGAAGTCTCAAAAACCAGCTCTTATACAGATTGCGTATGGCCTCAGCCAGTGGGATTTGGTTCATGAGAAGTCTCAAAAACCAGCTCTTATACAGATTGCGTATGGCCTCAGCCAGTGGGATTTTGGTTCATGAGAAGTCTCAAAAACCAGCTCTTATACAGATTGCGTATGGCCTCAGCCAGTGGGATTTGGTTCATGAGAAGTCTCAAAAACCAGCTCTTATACAGATTGCGTATGGCCTCAGCCAGTGGGATTTGGTTCATGAGAAGTCTCAAAAACCAGCTCTTATACAGATTGCGTATGGCCTCAGCCAGTGGGATTTGGTTCATGAGAAGTCTCAAAAACCAGCTCTTATACAGATTGCGTATGGCCTCAGCCAGTGGGATTTTGGTTCATGAGAAGTCTCAAAAACCAGCTCTTATACAGATTGCGTATGGCCTCAGCCAGTGGGATTTGGTTCATGAGAAGTCTCAAAAACCAGCTCTTATACAGATTGCGTATGGCCTCAGCCAGTGGGATTTGGTTCATGAGAAGTCTAAAAAACCAGCTCTTATACAGATTGCGTATGGCCTCAGCCAGTGGGATTTGGTTCATGAGAAGTCTCAAAAACCAGCTCTTATACAGATTGCGTATGGCCTCAGCCAGTGGGATTTGGTTCATGAGAAGTCTCAAAAACCAGCTCTTATACAGATTGCGTATGGCCTCAGCCAGTGGGATTTGGTTCATGAGAAGTCTAAAAAACCAGCTCTTATACAGATTGCGTATGGCCTCAGCCAGTGGGATTTGGTTCATGAAAAGTCTCAAAAACCAGCTCTTATACAGATTGCGAATGGCCTCAGCCACTGGGATTTGGTTCATGAGAAGTCTCAAAAACCAGCTCTTATACAGATTGCGTATGGCCTCAGCCAGTGGGATTTGGTTCATGAAAAGTCTCAAAAACCAGCTCTTATACAGATTGCGTATGGCCTCAGCCAGTGGGATTTGGTTCATGAAAAGTCTCAAAAACCAGCTCTTATACAGATTGCGTATGGCCTCAGCCAGTGGGATTTGGTTCATGAAAAGTCTCAAAAACCAGCTCTTATACAGATTGCGTATGGCCTCAGCCAGTGGGATTTGGCTCATGAAAAGTCTCAAAAACCAGCTCTTATACAGATTGCGTATGGCCTCAGCCAGTGGGATTTGGTTCATGAGAAGACTAAAAATCCAGCTCTTATACAGACTGCGTAAGGCCTCAGTCAGCCACTGGGATTTCCAAGCCCCTAAGGTGAGAGATGGGTGTGCAGGATGGGGTGGTGGAGAGGGGAATACAAGAGCTGGTGACGTTTGAGTCAACTCAAAAGCCCTTTCTGTTAATGCTGCCTTCTCTGCATCTCATATAGCGCGTATGGACTCAGACAATGGGATGTCATTGTCCCTGTGGAGAGCGATGGGTGCGGGAAAAAGGGCAGAAGGGAGTAAGGGTGTTGGCTTCTTGCTTACAGCCACCCCCCCTGCCTCTCACATAATGCGTATGGCATTAGGGAGAGGGATGCTGAAGGGTTTTTTTGAGAATTCTCAAAAAAAACCTTCGAGATTTCAGGGCAATGGAAGGAAGAAATGAGCGGGCAAGTGTGGGCCAGGGAACACTAGGACTGGCTTTTCCGGTATGGTATGTATGCATGCACACACATACGAACAAGTGATTTTTGAGAATTCTAAAAAATCACTTGCATGGTGTGTATGCATACACACACGTACCAATGCACCTCACATAAGCTGGCCCATGGTCCGCTATGTATTACTGGAACACCTCTCTCCTCCATGCCAGGCCCCCCACTGCCCCCACTGCCCCCACTGCACCACACTGCGCTCAAGCACACACGCACACGGGCTCTCATGCACGCTTTGCCCCTCTTCCCCCTCCCTCTCAAGCACACACCTCACATAAGCTGGCCATATCCCCTATGTATTGCTGGAGTGCCTCCTCCATATCCCCCACCGCCCGCACTGCTCGCACTGCCACCACTGCCCACACCATGATGGTGGCTTGAGTCTTGCTGCTAGAGTAACACTCCCGCATTGAGTCTCATTCTCTCTCATGCACGCACCTCACATACGCCGGTCCATGCCCCCCACTGCCCGCACTGCCAGCAGCACTGCCAGCACCATAACGGTGGCTTGAGTCTCGCTGCTAGAGTAACACTCCCGGATTGAGTCTCACTCTCTCTCAAGCACGCACCTCACATACGCCGGCACATGGTCCCCTATGTACTGCTGAAACGCCTCCTCCATGTCCCCCACCGCCCGCACTGCCATTTCCACTGTGAGCCCGCTCCTCTTTTCTCTCTCTTCCTCTATCCACTTCCTCTTTCCACTGTAAACCCTCACCTCACATAAGCCGGCCCATGGTCCCCAATGTACTTCTGAAACGCCTCCTCCATGTCCCCCACTGCCCGCACTGCCACCAGCGCCCTCGCCACGTGCACCCTGCCTGGTGCTGTCTTGGGATCGTCCAGTTGCTGGTGAGGGAGTGTGGACAGGGAACGAGGGAAGTTCGAGAGGACGCTACATGTGCTGGTGCCCTCACTGCTCTCCTTCCCCACTGCCACCAGCGCCCTCGCCACGTGCACCCTGCCTGGTGCTGTCTTAGGATCGTCCAGTTGCTGGTGAGGGAAACGAAGGGTAGGAGTTTAGGAGATTGGAGGAGGGGAGTTAATACAGCACTGGCCCCACTGCTCGCACTGCCACCAGCGCCCTTGCCACGTGCACCCTGCGCGGTGCTGTGTTGGGATCGTCCAGTTGCTGGGGAGGGGAAGGCAAAGGGAGCAGGGGAAACGGGTGCCAAGAATCATTACATCATATGCGCTAATGGTCCCCTCTGCTTCCCCCACTACCCGCACCGTCACCAGCGCCGCACCCTGCCCGGTGCCGTCTTGGGATCGTCCAGTTGCTGGGGAGGGAAATCAGGGCGATGAGAAATAACGGGAAATTGTGACTTTTGAGTCGACTCAAAAGTCAAGGGCGATAAGGGAAATAACGGGGAAATTGAGCCCGCACTGCCACCAGCGCCCTTGCCACATGAACCCTGCCTGGTGCTGTCTTGGGATTGTCCAGTTGCTGGGGAGGGGAGGAATGCACAAAGGGAACGGGCGAATCGGGTGCTAAAGGTCGTTACATAACATGCGCCAATAGTCCCCTCTGCTTCCGAATCTGCCACCAGCGCCCTCGCCACATGCACGCTGCCTGGTGCTGTCTTGGGATCGTCCAGTTGCTGGGGAGGGGGCAATGAAGGGTGAGAGACCGGAAGTAGGGGCAGAGCAGGGTCAATATAAGTACACGGGAAATGTGCAAGCATCCGGGAAATGTGCAAGCATCCGGGAAATGTGCAAGCATCCGGGAAATGTGCAAGCATCCGGGAAATGTGCAAGCATCCGGGAAATGTGCAAGCATCCGGGAAATGTGCAAGCATCCGGGAAATGTGCAAGCATCCGGGAAATGTGCAAGCATCCGGGAAATGTGCAAGCATCCGGGAAATGTGCAAGCATCCGGGAAATGTGCAAGCATCCGGGAAATGTGCAAGCATCCGGGAAATGTGCAAGCATCCGGGAAATGTGCAAGCATCCGGGAAATGTGCAAGCATCCGGGAAATGTGCAAGCATCCGGGAAATGTGCAAGCATCCGGGAAATGTGCAAGCATCCGGGAAATGTGCAAGCATCTGGGAAATGTGCAAGCATCCGGGAAATGTGCAAGCATCCGGGAAATGTGCAAGTACCTGCCAGTCACTCTCAGAGAGCCAGTAAATGAGTGAGATAGCTATTCCAAGAAATTACTTGCAGCGCCTCAAAAGTAAAAAGGAACATTAACACTGCAATCTCTCCCAATATCGCCCATCATTCCACCTGCCATGGGCCCATCCCATCCCCCATGCAATCGGCTTACCACCCCTCTCTTGCATATATCACATCCAATATAGTGACGCTGCAACACTGAAACACACCCCGTATGCCCCGTCCCACCCCATCCCATCCCATCCCGCACCCTCCTCACCTTAATCACATCCGCCATAGTCACAGCCACGCCCAGCTGCTGCAGCCGCTGCACCATGCCTGCCGCCCGCCTGTGCCGCCCCTCCCTGATCCCCTCCAACACCCCCACCAGCTTTTCAAGTCCATTTCCTGCCTTGATCTCCCCTCCTGCACTGCTCTCCCCACCTGCCGTATTCCCTCCTGCACTCCCAACCACACTCCCTGCTCCTTCTGCTGCGCCTTCTGCTGCGCCCTCTGTACCCTCTTGACATGCTAACTTAGCTTCTCGCTCCTCCCCGTCCTCTGCTCCATTCACATCATCACTGACTCGTTGCTTCTTCCCCTCCCCCTCACCTCCCTCCTCTCCCTCCTCCCCATCCTCTCCTTCCTCCTCCCCTTCTCTCCGCTCCTCCCTTCCACATCCATCCCCCTCCCCCCCCCTCCGCACACTCTGCCACCCTTTCCTCCCTTTCCTCTCTCGCATCCCCAAGGGAGGAAAGTACCCCAGCACATGCACCCCTTGACCACCCCTCCCCTCCCTCACCCCCTCCGCTTCACCATCCCTCCTCCTCACTTCTCCTCCCCTCTCGATCCCTCCCCCCTCGTCTCTACAACTCTCTACCCCTCCCTCCTCTTCTTCCATCCCATCTCCTCCACTCCCGTTTGCAGCAGCGCCCCCTCCTGTTATTTTAGGTGCGTGGCAGTCGTAGTAAGCACTGACCTCCACCCCGGGAATCACACACACTCCCACCTCCCGCCCTGCTTCTGTCGCCTCTGCCACCCCTGCCATGCTGTCATGGTCTGTTAGGGCGAGAATGCGCACCTGGTGCAGGGGAAAGGCGAGAGGGGTAAGGAAGAGCACGTGGAAAAGAGAAAAGATGGGAAATTTCTGCTTCTGCCGTCGCCTCTGCCACCCCTGTCATGGTCTGTCAGAGTGAGAAGTCGCACTTGGTGCATGGGAAAGGCGCCAGGGGTAAGAGAGAGCATGTGTGGGAAAGAGAGGAGAGGGGAAATTCCTGCTCTTGCTGTTGCCTTTGCTATCCATCCCTGCCATGCTGTCATGGTCCTTCAAGCGAGAATGCGCACCCGAGGTGTGGCATGTGGCATGTGGCATGTGGCATGTGGCATGTGGCATGTGGCATGTGGCAGGTGGAAGGTGGAAGGGGAAGGAAAATGGGGGGAAGATGGGGGAATACCGCTGCCGTTGCCACTGCCGTATCCCCCCCCCCCCTGATGCCTTTTGCTGTGGGGTTTTAGAATGCGTCAAGGATTCGGGTTTAGGGTCTGTCCAGTGAAATAAAAGCATCAGGGTTTTGGGCTTAACCGCTGGTCCAGGGAGTGCATTGGTTTTCGGATTTGGGGAATAATAGAAAATCGTTGCGACCTACCCAGAATGTCAGCATCAAGTGCAACCTTCTCCAGGTGTCACCTTTTTTAAACCGACTCACAGCTGACCGCTCTGAGCTTTTGGCGAAACGACCTGTCCGACAGCCTCAAGTAACCTTCCCCAGGTGTCACCTGCCCCTTCCCTCAGGTGCCATATGCACCTTCCCCAGGTGTCGCCTGCCCCATGATAGCCTACACCATGCGCCAGATATCACCTACCCCTAGCGTCGCGGCTCGTCTGACGACCTGGGCTGGGGAGAGCGACCCGTCGCTGCACGTGCTGTGGCAGTGGAACTCTACGGGGAAACTGCCCGTTTGGCTGCCCGTTTTGCTGCCCGTTTTGCTACCGTGCCGTGCTGGATCACCACCAAATGTGCCCCCGTTGCTGCTGGCGGCGGGTTTCGCTAGAGAAGCAGCGACATCCGTATCCGTTTCACTAGCGCCGGCCTGTGCGGCGTCTAGGGATTGCCGAGAAAGTTCCTCCGCGGCCTCTAGGGATTGCCGCCGGAATTCCTCCAGAAAGTCGCCCGCGGCGACATGCCTCTTTTGCGCCGCCCTTCGTTTACTCTTGTTACCCTTCGCCATACCTAATCGAAATATATTGTTGCGTAACCTTCGCTGGTATAACCTGGTGTGCGAAAGAACGAGATTCACGACAAGTGAGGTCGGTGCTTGTTACAAAAAAAATCTTGCTAGGTTGCTCATTCTGCGATGGCTGACTGAAAAGGTCAAATCTGCACTGGCCTTGCTGAAATCAATCGAGTGTTTTGAATTCGTTATAAGCCGCACTTCCGACTCGAGTGGTGGCAGATAATCTTGTACAATGGTTTCAAGGACTCAACTGTAACAAAAATTATTGCCCGGGGCCTTCCCGTCAAACACGGCAACGATGAGCCGAACCGCCCCAGCGCCAGAGAAACGCGACCCCGCACAAGCCGTGCCATCTCATTCGCCATCTCTTTTGTTACTGTGCTGACAAACTCTGTCGCATCTTGCAGCACCTACGCAATCCTCTTCGCCACACGTCTTCCAGTGCCACAAAGCAGCTTCTCAGTTTCGCAAATCAAAGTCGCTCAGTCTAGAATCTCTGTTACACCTGGTTCCCAGAGTTCGCTCGTCTTCGCGTTTTATCAACTCAGCCAAACCTCACATCCCCCGTTATAAAAACGCAGCTCCCAGTCTCCCTTCACAAATCACAACCCCCATCTCCACAGCTTGTTTTCTCGTCGTGCTTCTCCCCGCCGTTTACCATAGCACCAGCGCGCTCACGCGAACTAATATAAGCATAGGCCTGTCGTAAATTCCTCCAGATAGCGCAACCACTCAACAAAAGCTCTGTTTGGCTATTATAAATCGTGACAAAGAAGCTACAGTAAGGCATCTACTCTTGCTATATTACCGAGCAGTCACAGCAACGAGCTAAAACGATCTTCCTCGACATTGTCCCGAATTTGTTATGCTATTTTCCTAATCAGTTTTTTTTGTTTCATTTCTTTTTTAGTAGCAAAGCGCTATATTCTGCTGATTTGGCTTCCAAGATAATTGCGTACATTTGTTTCTCCGTATTCTTCCCCAACACCCCGTCAGCAGATGGCGATTATTGTGTACCCCGTAGTAACGGACAGATCCACCAGAATCTTCAATATTGTCGCGCTATCAATATCTATCTTTGTGGGCGTCGTGCTCCTCATCTACCTCATTGTTTATTGCTGTCGCGTTCGCAAAGTGGAGGCAGTCGCCGTCGCCCCGCCTGCCGACGTCGAATCGCAAAAACCTCCTCCGCCGGAGCCAACCAACCCGGCAAAAGCGGCAGTAGCAGGCGATGCGGCGAAAGTACCTGCCTAGTTTTACGCAGACAAAGAGGCCGACTAAGGCGACACTGTACAGTACGGACGACTCCTTGTACGGATGTGGGTTGGGGAGAAAACAGTAGCGGGTCCACCAACATATATGTCACACACCGCAATCAGCACCTTTTGGCGATCCAGAAGTATATGATCCCGTGCCGAAAACGCGGTTCGCGGCATTCATGCTTCTCATGGGGGGGTATTATATATTAGTACTAATACGTGAATTTTGCCTAATGATTTTGAACTTTGACATGCACGTAAGATGGAGAAGGGAGCTAGTTCTTCCAAAGTATGTGGAGTATTACTTACAGCTCCATCCTGCATTTTCAAAACGACTTCATTCTTTCCAACCACTTCGTAATATAAATAAACTCCCCAGGCCTCAGCCAGAAACGGCTCATCAATAAATGATTTGCAGCATGGCTGTTTGTCCCTCCCTCCCTACTCCGGTTTGGGAGCCTTATTTTCAGTGGCCTCTGAAATTGGAGTCCTTCCTTTCATAAGATTTCTGCTTTTCCACCTTTTCCAGAGAATGACCTAGTATGTTAACCTCGAATAGCTTGCAGGTTAGAAGAGAATCTGCTCTTGCTCATGATTACCGTCACTTGGACAGCATGCAAACCTGGACAGCATGCAAACCTAAGAATCATTTTTTAATAGGGTGTAGAAAATCAAGATACTGTTTGCAACTTTTGGTTTCTGCCTTCCCGCTGTGTACACTGGCAGAAATAATTGTGACGAGAGATTCGCCGTCAAACACGGCAAGGCCAGGCCGAGCCGCCTCGGAGCTGTTGGTGCAGTTTTCGGCATGACAAATTGCACACGAAAATTTGCAGAGCGGTTACTGTTTTTTGTCACTTGAAGCCCCCCTTCGTTTGCCACCGACTAAGCCTCTTCGCTACAACTCGTTACACAGGCTAGAGTGAATTCGCCCATTCAGCGATACAAAACGTCAGCACAACCCAGTTCTGCAGCTAAGCCTGAACTGACTCTTCCATTTCCTCGTATTCTGTTTAGAAGAGACTAGCTCGTTTGAACCGGCATATGCTGAAGCTCTGCAGCGATCAACTTCTCCGTCGATAATCGACTTCTCCTTCGATATCTTCTCCGTATCCATCGCGGCGATAGATGAGCGTTCCACGATAGCAGACCTCGTCTCAGAAACCCTTTCCGCAAGCCCACAACCACTGGTTTCAGCTACAGAGATTACACTCACGGAGTATGTTTCGAACGGTAGCGACACAAGCGTCGTTCTGATGGTGAGCTTTTGTGATACATTCTCGTTAGTAAATCCTTTCTTTATATTTTTCTGGACCGCCACGATATGGGACACCCAATCTTGCAACCCTAGTTGCTATCCCACATCGTCGTCCTTTTCTGTTCCAAAAATGTTCGATCCTGTACTATGTACTTATAGGTTCTGCTACAAGCAATTTACTCTATAAAACTCCGTATCTACAATATAGCAGAACCTATAAGTACTTAGTACGGGGGGCACACAATTTCGGGAACGGTTCCCGGCAGAACCTATAAGTACTCCCGGCGGCCGGGACAGTCGCGAAAATGGTTCTCTCTCATGCTTCTTTTCGTGTTCGTCCCATTACCTCCCGCAGCGATGAGGACTTTCGCTCCTCCCCCAGAGGGAAATTTCAGCACTTTTCGCATCGCCGTGCTCTCAATCGTGCTCGTAATCATCGTCGCAGCCATCGTCTACTGGTGCTGTGTTAGCTGCGACTGCTGTCACCGTCGCACAGTAAAAGTCGTCGACGCCCCACCTGAGGTCGCCGAAAGACAGAAATCAAGCAAGCCAACAAAAGCGGCAGCAGAGACAAGAATCCCTGCCGTGTAGCTTCAGACAGGAAGCAGCTTACCAGTGAACGTCGAGATTACGCATCGCGGGTTTCTCCGGACATAACTACCTACTTATCACCGCTATAGTAAGTAACACGTCAGCAATGTACCTCTTCTTCGTCATTCCAGAACCAAGCTTGAACTCATTTGATCAGAGCCAATATTAGCTCAAATAGGCCGCAAACTTCCCCGTTTCTTTCGCAATTCACCAATCCACCAATCCACAACAGTTTGCGTCACGATTAACAGTGGAGGCCTATACGAAACTCCTCGAATCATGTTCCTCGCGCTGTCGCGCTGAAGCTGCTCCTCTTTATCCTCGACGACACCTCGTGGACGTGCATGCGCATGCGGCAACAGTCTATCCGCTTTCTCTGATTCCAGTGCTTTCCGTTTTCTCCCCTCTGTAGTGGAGGCCTACGAAATTCTTCGAGCCGTGCTTCTCGCGTTGTTCGCGCTGACGCTCCTCCTATTTATCATCGACACCACGTGGACCTGCATGCGCATGCGACAAGGGGCTGTAAGCGCCAGCGTGTCGGGCGTAGAGTCGCAGAAACAGCCACAACAGGCGAGTAACGCGGAGCATACAAACGAGGATGTACCAGCTCAAAGTAAAGCCGCACCATCTTAGAACCTATTACCTCGGTAGGGTCAAATAATTGGCGTTACACTCGCCCACTGTGTTTCATTTCAGTTATCCTTGTACCTGCAGTGGGTTTCCAAGATTAGGAACATGTGATAATCTAACGTGTTTGTTGGATGACAATATTGAGATTGAATGGAAGATTATGAATACATTGGCAGTACACTCAAGGAGCAGGCGTGCTGTGAGGGGATGTTCAGCCAACACAGTAGTTCGATGGAAGTAGGAGCAGCATGTCAGAATCCCAGTCACTAACCACTGGGATAAAAGGGCTTGTTTATATAGCGGGTGAGTGCGCCCATAACCCCCCAGGCCGACGTGCCTGTAACCCTTCCCTAGGATCATCGGGGATCCCCAGTGGACCTCTGACACCCCCCCGCACTGGGATGCCCGAAGTGCACACACCGGGAATCGAACCCGAGACCTTCGCTCTGATACCATGTCAGAATCCCAGCCACTAACCACTGGGATAAAAAGGCTTGTTTATATAGCGGGTGAGTGCGCCCATAACCCCCCAGGCCGACGTGCCTGTAACCCTTCCCTAGGATCATCGGGGATCCCCAGTGGACCTCTGACACAGCACCGTCAGTTCCAACTTCCAACCCATCACGGAGCCGCCTCACTACGACTGCTCGTCCACCTGCGTTCTCCCTGCTGGATGCTTAACTCATGGTACTAAGTATGTAAATGGACACAGTTGTGCACATGGAGATAAGAGCAGCACTGGCGATCCCAGTCAGGCACAGAGCCGATGCACAAGGCCAGCTGGGAGCCAGCTCGCTCAAGCTGCTCGTCCACTGGCGGTCCCAATCAGGAGAACCGACGCACAAGGAGAGCTGGAATCCAGCTTAGTCAAGCTGCTCGCCCGCCCCCCTTCTCGCTGCTGTGACTGCCTCGCCCACGCAATGTGTTTAAGAACGTATACAGTTGCTAGTATGGTAGTAAGAGCAGCACTGGCGGTCCCAGTCAGGAGGAGCGCCGACACACAAGGCGAGCTGGAAGCCAGCTTGTTCCAACTGCTCATCTATCTGCCTTCTCGCTGCTGTGGCTGCCTCACCCACGCAATGTGATTAAAAACGTATACAGTTGCTAGTATGGTAATAAGAGCAGCACTGGCGGTCCCAATCAGGAGGAGCGCCGACACACAAGGCGAGCTGGAAGCCAGCTTGTTCCAACTGCTCATCTATCTGCCTTCTCGCTGCTGTGGCTGCCTCACCCACGCAATGTGATTAAAAACGTATACAGTTGCTAGTATGGTAATAAGAGCAGCACTGGCGGTCCCAATCAGGAGGAGAGCCGACGCACAAGGCGAGCTGGAAGCCAGCTTGTTCCAACTGCTCATCTATCTGCCTTCTCGCTGCTGTGGCTGCCTCACCCACGGGGAACGACACGAGCAGCTGACACACAGAGAGCGGACGAGGTGCGAGCGGTGGTAGGCGGTGCTGTGGTAGTGGTGGTGGTGGTGGTGGTGGTGGTGGTGATGATGTTGGTGGTTGTGATGATGGTGGTGGTGGGTTCCCTGCAGGTGTATCGTGCATGGCTGTGGCCCAGGCTGCAATCACAGCCGGATCCAGATGCTCCACATCCACCTGTGGGCAAACAGGCAGTCATGGAAGCACAGAAGCATTTGAAAGGGCACGAGAGGGCAAGATGAAAATCTGTGGCATCGAGCGTGGCTGTTGCCCAGGCTGCAATGACAGCAGGGTCCACATGCTCTGCATCCACCTGTGGGCAAACAGGGACATGAGAGGGTGCATACAATACTTGTAACACATGAGATGGCATGGCAGCATGGCATGGCTGTGGCCCAGGCTGCAATCACAGCCGGGTCCAGATGCTCCACATCCACCTGTGGGCAAACAGGCAGTCATGGGGGGCACAGGCATATGAGAAAGCGTATCAGCATATCAGCCAGTCACCGGGGCACTGATACAGATGCATCGTATCATGCATGGTTGTAGCCTAGGTTGCAATGACAGCAGGGTTGAGATGCTCCACATCCACCCGAAGGGAAGAGCCAGTCATGGGGTCATGCAGGCGTGTGGAAGGGATATTAGGGGGCAAGATGAACATCTGTGGCACCTCATGGCTATAGCACCGCGTGGGAGTAGCCTAGGTTGCAATGAGAGCAGGGTTGAGATGCTCCACATCCACCTGTGGGGGGTAAGCGCCAGGCACACAGACGCATGAGAGTATGTATGACAGTAGCGCACGCGCGCACACGCACACATGCACACGCGCACGCACAGGCGCGCGCATGCAGACACACAGGCACAGGCAGAGACGTAGACGCACAGGCAGAGACGTAGATGCACAGGCAGAGACGTAGATGCACAGGCAGAGACGTAGATGCACAGGCAGAGACGTAGATGCACAGACAGCAGCTCACATGAAGCACTGCGCACACACCTTGATCACATCCGCACGCCACAAAGCAACAATGCATGCATTCACATTGGGAACGCCACTCCCATCTCCCATACATGCACACGCACACACATACACACAGCAGCAGAACACAGCAGCGCACATGAAAGCACCACGCACACACCACGCATGTACGCACATTGATCACATCCACACACCTCATAAACGCGTTATGAGATGTCAGAACATGCACGCACATAGAAACGCACATAGCAACGCACATAGCAACGCACATAGCAACGCACATAGCAACGCACATAGCAACGCACATAGCAACGCACATAGCAACGCACATAGCAACGCACATAGCAACGCACATAGCAACGCACATAGCAACGTGCATAGCAACGCACATAGCAACGCACATAGCAACGCACATAGCAACGCACATAGCAACGCACATAGCAACGCACATCGCAACGCACATAGCAACGCACATAGCAACGCACATAACAACGCACATAGCAACGTGCATAGCAACGCACATAGCAACGCACATAGCAACGTGCATAGCAACGCACATAGCAACGCACATAGCAACGCACATAGCAACGCACATAGCAACGCACATAGCAACGCACATAACAACGCACATAGCAACGTGCATAGCAACGCACATAGCAACGCACATAGCAACGCACATAGCAACGTGCATAGCAACGCACATAGCAACGCACATAGCAACGCACATAGCAACGCACATAGCAACGCGCATAGCAACACGCATAGCAGCCCATCCCTAACCTCTTGCTCGTATTTATCCCACTCCTCCTCCCCCCCTGCCGAACACCATCCCCACCCCCAAGGCATTTCTTAGGCGCCTCAAGACACGCACCTTGATCACACCCACATGCCGCAGCAGCCCATCCTCAACCCCCACCTCACGCTCCCTCTCCACGGCCACCAACCCTGCTGTCAGCATCTCCTACATGCTGCACCACACACGCACGCACCTTGATCACATCCACACGCCACAGCAGCCCATCCTCAACCTCTTCCTCGTTAAGTTCCTCCTGCTCATCTTTATGCTCCTGCTTCTCCTCCCTCTCCGCCTCCCCACGTTCAACACCATCCTCACCCTCATCCTCCTCACTCCCCTTCTCCCCCTCCCCACCACCCGTGCTGTCGGCTTGCAGCCATCGCTGCAGCCAGGACGGAGGGCGATGGAGGATGGAGATGGAGGGGAAGAGGGAGAGAAGGTCCGCCTCCCAGCTGCCCGGAGTCTCTGCTGCCTTTTGCCCGTCGAATTCAGAAATATCAAAAGGGGAGGGGCTCTTTGCTGCTATCTGCCTGCCCTCGCCCTCGCTTTGGACAAGCAAGAAAGGGGATGCTTTGAACGAGTTTGCATTGCTTCTTGGGGCCTTTTGAGTCAGAGTCACCCCACTCTGGAGCGGCAGAACTGGTAACTCTACAGACTGGTTTCCCGTGCTGCTGGGGTTGCTACCGTCAGCGGCAGCAAAGTCACCACCACGACCGTTGATTATCCCAGGTAGATCATCACCATCACCGTCGATTTCATGCCTCCTGCCCTCCTCCTCTCCCTCACTCCCTTTCTCTTTTAGCAAACGCCTTCTACCCCACCTCTTTCTGCTGCCACTTCTGCTCCTCCCCCCTCTCTCTCGCCCTCTCCCACTCCCTTTCCCCCCTTCTCTCCTTCTAAGGCTGCTGTTTGATTTGCCACGCACACTGTTGCTTCTCCTCCTCCTGCCCTTGTTCCTCCTATCCCTGCTCCTCCTGCTGCTTACCCACCACTTGCCACTACTGCTATCCCTGTAACTCTTGCTACTGCTGCTATCGCTCCTGCTGCTTGTGCTGTTACTTCTTCTGCTGCTGCTGCTGCTGCTGCCGCTACCCCTGCTACTGCTGTTGATTTTTCTTCTGCCGCTGGAGCTGCTACTACTGCTGCTTCTGCTACTGATGCTGTTCCTGCTACTGCTGTAGATTCTTCGTCTGGTGCCGATACTGTTGCTTGTCCCACTGGCGCTGCTGGTGCCGCCGCTGCTGCTGCTGTTACCACTTCTTTTTTTGCTGGCACTGCTGCTTCTGCTGCTCGTTTCGCTGTCGCCAAATCTCTGATGCGCCTGCATTGGTGTGCTGCTTGTCCCTTCTCTGCCGCTTGCGGTCACCGTGACGTTGGTGTTGGTAACCGCGTCCCACTCCAGGCGAGAGGAGACGGAGACCACAACACTGTCCAAACATCAAGCGGGAGAGACACGCGGCGGAAGAGGGCATACGCAGGGAGCTTTTGGAACTTCCATTTTCCAGATACCTATCGCTGTGGCGTTGGCGTTGGTGACCGTGTTGCATTCAGGGCGAGAGGAGATGGAGACCACAACACTGTTCAACAGGCACAAGAGATACATCCTACGTGTTTCACGTCATATAACATACTTTTATGGCGCCTCAAAATGCCACAAAGGATAGATCATGCATGCCAGCACACCTGACAAAACACCTGAGCTACCCACCTGAAAAAACACCTGAGCCAGCACACCTGGAGGAAGAGAGCAGGCGCGTAAAAGTGGCGAATTGTCGTGGGGTGGTCCCCAGAAGCTTCGCCTCCCCCATCTGCCCCCGCACACAGAGAGCCAAGGGGGAAGGCGCGGACCACACAGAGGAGAGGGCGCGGAGCTGGGGGGAGGAAAGTTGGGGGGAGAAGGACAGGGGGAAGGGGAGGGGGAGAGGGACGAGGAGTGGGAGGGGAAACTATAAACTGCGCTGTTGTACTGCATGTTACACTCAATGAAGGAGCATTCGAGGGGAAACTGGGTGGCAAGCCAAGCTCCTCACAGACAGAGCCAAGGGGAAGGGTGTGGACCACACAGAGGAAAGGGCACGGAGCTGGGAGGATGGGGTGGAGTGGAGGAGGGGGTTGGCAAGGAAAGGGGGAAAGAGGAACAAGGAGGAAATATGCAGCAATCAAAAGCCCTTCACGCAAAGCCAAGGGGGAGGGCGCGGACCAAACAGAGGAGAGGGCGCGGAGCTGGGGGGAGAAATGCGGGAGAGGAGGAAAAGGGGGACGGAGAGGGGACAGCTGGGGGAGTCGCGTTACAGGGCAGTGAGTGGTTGCAGCCTTTCTACTTTCTTCTTCGTTTTCTTTCTTCTGTGCATTGTTTGCAACACAATAAGCTGTTTCAGCACAGCACAGCACCCCTTCTCTCCTACCCGTTCGAAGGATCGCACGCAGAGCGCCACGTCAGCAGCCATGCGGCCGACAGCTTGGCGCTGCCGTGCCAGCTCAGCACCCATGACATCATCATATTGCTGCTGCCACGTGTCCTCCCACGGTTGGTGGATGGAGCAAATGTCAATGCCCTGAGTGAACGGGCTCGGCCAGTTGGGAGCCGTGTCGGGAATGGCAGCTAGCGCCTGCTCAGCCTGCAAAGTGGGGGATGGGGTTGACGGGATGGAAGTTGGTAAGATAGGAGAATGATGATGAAAACGAAGATGAAAACGAAGATGAAAGAAATGATCAATCCCCTGAGTGAACGGGCCCTGCCAGTTGGGAGCCGTGTCGGGAATGGCAGCTAGCGCCTGTTCCGCCTGACAGGTGGGGGAATGAGGTGCAGTAGGGAGGTTGGGGGGAGGCGGTTGGGAGAATGGAGGCTGGCGGGTGAAGAGTGGTTGGGGAAAAGTAGTTGGGAGCACATGTCTATCCCTTGAGTGAACGGGCCGGGCCAGTTGGGAGCCGTGTCGGGAATGGCAGCTAGCGCCTGTTCCGCCTGGCAGGTGGGGGAATGAGGTGCAGTAGGGAGGTTGGGGGGAGGCGGTTGGGAGAATGGAGGCTGGCGGGTGAAGAGTGGTTGGGGAAAAGTAGTTGGGAGCACATGTCTATCCCTTGAGTGAACGGGCCGGGCCAGTTGGGAGCCGTGTCGGGAATGGCAGCTAACACCTGTTCCGCCTGGCAGGTAAGCGGATGGAGGTTAGAAGGATGAAGAATGGGTGGGGAAAGGGAGATGAGAGCAGATGTCCTGTGTGAACGGGGCCGGCCAGTTGGGAGCTTCTACACATCGGGAAGCGCTATTGGGAATAGAGGGCGCTGCATGGAATGACATTGCATGTCATTCCATGCAGCTAACGCTTCTTCGGCCTGCCAGTTGGGGGATAGAGGTTGCAGTAGGGAGATTGGACGGATGGAGGCTGGGTGGACGGAGGTCGGGTAGATGGAGGTCAAGGAATGGAGAGTGGGCGGGGAAAAGAGGAAAGCAGCAGATGTCTAGACGCCGTGTCATCCTGAGTCACCTCCTTCCCAGCCTTGTAGGGCGAGGCGAGCACAGGCGCCAGTTGGTGCTGTTCAGAGGCACGTTGCACAGGCGCCACTTGGTGCTGTTCAGAGGCACGTTGCACAGGCGCCACTTGGTGCTGTTCAGAGGCACGTTGCACAGGCGCCACTTGGTGCTGTTCAGAGGCACGTTGCACAGGCGCCACTTGGTGCTGTTCAGAGGCACGTTGCACAGGCGCCACTTGGTGCTGTTCAGAGGCACGTTGCACAGGCGCCACTTGGTGCTGTTCAGAGGCACGTTGCACAGGCGCCACTTGGTGCTGTTCAGAGGCACGTTGCACAGGCGCCACTTGGTGCTGTTCAGAGGCACGTTGCACAGGCGCCACTTGGTGCTGTTCAGAGGCACGTTGCACAGGCGCCACTTGGTGCTGTTCAGAGGCACGTTGCACAGGCGCCACTTGGTGCTGTTCAGAGGCACGTTGCACAGGCGCCACTTGGTGCTGTTCAGAGGCACGTTGCACAGGCGCCACTTGGTGCTGTTCAGAGGCACGTTGCACAGGCGCCACTTGGTGCTGTTCAGAGGCACGTTGCACAGGCGCCACTTGGTGCTGTTCAGAGGCACGCTGCCAGCAACACATGCAAACACGCTTTTAAACCAACCCTTCCGCCCGCCCCCACCTCCTTCCGCCTCTGTTCACCTTCCTGTCCTTGTTCACCTCCTCCCCAGCCTTGCATGGGGTGCACAGGTGGCACTTGGCACCATTCAGAGGCACCTTGGCAGCAACACATGTAAGAACGCGTTTAGACCCCCCCCCCCCCCACCTCCTTCCGCCCCTATTCCCCTTCCCGCCCTCACTTACCTCCTCTCCTGCCTTGCACGGCGCGCACAGCTGGCACTAGGTGCCGGTCAGAGGCACCTTGGCAGCAATACGTGTAATATCACACTCAACCCCCCCCAACCCAACTGCACCCCGCCGCTCCCATGCCCCATCTCCCCCTCACCTCCTCCCCTGCCTTGCAGGGAGTGCATAGGAGGCACTTGGCGCCATTCAGAGGCGCCCTGACAGAGTTGACTTTTGAGTTGACTCAAAAGTCAACAGGGAGTGCATAGGAGGCACTTGGCGCCACGCCATTCAGAGACGTCCTGGCAGGCAGCAACACAAGCATTCAAACACAGCCCACATTTCTCCCCGTCCCTACCCGCCCCATCCCCCCTTTCCCTCCTCACCTCCTCACCGGCCTTGCAGGGCGTGCACAGGCGGCACTTGGCCCTACCATTCCCTTTCCCTCTTACCTCCTCTCCTGCCTTGCACAGAGTGCAAAAGCGGCACGTTGGCGCCATTCAGAGGCACCTTGGCAGCAACACAAGCAACCACGCATTAGTCACAGCCCCACATGACCACAACTCTCCCCATGTTTTCCCCTGTTTCCCCAAATCAATCGGCCTCACCTCCTCTCCTGCCTTGCACGGCGTGCAAAACCGGCACTTGGCGCCATTCAGAGGCACCTTGGCAGCAGCGCTGAGGATCTTAACGGGACACGAGTCGTCCTCTAAGGGGTACAGGCGGCGAGTGAGGATGCAGAAGGAGAGGTTCTGTCGCTCCACTCTCACCCCCCCCATGTCCATCTGTGCTTTAAATGCCATCTCTGAGTTAAGCTGGCTGGGGGGAGGGGGCGGCATAACAGGGCAGGAGGAGGAAAAGGGAAGGAGATGAAACGAGTGGGAAAGGGCGAGTGAGGATGGAGAACGAGAGGTTCTGTCGCTGCACTCGCACTCCCCGAATGTCCATTTGCGCTTTGAAAGCCATCTCTGAGTTGAGCTGGCTGGGGGGAGAGGGGAGGGAGGGGTGGAGGGGGGTGAGGAGGGAGAACAAAACAAGAGGGGGAGGGCAAATGGGATGCAGAAGGAGAGGTTCTGGCGCTGCACTCTCACTCCCCGCATGTCCATCTGGGCTTTAAATGCCATCTCTGAGTTGAGCTGGCTGGGGGCAGGCGGAGGGAGGAGGGGGCAAGGAGGAGGAAATGGGAAGGAGACGAAACGAGTGGGAAAGGGCGAGCCAGTTGAACGCACCTGGCTGCACCCACACCCACCTTGGCACCACCCACTCGAACTACCACCGAAAGTACCACCTGAGACCGACCATCTACACCGACCTCACCTCACCTGTATCCCACGGCCACCATCTTATCCAGCGCACTCAGCCGCCTCAACGCTGCTGCACCCACACCCACCTTGGCACCACACCACCAACCACTCAAACTACCACTGGAAGTACCACCGGTGATCAATCATCCACACCAACAACACCTCACCTGTACCCAACGGCCACCATCTTATCCAGCGCACTCAGCCACCCCAACGCTGCTGCACCCACCATAGCACCATTCGCTCACAGCATCACCAAAAGCACCACCACCTCCCTTCCCGCTCACCTGTATCCAACTGCCACCATCCCATCCAGAGCACTCAGCCGTCGCAGCGCTGCCACACCCATCATGGCATCGTTCAACACGCAGTATCAGCACAAGAACTGCCACTGCTATACATACAGCACCAGCCATACCACCATAGTCCCCTCTCACCTGTATCCCACAGCCACCATCTTATCCGGCGCACTTAGCCGCTGCAACGCTGCTGCAGGGTGCCCACACACAGTATCGACTGAATCACCACCATTTACACAGCACCATCCACGCCACTGCAGCCTCTCACCTGTATCCCACGGCCACCATCTTATCCAGCGCACTCAGCCGCTTCAACGCCACGCCACTCGCGTGCCTGCCTCCCATCCATCCCCACACCATACGCCATGCAGCAACAGAAGCACACCCAGAGCCATCCACACCTCCACTCCACCCTCCCCGCTCACCTGTACCCATCTTATCCCGCGCACTCAGCCACTTCAACGCTGCCGCACCCACCATGGCATCCTTTAACACACAGTATCACCTTCATTGCCACCGCTATGCAGCATCACCATCCCCTCTCACTCTCACCCGTACCCAACAGCCACCATCTTATTCAGAGCACTCAGCCGCTTCAACACTGCCTCGCTCGCCTGCCAGCCATCCATCCCCACACCACACGCCATGCAGCAACAGCAGCACACCCAGAGCCATCCACGCCACTGCAGCCGCTCACCTGTATCCCACGGCCACCATCTTATCCAGCGCACTCAGCCGCTTCAACGCCACGCCACTCGCGTGCCTGCCTCCCATCCCAAACCGGTCGTTGAAACCCCACCAGTCCGACCCATACGGAATCGTGTATTCCACCCCACCCGCACCATCTATGTCCCCGGCAGCTACTGCCGTGGCTTCTGCTGCTAGTGCCGCTTCTTCTGCTGCTGTTGGTGCAGGAGTGAGAAGGCCGAGTGGCATGGGCGGTGGGGCAGGCGGCGGGGGTTGGATGGGGGCGGGGGCGGTCCAGAGGGAGTCGAGGCGGGTTCGCACGATCCAGTTGTAGCGCAGGGGCGGTGCTGACGTGGCTTCAAACGATTGGATCATGTCCCAGCACCCCTCGACCAGGCGAAAGTACTGTAGCAGACCCTGCGGGGTGGAGGTGAAAGAGTGATGGAAGGCGAGAGAGTAGGGGGAGAGAGGAGATCGGACAGAAAAAGGAGGGCTATGAGTGAGTGAGTGACACATGGGTGGGATGAACTGGAGGGCGAGAAAGGACGAGTAAGATAGAAGGCCAGGCGAAAGCAACAAGGTGAAATCATTGAGGGGGTTGCTTGCAAGGAGAGGAGAGAGGGAAAGAGAAGAGGGTGTGAGAAAGCGAGTGCGAGGAAAAAACGGGCCTAACAGGAGGAAAAAGGGGAGCCCTGTGGAGAGACCTTTCTTAGGGCGCCTCAGAACAAGCTCTTGCCTTGACATGCCCTCTAAAGAGAGGGCTCTAGAAGTTTAAGAAGATCTCCTTACATGCAAGGCTTGAGGTGACGGCTCCCGGGCCACTTAGGCAGCATCAGAGGTCTTTTTTTTTTTTCGGGGGGGGGGGGGGGGTGGGGGGGAAGCGGGATTCGAGAATTCCCAAACGACCTACAAAAAATGGGGCGCCTCACACAAACAGAAACAAAAACAGAAGGAATGCGCTTCTCTTCCTTAGGATGAAATTCTCTTCCTCCGCACTTGCAAGCCTTGAGGCAGCGACTCCCAGTTCAGCGCCCTCCGCCCAAACTAAGACCCGTTTAAATCACTGCCGCGGAAGATCTTTCCTCACACTCGATATAGTCACACCCTTCTCTTCCTCCTCCTCCTCCTCCTCACCTGCAACCCCTGAGGCGAGGACTGCCAGTTGAGTGCCAACCTCCGGTTGTCTGTCTCGTCCAAATCACTGCTCGGGAAAATTCTCACACTCGCTATAGTCACCCCCTTCCCTCTAAGCTGCCCTCCCCCCTCGATTCCCCCGAATAAGCCGAGTTCGGCAGTGGTTTCGTCCAGAGGCGCGTGCAGGAAGAGGTGTAAGGGGCGGTGCGGGGGGTGGGAGGGATCGGAGGAGTGGGAGGAGGGAGAGGGGTGCGCGGAGGGCAGCAGCAGGTGGCGCAGCAGCGAGGGCCCCGTTGCCTCAAAGGCCCGCGCCGACCCCACCAGACACACTGCCATGGGCGGCTGGGGGGGGGAAGGGGGCAGGAAAGAGGGGACAGAGGGGAGGGGACAGGAGGGACGGGGGAGGGACGGGAGAGCAGTGGGACTGGTAGGCTGGTAGCAGATCACTGGCGTAATGTAAACGGGTATTTCCTGGAAACAAGCACCAGTGTCTCATCTCACCGCACGCTCCTTAATCTACTGTGAGTTGTCCCAGTTCGTTGAGTTGAAGCCTGACAATGAGATAAGCAGCGGCACGAGCGGCTGTATGAGCCGCCAAAAAAAAAGTATTCACCTCCAAAGTGTCCTGATTCGTTGCATTCAAGGCCGAGAAGGAAACAAGCAGCGGCACCAGCGCCGCTGTGCAGGCTGCTAGCAGGCACACGGAGCGCAATCCCGAGCGCGGCTGCAGGCAATGGGAACCGCCAGCGGCGCGATCACGCGACTTGGGAGGGCGAAACGGGGAGGGAGCCATGATTTGAGGCGACAATTCAGAGGAATTTCGCTCCGCCTCAAAGGTCTCCCTGTGAATCTGTCACCCCGTTTCGTCAAAATTCAGACTTAACTTTGCAAGCGGATTTCGTTCCGCCTCATAAGTCTCCCTGTGAGGCTTGAACTTTGAGTGTACTCAAAAGGGGGTGACGAAGCGCGTAGTCGAGGCTCAATATTGACTCCGTAATCAGGGCGAGGCGTAAGCCCAGGTGTGACGAGGGTGTGGAGTCGACTCAAAAATTAGGGTTTGCTGGCACAATCCAATATCTGACGCGAATTTCTAGGGGTTGAAACGAAACACCCCTGAGCGAATGGCTTGCTCACGGTCCTGGCGAAAAGAAACAATTGACGGCCAGTCAAAACTGTGGATCCAGACTCGCGTTTCGAACGTTCAAGCCGACTTCTGACACGAGCGCGGTGACTCGAAAATTCGCGCACGGGGCGCACGGGAGAGGATCCATAGAAAACCGACCAGGACTAGCTTACAACCGACCAGGGCTAGCTTCACGACTAGCTATTGATCCGTTCTGTAGATTTATTCTATGCGAACCTGTCGATATTACCGAGGCACCGACCAGGATTATTTTTTGAATGCGCTGCCCCATGACAATCAAGCCGATGGCAATGACGAACAACTGCTGCGAACAATTGAGTTACAGGTTACATTGTCCGTGTTACGGTTCATTGATCGCATCGCTTTCGCCCTGGCATTGGCATTGCCGGCTGGCAGACATCGAGCCAGACCTGGCGGGAAACCAATGTAAACTGCCACTGGAAATGAAAAACTGGCATGGCACTCGTTGTCAGACCAGCGAAGGTCCACCTCGGACCAATCAGGGTTGCATGATGTCAGAGCCGAACCAATCGAACTCATGCGTGCAATTTCAGAAGGGGACGTCAAGTAATCACCCAGGCCCTGTTCTGTTGGCGCATTTGGGGTGCTGAGCCCTCACGAAGAATATTCTAGGAACCCACTTGACTAGGCTTAAAGCCAAACCCTAGCCTCGCAACTCGCTAGAGTGTCCCGAACCTGAGAGCATAAGCTGTGCGCCAACGCGTAATAGAACGTAAAACAGCTTGTGCGCCCAGAAGTTACTACGAAGCCTGCCTCTCGGGCAAAATGGTCAAACAGCTGGTGCGAACCCTATGCGCCCATCTCCTAGGAATAAGGGGGCGCATAAACAATAACGGGCAGTGATCATCGCCTGTTCTCGGGACATATCGGAGAGGTTTTACTCGAAAACAAATTGAACATGACGAGAGGCGAGGATAAACCACACGGCCGAAAGTTTGTGAGTGGCTGAGATACAAATTTGTTGAGCATCCTGGGTAGCCTTGGCGAGTGGGTTAAAAAAAAAAGGTCTGCTTTGTCTGTAGCGCCAAACTTCGCAGAGGCCGCGGGGTGGTTCTCTCGTTCGAGGAAAACACGTTCCGCAGTGCTTGTGCGGGAGGCCCGATTTGGTTGTGTGCCAACAGAACAGGGCGCCAATCTAATCGTAGGAAATGTCGTCGAAACCCAGCTTGCCAGTTGCGACGCGGCGTTCGCCATAACCGCAAGCGGCCGGCGCTGCTCCCTAGGTGAAAATGAACAGCTGATAAGTTGAAAACTGGACTTCACGGTGTAAGCTGTAACACAGCTGTCGTCAAGCCGATCGGCACTCGTCGTCAGACCAATGAATGTCCCTCTTCGGACCAATCAAGGTTACGCTCTGTCAGCACCGGACCAATCGAAACCATGCAGAGATTGCGGAAGGGTACGTCAAGTAATCACCCAATCCAATCGTAGAGAGTGTCGTCGAACGAAACGGAGATTTATGCCCGTGGACGGTGCTAATCCCCAGGTGCATCTGATGATCTGCACTCTGGCACGGTCTTGATCGACCAGACGAACGAACCAGCAGACTACTAGTGCGGAGCAGATCAGTTATCAGGATGCGGAATCGGTGGGTCTATTTGTTTTCTTAGGCTGTGATTCCTAGCTGCTGTGCGGCCTGGCCCGTTCCGCGTAGAATTCGAGGGCGTTATTATCGTCTGCCATCGCTTGAGCCGCGACTTCGGGAACGGGAAATTAGATCGTCTGTTAGGGCCGCCGGAATCTTGACAGTGAGAGGACCAGCCCTAGAATCTGTCTCGCTTCTTTGACAGAGAGATTCCTGCGACGAATCGCCTTACGGACGAATCGCCTTACCGGCGAATCGCCTTACTGACGAATCGCCTAACTGATCGCTGGACCACGTTCGCAGAGGCTGTTGGTCGTTCTCGTTGTGACTGAAACGAGTAGCCGCGTCTGAAGTCACACCAAGCGAGTCGCGTCTGTCAGAATTTCCCCGTTAGCTCCCTCACCTCCTTTCAATTGGTCTACTGCGAATTAACTCACTCCTCTCCCGCCACCATAGGCTACTTCTGGACGGCGCTTCGCCTGGCCCGGGCGGTCTTTATTCGCCCGAAGGCGGGACAAGCAGGTGGCGGCTCGATGGTGCTTCTAAGAGCCAAGACTTTCGTTATAGTGTTCGCCGTGCTGACGGCCGCGTTCTTGGCGGCGCACTGGCCGCTCAGACGCTCGTGGCGCGACAACCTCGTGGCGCCTGATGGAGGAGATGATGGTGTGAGTGACGGAGTGAGGGGGTGACGGTGAGGGAGTGGGAGGGCCTGAGTGATGAACGAGAGGGTGAGTGAGTGAGTGAGTTAATTGTCTCAAATTCAGTCAGCTCAAGTTAGAGTTCTCAAACTCAGTCAGCTCAAGTTAAGAATTCTCAAATTCAGTCGAGTTCTCAGATTCAGTCAGCTCAAGTTAGATTCTCAAATTCAGTCAGCTCAAGTTAGAGTTCTCAGATTCAGTCAGCTCAAGTTAGAGTTCTCAAATTCAGTCAGCTCAAGTTAGAGTTCTCAAATTCAGTCAGCTCAAGTTTGAGTTCTCAAAGTCAGTCAGCTCAAGTTAGAGTTCTCAAATTCAGTCAGCTCAAGTTAGAGTTTTTAAATTCAGTCAGCTCAAGTTAGAGTTCTCAAATTCAGTCAGCTCGAGTTTGAGTTCTCAAAGTCAGTCAGCTCAAGTTAGAGTTCTCAAAGTCAGTCAGCTCAAGTTAGAGTTCTCAAATTCAGTCAGCTCAAGTTAGAGTTTTTAAATTCAGTCAGCTCAAGTTAGAGTTCTCAAATTCAGTCAGCTCAAGTTAGAGTTTTTAAATTCAGTCAGCTAAAAGCTATGAGTTTGAAAATTAAGTCACCTTAAAGTCAGCCTCAGATTCAGTTGCCTCAAGTCCAGGCATCCCAAGATGTCACAAAGCTCATCTGTTGCGGCGGCTCTGTCAACTTTTTTTATCGCCCCCCTTCCGTGTCTCCCACTGCTTTATTTCCTTCCCTGATCTGCCCCCACCCGCAACCCCTTGCCCCCATCGCAGTGTGTCTGGTGGGGTCGGCGCGGGCCTTTGAAGCAACTCAATCAACTCTTTCACTTACCCCCTTTCTGTCTCTCCATCTGCTTTCTCTCCCTCCGCCCGCCCAGCCTCCACCCCTCTCGCCCATAGCAGTGTGTCTGGTGGGGTCAGCGCGGGCCTTTGAGGCAACTCAATCAACTCTTTCACTTCCCCAATTTCTGTCTCTCCATCTGCTTTCTCTCCCTGTGGCCGCCCAGCCCCCACCCCTCTCGCCCATAGCAGTGTGTATGGTGGGGTCAGCACGGGCCTCTGAGGCAACTCAATCAACGCTTTCACTTCCCGCCTTTGTGTCTTTCTGTCTCTCCATCTGCTTTCCCTCCCTGCGCCCGCCCAGCTCTCACCCCTCTCCCCCATGGCAGTGTGTCTGGTGGGGTCGGCGCGGGCCTTTGAGGCAACGGGGCCCTCGCTGCTGCGCCACCTGCTGCTGCCCTCCGCGCACCCCTCTTCCTCCTCCCATCGCCCCTTACACCTCTTCCTGCATGCGCCTCTAGACGAAACGGCTGCCAAACTCAGCTTCCTCCGAAGCTTCGCCAGCAGTGCCAGCAGCAGTACCAGCGGCAGCGGCAGCAGCGGTGGCAGCAGCAGCGGCAGCAGCAGCAGCAGCAGCAGCAGCGGTGGCAGCAGCACTATCAGCAGCAGCAGCGGCGGCGGCGGCATTACCGGCAGAGTGCTCAGATTACAACGGGAGGCGGGGAGCAATGACGTGGCGGCTCGGGATTGGCCGCGTCTGGCGCGGGAAAACGCCATAGCAGCTGTGCGGATCTTCCCGAACAGTGACGTGGATGAGACAAAATACCCCACCGGGGTCATGTTCACTGGAGATTCCCCCAGCGGCTTGCAGGGTCTGCTACAGTACTTTCGCCTGGTGGAGGGGTGCTGGAACATGATCCAGTCGTTTGAAGCCACGTCAGCACAAGCCACGTCAGCACCGCTCTTGCGCTACAACTGGATAGTGCGAGCCCGCCTCGACTCCCTCTGGACCGCCCCCGCCCCCATCCAACCCCCGCCGCCCATGCTGCCGCCCAGTGATCTTCATGAAGTCGCCTCCACCGCTACCGTAGCAGCAGCAGATTCAGCTGGGAATGCTGTTCGTGGTGGTGGTGAGATGATTGGCAGCAATGGGGTGGTTGATGATTTGGCCTACACGATTCCGTATGGTTCGGACTGGTGGGGGCTGAACGACCGGTTTGGGATGGGAGGCAGGCGGGCGAGTGAGGCAGCGTTGAAGCGGCTGAGTGTGCTGCAGCTGCTGGCAAGGCGGAAGATGAGGTGAGTGAATGGGTGTGAATCGGTGTGAATGGGTGTGAATGGGTGTGAATGGGTGTGAATGGGTGTGCATGGCTGTGAGTGGGTGCGAATGGGCTGACTTCCCACTGTCCTCTCCCCCTCCCAGGGACCTCAACTCAGAGCGAGCCTTGCCCAGCTATCTCTGCGGGGCATCACAGTGCAGCGAGCCAACCTGCGCTTCTGTGTGCTCTCCCGCCCTCTTGCCATGTTTTCTGAGTCGACTCAATACACGACTCATTTTGAGTCGACTCAAAAAACGAGGCATCACAGTGCAACGGGCCAACCTGCGCTTCTGTGTGCCCACCCGCCCTCTTGCCATGCCTCACACCTCCCTCTGACCTCTCCTCCCTCCCACCCTCACCCTCCCCCTTACAGAGACCTCAACTCAGAGCGAGCTTTTGAAGCCCAGCTAGTCCTGGGGGGCATCACAGTACAACGAGCCAGCCTGCCCTTCTGTGTGCTCTTCCAACGCACCTACCCTGACGGCTGTGCCCCCGCTGCCTACTCCCCTGCCCCACTCTCCCCCCTCTTACTCTGTGAACCTCCCCCCCACCCTTTCAGAGACCTCAACTCAGAGCGAGCCTTCAAAGCGCAGCTATCCATGGCGGGAATCACGGTGCAACGAGCCAGCCTGCCCTTCTGTGTGCTCTCCCAACGCACCTACCCCGACGGCTGTGCCCCCGTCGTTTACTCCTGTCCTGTGCCTCGGTCTCTCCCCTCTTACTTCATCAAACCCCCCCACCGCCATCCCAGGGACCTCAACTCAGAGCGAGCCTTCAAGGCCCAGCTATCCCTGGCGGGCATCACGGTGCAACGAGCCAGCCTGCCTTTCTGTGTGCTCTCCCAACGCACCTACCGCGACGGCTGTGCCCCTATCGTCTACTCCATCAACTCCTCCGTGCCGCTAAATGGTGCCAAATGCCGCCCCTGCAGCCACCCGTGTGCAGCTGGCGAACAGGTAAGTCAAAGAGGGGGGATCAGGTGACCCTTGCGGGATCAAGTTTTTGAGGCGCCTCAAAAGTCGTCCCATGTGCTGCCGGCAAAAATGTAATCATGGAGCGGACGGGTGGCCCTTGCCCCTATATGGCGCCCGTGCGGCCGCCCGTGTGTTACAGGCAGCAAGGTGATTCGGAAGCGGGGACTGCGTGACCTTTGCTCTGTGAACCCTCTGTATCCTCCATCACCTCTTTTGAGACGTCTCAAAACTCCATCACCTCTTGTGTTCCTTTTCCCCCCCATCCTTTCCTTCCTCAACCCTTCCCTTCCTTTCTTTTTCTTTTTTCTTTTCATTCTTCTTCTTTTGAGAATTCTCAAGAGTGGTCCTAATCCATCTCTTTCAATTTCTCCTCACGGCTTTGTCCTTGCAACTCTCCCCCTCCCCTTCTTTCCCCACGCGCGAACCCTCCCCGCCTAAATCACCCCATCAGCCCCCAAATGGTCGGGCACAGCAGCAGCGGGGGGCGAGGTGGGGGTGTGTGATGCACTCCCCTTCATCTCCTCATCCCTTTCCCCTCACATATCCGTCCTACCGACTCTTCACGTCCCTTTTCCCCTTCAGGCCCGAGCTCTCCTCTCCCACATCGCAACTGGCCGGGGCCAGCAGCAGCGGAGGGGGAGGTGGGGGTGTGTGACCCACTCATCCTCCTTTTGTTCGCCGCCCTTCTCTTTCCCTACAGGCACGAGCTCTCCTCTCCCATATTGCCCCATCAGCCCCCAACTGGCTGGGGCCAGCAGCAGTGGAGGGCGAGGTGGGAGTGTGTGACTTTCCTTATCTGCCTCTCCTTCCCTCCTTCCCTCCTCCCTTCCCCAGGCACGAGCTCTCCTCTCCCATATTGCCCCAACAGCCCCCAATTGGCCGGGGCCAGAAGCATCGAAGGGCGAGGTGGGGGTGTGTGATGCGGCGAGGGGGTGGGAGAAGGGGTGGGACGGGGAGTTTGATGCGGTTATGGGGGTGGAATTGGCGGAGGGGCGGAGGCAGGTGGTGCGGGAGGCGATGGGGAGCATTGACGAGTGTGTGAAGGCGTGGGAAGAGGTGAGAATGGGGGAGGCGATGGGGAGCATTGAAGAGTGTGAGCAGGCATGGGATGAGGTAAGAGTGAGAGGGGATAGGAGTGGGAGGAGATGAGAGTGAGAGGAGGTGAGAATGATAGGAGGTGAGGGTGGGAGGAGGATTGAACTGAAGAAATGAGGCAATTGATGATTGTGGGAGGTGAGAGTGGGAGGTGAGCCCCGAGCTTCCCTCCTCCCTCTCCATCCCCTCTTTCTACTCCTCCTTTTCAAGTTCCGTGCCCTCACCATCTCCTGGGATGCGCCATCACCCCGAGGAGTGTGCGTGCGAGCTCGTGTCTGCTTCTCACTTCCCCTCCCATCTCTCCTTGCTCCCTCCATCCCAGTTCCGTGCCCTCACCATCTCCTGGGATGCGCCATCAACCCAAGCAGTCTGCGTGCGAGTGTCGTGTGTCTCACACTAAGTCCACATTACTCTGTTGTGTCTCCCCATCCCTTTCTCTCCCCCAGTTCCGAGCCCTCACAATCTCCTGGGATGAGCCATCACCCCAAGCAGTCTGTGTGCGAGTTCATTTCCTCTTTCCTTTTGAGTCGACTCAAGAGTTCATTTCCTCTTTCCTTTTGAGTCGACTCAAGAGTTCATTTCCTCTTTCCTTTTGAGTCGACTCAAGAGTTCATTTCCTCTTTCCTTTTGAGTCGACTCAAGAGTTCATTTCCTCTTTCCTTTTGAGTCGACTCAAGAGTTCATTTCCTCTTTCCTTTTGAGTCGACTCAAGAGTTCATTTCCTCTTTCCTTTTGAGTCGACTCAAGAGTTCATTTCCTCTTTCCTTTTGAGTCGACTCAAGAGTTCATTTCCTCTTTCCTTTTGAGTCGACTCAAGAGTTCATTTCCTCTTTCCTTTTGAGTCGACTCAAGAGTTCATTTCCTCTTTCCTTTTGAGTCGACTCAAGAGTTCATTTCCTCTTTCCTTTTGAGTCGACTCAAGAGTTCATTTCCTCTTTCCACCTCCACTCCCATCTTTCCTCTTCCCACTCCACCCTCCCAGTTCCGAGCCCTCACTATCTCCTGGGATGCGCCATCACCCCAAGCAGTCTGCGTGCGAGTTCATTTCCTCTTTCCACCTCCCCTCCCATCTTTCCTCTTCCCACTCCACCCTCCCAGTTCCGAGCCCTCACTATCTCCTGGGATGCACCATCACCCCAAGCGGTCTGTGTGCGAGCGCGCATGGGGGGCAGCACGTGGGTGGGGGGAGGGCCGCGGGCAGACGGGAGATTCGCCACCTTCCTCTCGCTGCTCTCCGCGTCAAGGTGGGTGCCAGCTAGTCTAGTTTTGAGGCGCCTCAAAACTAGGCATGGGGGGCAGCACGTGGGTGGGGGGAGGGCCGCGGGCACACGGGAGCTCCGCCACCTTTCTCTCGCTGCTCTCCGCCTCAAGGTGCGTGCCAGCTAGTTCTCTGAGTGCCTGTCAGTCAGAATACTTGCAAGTGTGGCAGCGCGTGGGTGGGTGGGTGGGTGGGTGTAGCCCATTCTCCTCCCCAATCGCCCTACCTTGTTCCTCTCAACGTTGCATCATAGCGGTTGTTGTGAAAGACAGTGCTGCCGTAAACGGAACTTCCGAGGATGCTTCTAACATTCTGCCTGCGCTGCGGTTTTTTTTTTTTACTCTTTTTGGGAACAGCCAGGGAGTCAAGACAGCAATCCGCTTCTTACAAGCCAGTTGTCACAAGCGGTGGGTGAGGGGAGTAGCAGTGGTGGAGTGAGGAGGAAGCTGCTGAGGGATGATACCAAGGCTCATGGCGCTGCTCTTACTTTCCTTTCACTCCTTCGTGTGAACAGCCAGGTGCTGGTTGCCGTGGAGGGGAGTCAAGACAAGGGGAGTCAAGACAGCAATCCGCTTCTTGCAGACCAGTTGTCACAAGCGGGGGGTGAGGGGAGTAGCAGCGGTGGAGTGAGGAGGAAGCTGCTGAGGGATGATACCAAGGCTCATGGTGCTGCTGTAGCACCTGACACTGTAACACCTGACACTGTAGCGTCTGACACTGTAGCATCTGACACTGTTGCACCTGACACTGTTACACCTGGCACTGTTGCACCTGACACTGTTGCACCTGAGACTGTTCAACCTGGCAACATTGCACCTGGCACTCTAGCAGCTGGTACTGGCACTGTAGCACCAGCTGTGGATGCGGGAGTGTTCAGGGCATGGAAAGAGGACCTGGGCCGTCGGATCAAAGGCATCTCCATCTCGCACCGTCCGCTCGCATGGCTGCTATCTGAAGCAGAGAAAGAGGGCGCTCCAATCGACGTTCTCCTGGTGAGTGGGTGATGCTTTGCTTTCCGTTTGGCTCGATGCTGAAGAGTCCCATTCAATCTGCTATGACCACATCACCACTCCATTTCTGGGTATTGAGAATTTTCAGTGACCAGAAGTTTCCTTATTTCCGTGCATGTTTGCTTCCCTCTTCCACTGTTTCTTTCTCTATCTTCTTGTTTCCTTATACAAGGGGATAGGGAAAAAACCAGTGGGAGGAAGAAGCAAACAGACACGGAGATAAGACATGATTCTCATCCAACCCCAATTCTCCTCCCCCCCGATGCTCTCCTGGCGAGTGAGTGAGTTGTTGCTTTGTTTTCCTACTAAGCCAATTCATGATGCACCATTGCTCTCCTCCTAGCCCACTTCTCCTGCCCTCCTCCTGCACAAGCTCTTCTCCCCGCCCCCCTCACCTCTCCTCTCTGCCCTATTCTCACCACACCTTCGCCCCTCCTCACCCCCAGGTATCTCTCTCTTCAGTCTCTGCATCTATCATAGCACAGTGGTCGGCCAATCACATCGTGCCACGTGTGTGCCAGCTGCTGGTGGCAGCAGATTCTGCTGCAGAATTAGGGCTTTTGGCAACTGTGATCCAACATCTAGGGAATGTCGGGATGCAATTAGAGAAGTGCGCGCTTGTCAGACGCGGCGAGGGTCGCCACTGTACATTCTGCTCTATATCGTCTTGTATAATATACCGTAATCTCCCGTATATAGGACCCGGGGGTCTTATCAGAAATGTTGTGAATAATGATTAGGTGAACAATACCAAGGGGCATATTTACTAAGACCCCTGAACACATTAAGAATTCATAGAGCACAATGTATTCACTCATAGCACTGGAAAGTCAAGCTTTTACCGAGGGTGTTGAATTCTTCCCCTGACGCGGATTCGAATCTCAACAGTAAAATCCACGCAAAATCGAATCGTGACTGGAATTCTGTTAAATTGTAATGTCTTACATGTTGGTAGGCTGTAGTGGGGTAGCCAATATGGGGTACAACCCCAACTAGGGTTTGCTACTTGTACCCAACTGTTTCATTCAATGCACCATTCTTGCCTAGTCTTGTTGACATGGTATCAGAGCAGGAGGTCCCTAGGACCTACCGACCGTTTTTTTAGGGCCCACCACCGCTCGCATGCGGTTACCACGCTACCCCGTGCCCTAGCCTAGCTGCGCCCGCCCACGCGAGTCTCGCACGCCCCAGCAGCTTCGTGAGTGGTACGCTCAGAGTAGAGGGTCTCTCAGTTCTGTTCGCTGCTCTTACGTCATTCGCACTGGTGCTCGGACTGGTCAGCCTTGCGGGACACCTAGTCACACGCAGTCCCGCTGCTTCGCCCGTCTGAGCGACGCCTGGCGCACCGAGTTTGGCGACGGAGCTGAGCTCCCCGACTGGGTGGAGCTACTTAGGCAGAGAGTAGATATATTTGCTCTTGACTATGATGCTATTCTCACTGCCATGTATGCATTGCCTACTAGTGCTGACCGTGCCTGTTACCTGTGTGCGCCGCCTGACCCAGGTATCGCGCCTGCTGCTCTAGGTACTGGTGAGGCGGCTACTCTAGGTGCTACTGCGTCTCCTGCTCTAGGTGCTGGTGAGGCTGCTGCTCTAGGTGCTACTGCGTCTCCAGCTCTAGGTGCTGGTGAGGCTGCTGCTCCAGGTCCTGGTGAGTCTGCCCTCTCTGGTTCTTCGCCTGCTGCGACCCTGCACACCTTCACCCTTGACTCAGGAGCTTCCCGCTCCTTCTTTCGCGACTGCACCACACTTACGCCGCTTCGTCGGCCGGTTGCAGTCTCCCTGGCCGACCCCTCTGGGGGTCCAGTCCTTGCCCACTACTCCACGGTTCTGCCGTGTCCGGCCGCCCCGTCTGGCTTGCTGTCAGGTCTCTACCTCCCCTCGTTCTCTACGAACCTGGTGAGTGGAGCTGACCTCCAGGATGGGGGGGTTGACCAGTTCACTCCTGCGCGTCAGCGGGTGACTCACTGTACGTGTGCTCGGACGGGCCGACACCTGGCCACTTTCACCCGTGCGCCTGGCTCGAGCCTGTACACCCTGACCACTGAGTCCCCTCAGGTAGCTGCGTCTGCGTCTGCGTCAGGTCAGCTGTCGGCCCCCTGCTTGTGTCGCGCCTTGTCGCACGAGACCCTTCTTTGGCACCACCGCCTTGGTCACCCCTCGGTGCAGCGCCTTCGCAGCATGCACCGTCGTGTCCTTGTCTCTGGTCTTCCCAGAGTTCTCCCTCCCCTCCCACCCTCGCCTGCTCCTCCCTGTCTTCCCTGTGTCGAGGGGCGGCAGCGCGCCGCTCCTCACTCCTCCTCGTTCCCTCCCACAGAGGCTCCCTTGCAGACTCTCCACCTGGACGTGTGGGGCCCAGCCCGCGTCCGTGGACAGGACCACGAGCGGTACTTCCTGCTGGTCGTCGACGACTACACGCGTTACACCACGGTCTTCCCCTTGCGCACCAAGGGTGAGGTCCCTACTGTTTTGATCCCCTGGATCCGCGCTGCTCGTCTCCAGCTCCGCCGGCGGTTCGGGACAGAGTTTCCCGTCCTGCGTCTGCACTCTGACAGAGGTGGTGAGTTTTCCTCCGACCTCTTGGCAGCCTACTGTGCGGAGCGCGGCATCACCCAGTCGTTCACGCTTCCGGCCTCTCCGCAGCAGAATGGGATTGCTGAGCGCCGCATTGGCTTGGTCATGGAGGTCGCTCGTACCTCCATGGTCCATGCGGCTGCCCCCCATTTTCTGTGGCCGTTTGCGGTCCGGTACGCCGCGCATCAGCTCAACCTCTGGCCCCGTGTCTCCTTGCCGGAGACCTCGCCCACACTGCTGTGGACGGGGGAGGTTGGCGATGCGTCGCGTTTCCGGGTCTGGGGTTCTCGTGCCTTTGTCCGCGATACCACCGCGGACAAGCTCTCCGCCCGCGCTGTCCCCTGTGTCTTCCTTGGCTTTGTCCCTGACGCGCCTGGCTGGCAGTTTTACCACCCCACCTCGCGCCGGGTCTTCGCCTCTCAGGACGTCACCTTTGACGAGTCGGTCCCTTTCTACCGTCTCTTCCCCTACCGCACTGCCCCTCTCCCTCCCCCGCCGCTTTTCCTCGCTCCTGGTCCCCCTCCGGTAGACCCCCTTCCCCCTCAGGGTCCTGCTCCTTCAGGTGTCTCTCAGGTAGACCCTCCTCCCGTCGCTGAGCCTGTCGAGGTCACAGGTGACTCAGGTGCTGCTGCGGGTGGTGCTGCTGGGAGTGCTGAGCCTGGGGGTGCTGAGCCTGGGGGTGCTGGGCCTGGGGGTGCTGGGGCTGCGGGTGCTGGGACTGAGGGTGCTGGAGCTGAGGGTACGGTGCCTGAGAGTACGGAGCCTGGGGGTGCTGAGCCTGGGGGTGCTGCGACTGGGGGTGCTGAGCGTGCGTGTACGGAGCCTGGGTGTACTGAGCCTGGGGGTGCCGAGTCTGGGGTTACTGAGCCTGGGGGTGCTGCGCCTGAGGGTACTGAGCCTGGGGGTGCTGCGACTGAGCCTGCGGAGCCTGGGGTTGCTGCGTCTAGGGGTGCTCCGGTTCGGGGTGCTGAGCCGTCTCTCACACAGCAGCAGCTTCGTGACTGGTACGTCCGGCGCTTTCGCCGTCCTCGTGGCCCTGCTGGAGTTGGAGGTTCTGGAGCTGCTCGTCCTGGAGGTGCTCGTACTGGAGGTACTGGAGCTGCCGGGGCTGGTTGTTCTGGGAGCACTGAGACTGGAGCTGCTGGAGCTGGCGGTGCTAGCGGGGTTGGAGCTGCCGGGCCTGGGTGCGCTGAGCCTTCGGGTGCTGAGTCTGGGGGTCCTGAGCCTGGGGGTGCTGCGACTGAGCCTACGGAGCCTGGGGTTGCTACGTCTGGGGGTGCTCCGGTTCGGGGTGCTGAGCCGTCTCTCCGGGAGCCTCTCACACAGCAGCAGCTTCGTGACTGGTACGTCCAGCGCTTTCGCCTTCCTCGTGGTCCCGCTGGAGCTGGGGGTACTGGAGCTGCCGGGGCTGGGAGCACTGAGGCTGGAGCTGCTGGAGCTGGGGCCTCTGGAGCTGACGGTCCTAGCGGAGTTGGAGCTGCCGGCTCTGGGGGTGCTCTTCCTGTAGGTGCTGGAGCTGCTGGAGCTGACGACACTGGAGCTGACGGTCCTGGAGGTGTTGGTCCTGCTGGTTCTGGAGGTGCTGGCGAGGGGAGGTCTGCCGCTGCTGGGGCCTCTGGTGCTGACGTCGCCGGCTCTGGGGGTGCTGCGGCGGGGGGTGCTGGTACTGGTGCTTCTGGTGCTGCGGGTGCTGGAGGTGCTGGCGGAGCTCCGCCGTCGCGACTGTTCTTCGCTCCACCGTCGCCGTCGGCTTTGCCACCGCCTGACACGGTGCTTCGCCAGGTTCTTTCCCTCCCTTCTTCCACTGGCCTTCCCCTCCAGCCTGGCTCCCCCCTCCCTGCTCCTGTGCCTTACACTGCACAGCCGGACTCGCTTACGGAGCGTCGTGAGCCTGTGTCTCGTCCTGCCTCGCCTGTTCGCGCTGCTCGCACTGCTCGTACTGCGCGCACTGGTCCCACTGGTCGTCGTGTCGCGCGTCCGCGTCCTCCTCCTGTTCCTGGCACGCACATTATGGCCCTTCGTCCTTCCACTGGTCCACAGCGTGTCCCCCTACCGTCTCCTCCTGCGTCTTCTCTTCCTGACGTTCCCGACCCTGAGTCTGACAGTGTTCGTGCTGCCCACCCTACTGTTACCCGTCTTCTCGCCACTGTTGTCACTGACCCGTCTTTTGAGTCTGCTGCTGCGTCTGCCCTGGTCGCTGAGCTTGTCGACTTTGCTGCTGCCTGTCGTCTAGACTACGCCGCCAGTCTTGTTGCTGAGTCTGAGTCTGTCTGTCCTCCGTCCGTCGGGGGTGAGTGTGCTCTTGGCACGGACGTCCTTGAGGACAGGCACGAGGACCTTGACTCTCTTGCGGCTGCTGTACCTCATCTCGTGGCCTGGCTGCTTGCCCCTGAGGGAGACCCGGATGCACTAGACATCCCCACTCCGCGCTCTTACGCAGAGGCGATCTCGGGCCCCTACTCCTCTCAGTGGCAGGCAGCCATGGACGCAGAGATGGCATCCTGGAAGTCCACAGGCACCTACGTTGACGAGGTTCCCCCACCTGGGGCGAACATCGTCGATGGCATGTGGATTTTCAGGGTGAAGCGGCCGCCAGGTTCTCCACCTGTCTTCAAGGCTCGTTACGTTGCTAGAGGCTTCAGTCAGCGTCAGGGGGTTGACTTCTTCCAGACCTTCTCCCCCACCCCGAAGATGACCACTCTTCGGGTTCTGCTGCACGTTGCCGCTCAGCGTGACTACGAGCTTCACTCTCTTGACTTCAGCACAGCGTTCTTGCAGGGCAGCCTGCACGAGGAGATCTGGCTGCGCCGCCCACCTGGCTTTACTGGGTCGTTTCCTCCTGGTACCCAGTGGAGCCTCCGGCGGCCAGTCTACGGTCTCCGCCAGGCGCCACGCGAGTGGCACGACACACTGAGGACTACACTTGCGGCCCTTGGGTTTGCTCCTTCCACTGCTGACCCGTCACTGTTCCTGCGCACAGACACGTCGCTGCCGCCGTTCTACATCCTCGTGTACGTCGACGACTTGGTCTTTGCTACTGCTGACACTGAGGCACTCGCTCGTGTGAAGTCGGAGCTGCAGAAGAGACACACGTGCACTGACCTGGGTGAGCTGCGTAGCTACCTTGGCTTGCAGATCACCCGGGACAGAGCACGCCGCACCATTACCCTGACTCAGTCACACATGGTGCAGCAGGTCCTTCAGCGCTTCGGCTTCCAGTTCTCCTCACCACAGGCCACACCTCTGGCTACCAGCCACTCGCTCTCAGCTCCACCTTCGGACGAGTCCGTAGAGCCGAGTGGCCCGTACCCAGAGCTTGTAGGCTGCCTCATGTACCTGATGACTTGCACGCGACCTGACCTCGCGTACCCTCTTAGCATCCTTGCTCGTTACGTTGCGCCTGGGAGACACAGGCGAGAGCACTGGGAGGCTGCTAAGAGGGTGCTGCGTTACTTGTGCAGTACATCAGGCATGGGGCTGGTGCTTGGAGGACGCGACAGAGTTGTTCTCACTGGTCACTCGGACGCTTCTTGGGTGGACGACCTGGCTACGCAGCGGTCGTCGCAGGGTTACACCTTCAGCCTTGGCTCTGGTTCTGTCTCGTGGCGGTCCACCCGCTCTTCTTCTGTTCTCAGCTCTAGTTGTGAGGCTGAGATCTACGCCACGGCCATGGCTGCACAGGAGTTACGCTGGCTCACCTACCTGCTGACTGACTTGGGAGAGCGGCCTAGTTCTCCTCCAGTTCTGTACGGCGACAACAAGGCGGCCCTTGCCTTGTGTGAGGAGCACAGACTGGAGCACAGGACGAAGCACATTGCTCTTCGCTACTTTCTTGCTCGAGAGCTGCAGCAGCGCGGTCAGCTTCGGCTTGTGTACGTGGACTCGAAGGCCAACACTGCTGATATCTTCACCAAGGCACTCCCGCCTAGTGATCATCAGCGGCACTGTACTTCTTTAGGCCTTGTGTCCACATTCCCTCATTTGCTTACTGCTTGACTTTCTTTGTACTGTACTTTATATATATCTTGTTGCTTACTTGCTAGGTTTTGATCACTGTGTTGCTTGTCTTGTACTATATCTAGCACTGCATGTGAACTGGCCTTGTGGCCTTTGCTTGTACTCAAAGTGTGGTGACGTTGTGATCCACCCTGGGCTTGCGTTGCTTTGCTGGACTGGTCTTGTGACCCTTTGTTCTCCCCCACTTTGCCTATGGGGGTGTGTTAAATTGTAATGTCTTACATGTTGGTAGGCTGTAGTGGGGTAGCCAATATGGGGTACAACCCCAACTAGGGTTTGCTACTTGTACCCAACTGTTTCATTCAATGCACCATTCTTGCCTAGTCTTGTTGACAAATTCGACGCGAAACTGTCTCGCGTCACCGTTTTGTGCCTGATGACGAGTCAGCCGAGCATCACCAACCCCCCAGATTCGTTAAGAATATAACATGAATTTGAAAATTTGACGAAGGAGGGGGGTCTTAAAATATATATTTAAAAAAGGGGGGTCCTCACGAGAACAGGTCGGAATAAAAGACCCTTGGTCCGGAAAGAGGACCCGGGGTCTTCTCCGCGGGGGGGTACTGTATCTGGGAGATTACGGTAAGTGCTTGTAACAGATTGTATGCGGCCGGTTGGTTGGTGGTGAGGCAACACCCATGAATGGGTGGAGGGCTAGTCGGCGGAAAGGCGATACCGTACCATGAATGCGTGGTGACGGGCTGGTTGGTTGGTGGTTGTAGTAAGTCACAGGGTTTATTGAAATACGGTATATTCAAATACAGAATACCATACAAACACAAAAAGATCTCAGGACCGAGCATAGGGGATACAGACACACACGCACGCACCTCACACTGCCACAAAGAACGAAAGGTTTTACATACAGCCAGGCCAAACCACAACAGACAGCCCACATACTAAAAGGAAAATGCCCACAAGAGAAGCAGCACAAGAACAATCACCAGAACGAGCTTCCCCCAGCACACCCACTTCTAGCATCACTTACTCAACCTAAACGCATCCCAAACAGCAACAGTTTGCTGTGAAGATGCGCAATCCGGTTTCCGCTTCCGAAATTGCTCATTGTGCAGCCTCGCCTCGCTTCAAGACTGCCCTAGTTTTGAGGCGCCTCAAAACTAGACATCCCAAACAGCAGCAGTTTGCAGTGAATCTGCACAATCTGATTTCCGCTTCCGATATTGCTCATTGTGCGTGCAGCCTCGCCTCGCTTCAAGACTGCCCTGCGCTGTCTCCTTGCCACGGGAAAGCAGCTCGTGAAAGCTCGCAGTCTCATTTCTTCTTCACAAAGGAGACCAGCACGAGATGATCTGCCAACACCAGCTGTTGATTCGCCTCAAAAGGTCGTCTCATTACGTGCAATTTCTTGAGGAGCCTTAAAAGTCGCTCGCAGTCTCAAATCTTCTTGGCAAAGGAGACCAGCACGAGATAATCAGACAACACCGGCTGCCCCGCCCCTGACGACTGCCCATTGCTTGCCGCCGGCTGTTTATTGCCCACAGGCTGCGCCGCGTGAGCCGGCTGTGCTGCAGCCGTTGGGTCTCCTACCACTGGCCACAGGCTCTGAAAAACCTCCGCCACGTAGGTGCTGGTCACAGGTGGGGAGCTGCGGCGGTGGCGTCGCAAGGGGCGAGCTCGAGGGGCAACGGCGGCTTGCAGAGTGATGCTCCAGTTGACGCCCGCGACCACCTGGCTCTTGGCACTCTCGACCGACACCAGCTTGAGGCTCGTGCCCTGGCAGGTGGGGTGGGGTGGGGTGTGGTGGGGTGGGATGCGGAAGAAAGGGAAGCACTTGAGGCTTGTGATGTTCCAGTTGACGCTGGCAACCACCTGGCTCTTGGCACTCTCGTCTCGACCGACACCAGCTTGAGGCTCGTTCCCTGGCAGGGTGGGGTAGGGTGGGGAAGGAAGGAAAAAAAGCGCTTGAGGCTTGTTACGCGCCATTGTGACACGGCAACCACCTGAGAGCTGGTTCTGGTGCTGTGGGCGGGTGGAGGGGGCGGAGCGCAGAGAGAGGAAATGCGGCTCGGGCCAACGGGGAAAGAAGGGGGAAGGAAGGAGTGGGGAAATGGTGGATGGATGTGTGTTTTTGTGGTGAATGAAGGGGGAACAAGGATGGATGGTGCGAATGCTTCAATTTTCTCGCTCTCAGCTACTTTTTCCATTCCCTCCTACCCCTCCGTTTCCCGTGTCCTCTTACCCTGGCCCTCTCTCTTCCACTCCCCCTTTCCCTCTCGTCCCTTTTCCCTCCCCTTTCGCCGCAAGCCTCTCGCAGGAAGCCTTTGACTTGCCACAACTTCTCTCTCCCTCAATGGTAGATCATTGACTAAGAGGAGAATCCTTCAACTTGGGACCTGGCAGGGTGGGGTGAGGACGGAAGGCAGTTTTTTTAAGCAGGCTCTGAAAATCTTAGGCGCCTCAAGAGCTTTTTGGTCAGGCCCTGAATCAGCTCTGTTCTTGCGGCGGAGCATTGACGTTGTAACGAGGCTGTTTCTGATGGAGAGGGTTTTCAGCCTGGGAAACGGCAGGGTGGGGTGAGGAGTAAAGATGGGAGGAAAGGAATATATAATGCGCTTCAGCTTGGGAAAGTTCGAACTTTCCGAGGCTCCTGATTCTAAGACGTCTCAGGCTCGACTGATACGCACCCTAAAAGACAGACCCTAAAAGTCAGACTGTCTTCAGACCTCTTTCTTGTTGTTCGCGTTGACGGCGAAGCTGGCCAATGCTTTCACTTCCTGACTTCTTGCGGCGCCGATCACGGCGAACCAGCCGCCAAGAAGCACCGGTTCCGCCGCAGCGATTGGGATCGAGGAAAGGACGACGGCGACTGCTGCGACGGCAAGCGGCATCATAGCGTGATTTACGCGACTGGCCATGCGCCGACCCATGATTGGTTGTTCGTGATATCGGACTAGTAGTATGACGGCGGCGATTAGGAAGTATCGATTGGAGTCAGGCGGTGGTTGGGAAGCAAATTACGATATTCGTTGATTATCACTAGCGCTCTTCCGAACTCTCTGTCGATTCCACTGCATATGATCTGCCAGTTTTGACTGTGAAAGGAATTACCCCCGAGGGGTGGAAGCTTTGACTCGCTGGCTCGCCTCGCCAATGCCCATAAAACAAACATTCGATGAAACGAAATTGCAAACGCGCAAGTCGACAACCGATTGGGTACTGCTCGCAAGCTCTGGCTCGTCAACGCCATATTGCTCTGCGCGCAAGCTCTGATCGTCAAGGCCATAGGCTCTGCGCTGCGCGCAAGCTCTGGACGCGAAAATGCGGCAGATGAAGGCTACTGAAGGTGATACGATTCTTTCTGTTATTCTTGCTGCGAACGCGCTAAGCAGCAGGGCTGCTGCGTGTGCAGGGCTGACTTTCCCGGTCAGAAAGAGTGACGCGCGCGTGTCACTCGGCCTGGCCGAGCGACACCCGCCAGTTGCAGGGTGGCCGGGTAAATCGGCGGCGCGCCGAGGAAACATAACCCGTTATGTTTGGCCTTGCGTTTGGTTTTGGGGAGTTTACTGTAACAAGCTTGTTACAATTGAAATTGAAAATTACAGAATGCACATTTTCTATACTCGCAACCCCAGTACAGGTACCAAACAGAGGGGAGACACATCACACTGCTACCCAGGAGTACATCATCTGGAGCAAAACAACCCACACACTGGAGAAGTATCTCACAGAGACCTTACCCACCATAGTTCCCCGCCCTAGTATACCCACTTCTTCCTAGCACACTCACCTCTTCCAAAGAAGCAAAGGAACTACATAATTGAAACTAAACTAAACCAAAACAAAAAACACTGTCAGTGAATTTGCACCTTCTACAATCACTGAAGCGTTCACATCTACAATTTCCCATCGTGCAACCCTCGCCTCGCTTCAAGACGGCCCTGTCTCCATGCCACGCAAGAGCAGCTCGCAAAAGCTTGCCGCCTATTAAGGCGGCTGAAAGCCCGGTCAAGTCCATCACTGCAGCCGCCTGTTAAAGCCCGGTCAAACCATCACTGCTGCTTGACAAAGGAGAGCAGCACACGAGGGTCCGCCGACGCCGGCTGGGTTACGCCCGACGATGTCTGCCCATCGCCCACTGCCTGTTCATTCCCCACCGACTGCCCATCTCCCACTGGCTGCACTAGAGGCCGTGCTACAGCCGGTGTCGGGTTTATCCAGACCTCTGCCATGTAGGTGTTCACAGGTGCGGCAGGGGAGGCGGCGGAGGAGCGGCGGTGGCGGCGCTGCAAAGTGAGCGCTACACCGGTTGGGGCAGGGGCGGAGGCACGCAGAGTGATGCGCCACTTGATGTCGGCGACCACCAGGTGCGACGCGCTGATGACTGAGACGAACTTGAGATTCGCGTTCTGGTGCGGTGGGGTGGGGTGGGGTGGGGTGGGGTGGGGTGGGGTGGGGTGGAGTGGGGAGGAGTGGAGTGGGAAAGGAAGGGAAGGGGCTTGTGATGCGCCACTTGATGCTGGCGACCACCTGGCGCGACGCGCTGATGACAGAGACGAACTTGAGGTTCGCGTTCTGGTGCGGTGGAGTGGGGTGGGGTGGGGGTGGGGTGGGGTGGAGTGGGGAAGAAAGAGAAGGGGCTTGTGATGCTCCACTTTATGCCGGCAACCACCTGGTGTGACGCGCTGATGACAGAGACAAACTTGAGATTGGCGTTCTGGTGGGGTGGGGTGGGGTGGGGTGGGGTGGGGTGGGGTGGGGTGGGGTGCGGGGGTTTGAAGTGGGGTGGGGTGGAGTGGGAGAGGAAGGGAAGAGGCTTGTGATGCGCCACTTGATGCCGGCGACCACCTGGTGCGACGCGCTGATGACAGAGACGAACTTGAGATTCGCGTTCTGGTGGAGTGGGGTGGAGTGGAGTGGGGAAGGCAGGGAAGAGGCTTGAGATGCGCCACTTGATGCCGGCGACCACCTGGTGCGACGCGCTGATGACTGAGACAAACTTGAGATTTGCGTTCTGGTGGAATGGGTGGGGTGGAGTGGGGAAGGAAGTGTGATGCTCCACTTGATATTCACGTTCCGGTGGGGTGGGGTGTGGTTGGGAGATGGGGGAAGGGGAGTGGGGGTATTTGATGCGAAGATAACTCTAGCAACGGGAGCCTGACTACGGGGAAGGCACGTGTGTGAGAGGGATCTCTGCGTTCGTTCCTTAGTCGTTTCCTTGTGCGCACACTGCTTGCTAGTTCACGGGGAAAATTGGCAAGAGTTCCACTAGGAAAACATCACAATGATAGTTCAGAATGATAGCAACAACGTTGGCAACACAGACTACATCAGAGCTAGCTAGGCTGCTGGTCGACCTCCAGCGCAGCATGGTCGACCGCGTTCCAGCGCAGCAATGCTCGCACCGCTCCAACGCTGCCGCGCCAACGTTGCATGTCCACGGTGCGCCAGCGCTGCAGCAAGTCGGCTGCACAGCGTTGCACCCGCAGGACAACGGTGCACCTGCTTCGCAGGTGTGCGCGGCTGGTTGGCGCCCAACGTCCCGTCACGTGTCCAATGCAGACAGTCCGCCCGTGACGGCGTCCACCAGCCACGTCGACCTCGGGATACCACCCCCGAGGTCGTCCTCGCAGTGACCACCCCCGGCGACCTTCGCATACGTCGTCCGGGTATCCCGGTCGACCGGGCAACCCTGCCTGGTCGTTCAGTCCAGCCGGACGCCGGCTACGCCAAGCCCGGCGTCCCCAGGTCGGCGTCCTGGCGTCCAGGACGGCGTCCACTCGCCCAGGGCGCTGTCCAGGCGCCCAAGCCGGCGTCTAGACGCCCGGGACGCCGAGTAAGCGCCCATGTTAGCGTCCAGCCTCCCAGGACGCCGAGCAGACGCCCAAGTCGGTGTCCTGACGCCCAGGACGGCGTCCAGCCTCTCGGGACGCCGAGCAGACGCCCAAGTCGGTATCCTGACACCCAGGACGGCGTCCAGGCGCCCGGGACGCCGAGCAGACGCCCAGCTCGGCGTCCTTCCTCCCAATATGCCGAGCAGACGCCCAGGTCGGCGTCCAGGCGCCCAGGACGCCGAGCAGACGCCCTGGTCGGCGTCCACCCGCTCGGCGCCCTTCAACCAGACGTTCCCCAGCTCCACGCCCTTGCAGTGGCCTCCGCGCCCACTGCTGCAGGTCGGCTGCATCCCCCCGCACAACCGACCACGAGGTCGGCTCTGCCCAAGCGAGGACGGGGCCAAACACAACCCCCGTTGACATTTGAGGGATACATTTAGGTAAGTGAGGGAGAATTAGAGCTAGGCATGGCGCCATATTGCTACAGGGCGAGAGCGAGATTAGGGCAAGATCGAAATTAGAGCGAGAGGAACCTGAGGGTCGTGTTCGTTTGTGGCAGGCCATTGCCGAAGATAACAAAGGCGGCTTCTGACCTAGAGGTCCCCTCGCCTCGGAATGTGGCAGCGTGGGGCGAAAAGTGGGAGAGACGAATCTTTGTAGCAACTCCAACGAGAGTGGTTCTGGGGCCTTTAAATCCGATACTAAAACCTCAAAGCTAGTTTCTTAAAATTTCGATACTTCTTGTCGTATGCGTCGACGGCGAATCTGGCCAAACACCCAATATAGTAATTACCGATGCCTCTGGTTCTGGGACATCTCAAACACACGTTATTTTATCAGGCACCTCGAAACACTGAATGGCACCGAGCCTTCTTTGAGTACCTACCTGTTTCTTGTTGTACGCGTCGACGGCGAATCTGGCCAAAGCCTCCACGACCTTATTCGTCGCCTCGTGTGTTTTGAGTCCACTTGGAAGCAATCACGGCCAAAGCAGTCAGGCCAGAAAGCAATCATGGCGAAAAAAGTCTCTTCTACGTACCTGTTTCTTGTTGTGCTCGTCCACGGCGAATCTGGCCAAAGCCTCCACGACCTTATTCGTCGCCGCGTGTGTTTTGAGTCCACTTGGAAGCAATCACGGCCAAAGCAATCAGGCCAGAAAGCAATCATGGCGAAAAAGTCTCTTCTACGTACCTGTTTCTTGTTCTGCTCGTCGACGGCGAATCTGGCCAAAGCCTCCACGTCCTTATTGGAAGCCGCGTCTTTCACGGTGGTCCAGGGACCAGGAAGGCCAGACGCCGCGGTGGATGGAAACGAGGAGAGGAGCGAAACGACGACGACGACGACGACGACTGCGGTAACGGCAAGCACGGCGTGCTTAGGGTTCAGGCCGTAACTGGCGATGTGCTGACCCATGATTGGTCGCTACTTAAGGACTCCCTGGATATCGAATAGGATGGGAATAACGATAGGATTGATAGGATTGATAAGAGTCAAGAGGATATCAAAGAAGCGGACAGCTCTCGTACACCAAACGGGTTCTCCCTCCTTAGCCGAATACTCTTGCTTATTATACTGCATATGATCCGCCAACTAGTTGTGAACAGCTGATTCTGTCAAACTATATCTGTGATGCTAGAATGTAGGCTGTAGTGGGGTAGCCCATGTGGGGTACAACACTTGTTAGGGTTTGTATTTGTACCCCAACTTCCATAGTCCAATCATTCCTGTCTCTAGATTCTAACATGGTTTCAGAGCAGTAGGTCCGTAGGACCGTTTTTTTTTTCGGGCCCACCTACCGCCACCCCACGAATGGGCCTGTGACTGTGACTGTAATGTGCAGCGCTACGCGCGCCTGCTGCCTGCTGTCTACTGTTGTCCCGCGCGCGTCGCCCGTACAGCCCGCACGCGCCTTTCTGCACGCGCGTCGCCCTGCGCAGCACGCACTGAGCCTGCGCAGCCCGCGCCGAGTCCCGCGCAGTCCGCTGCTGCCGAGCCCGCGCAGCCCGCGCCGAGCCGCGCACAGCCCGCTACTGCCTCGCGCAGCCCGCGCGCGGCCCACAGCAGCCCCGCGCAGCCCGCGCGCGGCCCGCAGCAGCCCCGTGCAGCCTGCGCGCTGCCCGCAACAGCCCCGCGCGGCCCGCGCAGCCCGCGCCGAGCCTGCTGCTGCCCCGCGCAGCCCGCGCTGCGCCCGCGCGGCCCGTGCAGCCCGCGCCGAACCGCGCGCAGCCTGCTGCCGCCTTCTGCAGCCCGCCCCGAGCCCGCGCAGCCCGCGCGCGGCCCGCTGCTGCGGGCACTGCTCGCACAGACCCGCCAGGCCGCGGAAGCGGCCCCGACCTGCCGCTCACGCGGCCCAGCCCTGCAGCTGCCTCGGCCCCGACCTGCCGCTGATGCGGCCCCGCCCTGCAGCTGCCACGGCCCCGACCTGCCGCTGATGCGGCCCCGCCCTGCAGCTGCCGCGGCCCCGACCAGCCGCTGCCGTGGCACCACCCTGCTACTGCCACTGAAGCGGCCCCGCCCTGCAACTGCCGCGGCCCTACTCTGCACCCGCTGTTGCGGCCCCGCCATCGCCGTCGTCGTGCGCCTTCCCCGCGGCCGCCCGCCGAGCGCCGACCCTGCTCGCTTGGCGAGCGTCTGCCCTTCCCGCCTCTGGTGAGCACCTGCTGTCAAACATTATATGTGTTGTGTTTGTGTAGGCTGTAGTGGGTTAGCCTATAGGGGGGTCACAACATTAGGGTTTCATATTTGTACTCACAATCCTTTCTAGTTCATCATTCCAGTCCGTTATCACTGACATGGTTTCAGAGCAGGTCCGTCGCTAGGACTGTTCTTAGGGCCCACCTACCTACCTACCTACCTACTGTGCGCCTCGTGCGCCTGCGCGTCCTAGAGCGCTCCTTACCTACCTACCACGCGCACGCAGCTCGCTAGCCGCCCGCGCGTGGCTTTCCTTTTTTTTTTTTTACCGCGCGCGCCGTACTAGCCGCTCGCGCGCGGCCGTTTTCACGCGTGCGCCTTTGCGCTGCTGCCCGTGCGCCTCGTAGCCTCGCGCACTGCCCGCCGCTGCCCTGTGCGCCACGCTGACGCACCCGCTGCTGCAGCCGCCCGTCGCCTGCTCGCGCACGCCCCGCAGCCGCCCGTCGCCTGCTCGCGCACGCCCCGCAGGCCCGCAGCCCGCCGTCGCAGAGGCCGCCCGTCCGCAGCCGCCCGTCGCCTGCTCGCGCACGCCCCGCAGCCGCCCGTCGCCTGCTCGCGCACGCCCCGCAGCCGCCCGTCGCCTGCTCGCGCACGCCCCGCTGCCCGCAGCCGCCCGTGCGCCGCTGCCACTGCCGCACGTGCGCATACGCAGCTGCCGCCCGTGCGCTGCTTCCGCTGCTGCTTGCGCACCGCCGCCTCCTGCCGTCGCCGCACGTGCACTGCTGCCGCCCGTGCGCCGCCGCTGCCCGTGCGCCGCCGCTGCCCCTACGCTACCTACCGCGCACACTGCTGCCACTGCAGCTGCCACCAGTGCGCCGTTGCAGCTCCTGCTGCCACGCTCCCTACTCCTGCCGCTCGTGTGCCACTACGGACAGTCGACCCCGCCCGCGCCTTACCTAGCGGCCCCGCCGGTCCCGTTGACCCTACGCACACCTTTCCAGCGGCCTAGTTCCTCCTCCTACTACTGTCACTATGGCTAGTCCTCCCGTTCTAGCTTTCGATGCCGAGGGCCGTCCGGTGAAGTTCGAAACCTGGCTAGATGACCTGCACCTGTTCCTACAGCTCACTGCCAAGGAAGACATCTCGCTGTACGACCACGCCCTAGGCCATGCTACTGCCCCTGACACGTCTGCTGACAGCACTCTACGCTCTCAGTGGCAGACTCGTGATGCGCACGCTCGCTTTGCTATTCGCAACTCCCTGCCGCTAGACGAGCGCGAGCACTTCGGCCAGTGCAAGACTGCTAAGGACCTCTACACCGCTGTAGTTGCCCGCTACTCCTCACCCGCTTCTGCTACGCTAGGCCGCCTCACTCTCCCCTACCTGTTCCCTGACCTAGCCTCCTTTCACACTGTCGCAGACCTCATCACCCACCTTAAGACTAGTGAGGCCCGCTTTCGCGCTGCTATGCCTGCCGAGTTTCTCACTAGCAACCCTCCCCCGCTCTGGATCACTCTCTGCGCGCAGTCAGGGACCACTTCCTCTCTCGCTCCCCCACTGAGCTCACTGTTGCCCTCCTCGAGAAGGAACTGCTTGCAGCTGAGGCGAGCATCGTCGCTGTAGGCACCTCTCGTGGCGACCCCCGCACCCCGTTCTTCGAGGGGTGTTCCCCTTCCCCCCTCCTCCCCTCTGTCGCCTCTGCTGCTGCTGTCGACCTCCTTGGTGCTGAGAAGGTCGGGACCGCGTCTGCTTCGAGCGGGCGCCGCAGGAGCAAGGGAGGCAGGGGTGGGGGTGGTGGCGGAGGAGGTGGGGGTGGAGGCGGTGGGAGTGGAGGCGCGACTGGGGAGGCTAGTGGCGGCAGTGGGGGAGGAGACAGCAGCGGCGGGAGCGGTGGCAGGGGTGGAGGCGGCAGCGGAGGTGGAGGTGGTCGTGGCGGCGGCAGGGGTGGAGGTGGCCGAGGCGGTGGTGGTGGCGGTGGTGGTCGTGGAGGCACTGGCGGAGGCCCGAGTCAGCAGCCCGCCCCGACGCTTCAGGCCGCCCGTGAGTGGTATGCGCAGCGTGGCTTTACCTGCACGTACGTCATTCGCACTGGTGACCGCAGCGGCCAGCAGTGTGGGAGGCCGCACCCCACGCACCGCTGCTTCGCGCGCCTTAACGACGCGTGGCGCACCCAGTTTCCTGATGCCGCTGAGCTGCCGCGCTGGGCTGATCTGGAAAAGAGGGGTGTCGATATTTGGGCTCTAGACTTTGATGCTATTCTCACTGCCATGTATGCCATGTCTATTAGTGGAGAGGGTGCTCAGTACTTGCGTGTTCCGCCCGACCCAGGCATTCAGGCCAGTCCGGCTGCCGCTCTAGGTGCTAGTGCGTCTGCTCCCACAGGTCCTGGTGAGGCTGCTGCCCTAGGTGCTAGTGCGTCCGTGCCCCCTGGTACTGAGTTGACTGCAGCACTGCACACCTTCACACTGGACTCAGGTGCCTCTCGCTCTTTCTTTCGTGACCGCACTGTCCTTGAGCCACTCGCTCGGCCAGTTGCTGTCTCCCTTGCTGACCCCTCTGGGGGTCCGGTCATTGCGACCTCCTCCACTGTTCTTCCTTGTCCTGCGGTCCCGTCCGGCACGCTTTCAGGTCTCTACCTCCCCTCGTTCTCTACGAACTTGGTGGCGGGTTGTGCGCTCCAGGACTCGGGTGTTCACCAGTTCACCCCTGCCTACGAGCGCGTGACACACTGCACGTGTGCTCGGACGGGTCGCCACCTGGCTACTTTCACTCGAGAGCCGGGGTCGGACCTGTACACACTGACCACTGAGTCCCCTCAGGTAGCTGCGTCTGCGTCTACGTCTGCGTCTGCGTCAGGTCAGCTGTCCGCCCCCTGCTCGTGTCGCTCTCTGGCACAACATTAGGGTTTCATATTTGTACTCACAATCCTTTCTAGTTCATCATTCCAGTCCGTTATCACTGACACCTGCCTACCTGCCCGCCTGCCTGCCGGCCTGCCTGCCTGTCGGCCTGCCTGCCTGCCTGCCGGCCTGCCTGTCTGTCGGCCTGCCTACCTGTCGGCATGCCTGCCTGCCTGCCAGCCAGCCAGCCAGCCTGCCTGCCTACCTGCCAGTCTGTCGGCCTGCCTACCTGCCAATCTGTCGGCCTGCCTACCTGTCGGCCTACCTGCCTGCCTGCCGGCCTGCCTGCCTGCCTGCCTGCCTGCCTGCCTGCCGGTCTGCCAGCCCGCCTGCCTGCTTGCCTGCCTGCCTGCCAGTCTGTCGGCCTGCCTGCCTGCCGGCCTGCCTGCCTGCCTGCCGCGCCTGCCCTGCCCGAGCTGCTGCTCCTACTGCTGCTACTAGCAGGTGGCCAGATGCAGCTCCAGCAACGCTCCCGCGAGTCTCTCACGCCCCAGCAGCTTAGTGAGTGGTACGCTGGTTTGGGTTGTCGCGGTAGCCGTCGTAGCTGTCGCCCTGGAGCTGGTCAGTTGGGAGCGTCCGGCAGTGGCCAGCTGCAGCTGCAGCGGCGTCCACGCGAGACACTTACGTCCCAGCAGCTCCAAGAGTGGTACGCCCAGAGTGGGTGGTCTTTGCGTACAGTTCGCTGCCCGTACGTCATTCGCACAGGTGCTCGGGCTGGTCAGACCTGCGGGACGCTTAGTTACACACAGTTCCGCTGCCTTGCCCATCTGAGCGACGCCTGGCGTACCGAGTTTGGCGACGAGGCTGAGCTCCCCACCTGGCTGGAGCTGCTTGGACAGGGGGTTGATATCTTTGCTCTTGACTATGATGCTATTCTCACTGCCATGTATGCATTGCCTACTAGTGCTGACCGTGCCTGTTACCTGTGTGTACCGCCTGACCCAGGTATAGAGCCTGCTGCTCTAGGTGCTCGTGCGTCTCCTGCTCTAGGTGCTGGTGAGGCTGTTGCTCTAGGTGCTACTGCGTCTCCTGCTCTAGGTACTGGTGAGGCTGCTGCTCCAGGTGCTGGTGCGTCTGCTCTCTCTGGTACTGCGCCTGCTGCGGTCTTGCACACCTTCACCCTTGACTCAGGAGCTTCCCGCTCCTTCTTTCGTGACTGCACCACACTCACGCCGCTTAGTCAGCCAGTTCTAGTCTCTCTGGCAGACCCCTCTAGGGGTCCAGTCCTTGCCCACTACTCCACGGTTCTGCCGTGTCCGGCCGCCCCGTCTGGCTTGCTGTCAGGTCTTTACCTTCCCTCGTTCTCTACGAACTTGGTGAGTGGAGCTGACCTCCAGGATAGGGAGGTTGACCAGTTCACTCCTATGAGTCAGTGATTGACTCACTGTACGTGTGCTCGGACGGGCCGACACCTGGCCACATTTACCCGTGCGCCTGGCTCGGGTCTATACACACTGACCACTGAGTCCCCTCAGGTAGCTGCGTCTGCATCAGGTCAGATAGCGGCCCCCTGCTCGTGCCACGCTTTGTCGCACGAGACCCTCCTTTGGCACCACCGCCTTGGTCACCCCTCGGTGCAGTGCCTTCGTGGCATGCACTCTCGCTCCCTGGTTTCTGGTCTTCCCAGGTCTCTGCCTGCCCTCCCTCCCTCGCCTGTGCCGCCCTGCATTCCTTGCGTCGAGGGGCGGCAGCGCGCTGCCCCTCACTCCTCCTCGTTCCCTCCCACAGAGGCTCCCCTGCAGACTCTCCACCTGGACGTGTGGGGCCCAGCCCCCGTCCGTGGACAGGGCCACGAGCGGTACTTTCTGCTGGTCGTCGACGACTACACGCGCTACACCACGGTCTTCCCCTTGCAGCGCAAGGGGGAGGTCCCTGATGTTTTGATCCCTTGGATCCGCGCTGCTCGTCTCCAGCTCCGCGAGCGGTTCGACCGGGACTTTCCTGTCCTGCGTATGCACTCTGACAGAGGTGGTGAGTTCTCCTCCGACCTCTTGGCAGCCTTCTGTGCGGAGCACGGCATCGCCAGACGTTCACGCTTCCGGCCTCTCCGCAGCAGAATGGGGTTGCTGAGCGCCGCATTGGCTTAGTCATGGAGGTCGCTCGTACCTCCATGATCCATGCGGTTGCCCCCCATTTTCTCTGGCCATTTGTGGTCCGGTACGCCGCGCATCAGCTCAACCTCTGGCCCCGTGTCTCCTTGCCGGAGACCTCGCCCACACTACTGTGGACGAAGAAGGTTGGCGATGCGTCGCGTTTCCGGGTCTGGGGTGCTCGTGCCTTTGTCCGCGATACCACCGCGGACAAGCTCTCCGCCCGCGCTGTTCCCTGTGTCTTCCTTATCTTTGTCCCTGACGCGCCTGGTTGGCAGTTTTACCACCCCACCTCGCGCCGTTTTTTTTTTTTTTTTTTTTTTTTTTTTTTTTTTGATACGGAAAAGTACACGAAAGGATAATGTACAAAACGCATCAGGCAGTCGTAACTGTATCGGGAGGGAAGAGCTGCAGTATCGTGTACCACAGATTCCCTATAACGGCCTACGGTGGTTGATGAGTTTGTCCCAGATGGTGCTAAAACTGCTCTTCCACGTCAGCGGTGCTCCTTTGCTGCAGATCCGTCTCATTACAGCTGCCTCATCTGCTGCCAGATGCTCCCACCCATCAATACGAACAGCCACGCCGTGCCTTCGTGCCGCCACTTGCTTCGCCAGGCAGTACACCCTGGCATGCGCGACAAACTTTACCACCGCCATACGTATCACTTTTTTCGGCTGGAACCTGATGCCCTGACGACTTGCTTCACACCTTGCCAACCACACCTGGTGAAGCGTGGTGGCAATAAACGAGCTTTCCGGAAAGCCAGAAGTCGTACTCCTCTGCATGAAGAGGAGGTCCTCCAACCCCTGCCAGTTTAGCAGTGGGTTCATCTCCGCCAGTCCTTCCCGCAGGAAACACACCACCCTTTGAATCGCCGGGCAGCCAAGCAGACAGTGCTCCGGTGTCTCCTCCGCTTTGCAGTGTGGACAGACCACTTTTTCTTTGAGAAAGAAAAGCCGCTCCCCCACCTGCAGGTTTCTACAGTGCAATCTCAGCAGAATTTCACGTGCCCGGGCGGGAGTGGCGAGGGAGTCCCTCTGCTTGATGACCCCCTTCCACTCAATCACCCTTCCGTCCCCAATCCACCTCCTCTGCTCCTTCACAGTGCCTGCCGAGCTAACCAACCCTTTCCTAATCTCCTTCAGCGGCACCACCACCCCGTCCTTGCACAGCTTGGACTGCAGGAGTTTGGTCCTCGCCTCGCCCATCAGCCCCAACGCCTTGTCGCTCGCAATCGCTACCGGCTCCCCACTGTGTAGCCCGAAGCTAACTGGGTAGTGGGAGATACCCACCTCGCGCCGTGTCTTCCCCTCTCAGGACGTCACGTTCGACGAGTCGGTTCCCTTTTACCGTCTCTTCCCCTACCGCACTGCCCCGCTCCCCCCCCCGCCGCTCTTCCTCGCTCCAGGTGCTCCCCAGGTAGACCCCCTCCCCGCTCCCGGTCCTGCTCCTTCAGGTGTGTCTCAGGTAGACCCTCCTCCCTTGACTGCGCCGGTTGAGGTCACTGGTGACTCAGGTCCTGCTGAGGGTGGTCCTGCTCGGGGTGCTACTTCTGGGGGTGCTGAGCCTGGGGGTGCGGAGCCTGGGGGTGCTGAGCCTGGGGGTACTGAGCCTGGGGGTGCGGAGCTTGAGGGTGTGGAGCCTGGAGGTGCTGAGCCTGAGTGTGAGGGGTCTGGGGGTGCTGAGCTTGGCAGTACTGAGTCTGGGGGTGCTGCACCTGGGGGTGCTGAGGCGTCTGGTGAGCAGTCTCCCTGGAGCGGCCGTCTCCGTAGTCGCTCCGCTGGTGCCTCGCCGCTGCCCTCTCGTCGTCGACTCCCCCTCTCCTCCCTGCAGCTGGTTGAGTGGTACCTTGGCCGTCAGGGTCGCGCTGCTGGAGCTGGTGACTCTGCTCCTGGAGCTGTTTCTACTGGAGGATCTGCGGCTGCTGAGGGTGCGGCCGCTAGAGGTTCTGGAGCTGCTGGAGGTCCTGGTGCTGGTGGCGCTGGAGCTGGGGGTTCTGGAGCTGCTGAGGGTGCTGGCGCTGGAGGTTCTGGAGCTGCTGGAGGTGCTGGCGCTGAGGGTGCTGGCACTGGAGGTTCTGGAGCTGTTGGGGGTGCTGGCGCTGAGGGTTCTGAGTCTGCTGTTGCGCGGTCTCCTTGGAGTAGCCGCCTTCGTCCGCGTGTGCCTCTCACCTCCCAGCAGCTGCACGACTGGTACGGTCGCCGTCTGGGTCGCGCTTCTGGCACTCGTGGAGGTACTTCTGCTGTCGTCACTGGAGCTCGGAGTGGAGCTGGGACTTTGTCTACTGGAGGTGCTGGAGTCGCTGGTCCCGGAGGTGCTCGTACTGGAGGTACTGGAGCTGCTGGGGCTGGAGGTGCTGCGTCTGGGGGTGTTGCTGCTGGAGACACTGAGGTTGGAGACCCTGGAGCTGGAGGTGCCGGTTCTGGAGGTGCTGCTGCTGGAGACACTGAGGCTGGAGACCCTGGGACTGGGGGTGCCGGTTCTGGGGGTGCTGCTGCTGGAGACACTGAGGCTGGAGACCCTGGGACTGGAGGTGCTGGTTCTGGGGGTGCTGCTGCTGGTGGAGCTGGTCCTGGAGGTGCTGGCGCTGGAGGTTCTGGCGTTGCTGGGGGTACTAGAGCTGCTGGAGGTGCTGGAGCTGCTGGTGCTGGTAGCACTGCACCGACTCGACTTTTCTTCGCTCCGCCGTCTCCGTCGTCTCAGCCACCGTCTGGCTCTGCCCTTCGCCAGGTTCTTGACCTCCCGTCTTCTACTGGTCTACAGTTACTGCCTGGCTCACCGCTGTCTGCTCCTTCTCCTTACACTCGGCAGAAAGGGAGTCTTGCTGAGCGTCGTGAGCCTGCGTCACGTCCTGTCTCGCCTGCTTGTCCTCGTCGTACCGTTCGTCGTGTTCCTCGTCAGCGTCAGGCGGCTGTCTCCGGCACGCGTCTTGTCGCCCTTCGTCCTTCCTCTGCTCCACAGCGTACTCCTCTGCCTTCTCCCCCTGCGTCCTCTCTGCCTGACGTTGCGGACCCTGAGTCTGACTAGTTACGTGCTGCACACCCTACTGTCACGCGTCTGTTAGCCACTGTTGTCACTGACCCATCGTTTGAGTCTGCTGCTGCGTCTGCCTTGGTCGCTGAGCTTGTTGACTTTGCTGCTGTCTGTCGTCTAGACTACGCTGCCAGTCTTGTTGCTGAGTCTGAGTCTGTCTTGTGAAGAGTGAGAGAAGCGTGTCAACTAGGAAGATTGGGAGTACAAGTAGGAAACCCTAGAATATTGTACCCCCTATGGCTAAACCCACTGTAGCCTACCGAACTACAACACATAATGTTTGACACACCCCCATAGGCAAAGTGGGGGAGAACAAGAGGTCACAAGACCAGTCAAGCAAAGCAAAGCAAGCTCAGGGTGGATCACAACGTCACCACACATTCCGAGCACAGGTTCAAGGCCACAAGGCCAGTTCACATGCAGGATTATATATAACAGTAAACAAACAAGAGCAGGTATATATAAATCACAGTACAAGCAAGGTCAAGAAGTGAGCAAGTGAGGCCAAGTAGGCAAAACACCTAGCATCGTACAAAAGCGCTGATGATCACAAGGCTGAAGTGCCTTGGTAAAGATATCAGCAGTGTTGGCCCGAGAGGCCACGTAAGCAAGGCGCAGCTGACCACGCTGCTACAGCTCACGAGCAAGGAAGTAGCGAAGAACAATGTGCTTCGTTCTGTGCTCCAGTCTGTGCTCCCGACACAAGGCCAGCATGGCCTTGTTGTCTACGTACAGAACTGGAGGAGAACGAGGCGGCTCTCCCAGGTCAGTCAGCAGGTAGGTAAGCCAGCGTAACTCCTATGCAGCCATGGCCCCTGCGTAGATCTCAGCCTCACAGCTGGAGCTGAGAACAGAGGACGAGCGGGTAGACCGCCACGAAACAGAGCCGGAACCAAGGCTGAAGGTATAACCCTGTGACGACCGCTGCGTAGCCAGGTCGTCGACCCAAGACGCGTCTGCGTGACCAGTGAGGACCACTGGACTCTTCCCTCCAAGCACAAGCCCCATGCCCGACGTACTGCACAAGTAGCGCAACACCCTCTTCGCTGCAGCCATGTGCTCTGGTCGGTGTCTCCCAGGAGCAACATAGCGTGCCAAAATGCTAAGAGGGTAGGCCAGGTCAGGTCGAGTGCAGGTCATCAGGTACATGAGGCAACCAACAAGCTCTGGGTACGGGCCACTCGGCTCTACGGACTCATCCGAAGGCAGAGCTGAGAGCGAGTGGCGAGTAGACAGAGGAGTGGCCTGAGGCGAGGAGTACGTGAAGTCGAAGCGCTGAAGGACCTGCTACACCATGTGTGACTGAGTCAGAGTAATGGTGCGCCGTGCTCTGTCCCGAGTGATCTGCAAGCCAAGATAGCTGCGCAGTTCACCCAGGTCTATGCACGTGTGTCTCTTCTGCAGCTCGGACTTCACGTGGGCGAGTCCAGCAGTGTCAGCTGTAGCGAAGACCAAGTCGTCGACATACACGAGGATGTAGAAAGGCGGCAAAGTGGTGTCGGTGCGTAGAAACAGCAATGGGTCGGCTGTAAAAGGAGCAAACCCAAGAGCCGCAAGCGTAGTCCTCATTGTGTCGTGCCACTCACGGGGCGCCTGGCGGAGACCGTAGACTGGCCGCCGGAGGCTCCACTGGGTACCAGGAGGAAACGTCCCAGTGAAGCCAGGCGGGCGGCGCAGCCAGATCTCCTCGTGCAGGCTGCCCTGTAGGAAAGCTGTGCTGAAGTCAAGCGAGTGAAGCTCGTAGTCACGGTGAGCGGCAACGTGCAGCAGCACCCGAAGCATGGTCATCTTTGGGGTGGGAGAGAAGGTCTGAAAGTAGTCAACTCCCTGCCGCTGACTGAAGCCTCGAGCCACGTAACGCGCCTTGAAGACAGGCGGAGAACCCGGCGGCCGCTTTACCCTGAAAATCCATATGCCACTGACGATGTTCGCCCCAGGTGGGGGAACCTCATCAACATAGGTGACTGTGGACTTCCAGGAAGCCATCTCTGCGTCCATGGCTGCCTGCCACTGAGAGGAGTAGGGACCCTCTATCGCCTCCGCGTAAGAGCGCGGAGTCGGGATGTCTAGTGCATCCGGGTCTCCCTCAGGGGCAAGCAGCATGGCCACAAGATGAGGTAAAGCAGCAGCAAGACACTGGAACTCCTCCTGCCTGTCCTCAAGGACGTCCGTGCTAAGAGCACACTCACCCTCGACGGACGGAGGACAGACAGACTCAGACTCAGCAACTAGACCGGCAGCGTAGTCTAGACGACAGGCATCAGCAAAGTCAACAAGCTCAGCGACCAAGGCAGACGCAGCAGTAGACTCAAACGACGGGTCAGTGACAACAGTGGCTAACAGACGCGTGACTGTAGGGTGCTCAGCACGAAACCGGTCAGACTCAGGGTCCGGAACGGCAGGCAGAGAGGACGCAGGGGGAGACGGCAGAGGAATAGGCAGTGGAGCAGAGGAAGGACGACGGACAACAAGGTGTGCGCTGGGGACAGCCAGCGGACGCGAACGAGGAACACGACTACCGGTACGACCAGAACGAACAGGCGAGACTGGACGCGACGCAGGCTCACGACGCTCAGCAAGACTACCTGTCTGCTCAGTGTAAGGAGAGGGAGCAGGCAGCGGTGAGCCAGACTGTAACGGAAGACCAGTAGACGACGGGAGAGTAACAACCTGACGAAGAGCAGAGTCAGGCGGCGGCAGAGACAACGGAGACGGCGGAGCGAAGAACAATCGCGTCGGCGCAGCTGCACCAGCACAAGCAGCTCCAGCAACACCAGCAGCTTCAGTGCCTCCAGCCACTCCAGCACCTCCAGCAGTTCCAGAAGCTCCAACCTCAGAACCGGTACCTTTAGCGCCAGCACCACCAGAACCAGCGTCACCAGCAGCAGCACCCCCAGAACCGGCACCTCCAGCCCCAGGGTCTCCAACCGCAGAGTCTCCCGCAGCAGCACCCCCAAAACCAGCACCTCCAGTCCCAGGGTCTCCAGCCGCAGTGTCTCCAGCAGCGGCACCCCCAGACGCAGCACCCCCAGCCCCAGCAGCTCCAGTACCTCCAGTACGAGCACCTCCGGGACCAGCGACTCCAGCACCTCTAGTAGACGAAGTAACTGCACCACTCCTAGCTCCAAGAACGTCAGCAGAAGTACCTCCAGTAGCAGAGCCCCGGGCTCCAGCAGCGCGACCCTGACGGTGACCGTACCAGTCCTGCAGCTGCTGTGGGGTGAGAGGCACACGCGGACGAAGGCGGCCACTCCAAGTAGGCCGCGCACCAGCAGTCCCAGTACCCTCAAGCGTCTCACCTCCAGACTCAGTACCCCCAGACTCCACACCCCCAGGCTCAGCACCCCCAGAGACAGTACCCCCAGGCGCAAGACCTTCAGTCTCCTCACGCACAGGGTCAGCGCCCCCAGACTCCGCACCCCCAGGAGCACCGTCCCCAACAGCACCAGAGTCAACAGGAACCGGCCGCAGAGGCGGGGAAGACGGTCACGGAGGGAACCCCGGAGGGGTCTCCAAGCGTGGTGTGCGGCGGTAGGCCGCCGGGGCGTCAGCAGCAACGTCACCCCCCTCAGGTGGGCCAGAGGTGTCGGAAGTGACCTCCAAAGGCTCAGCCAAGGGGGGGGGGTCTACCTGAGACACACCTGAAGGAGCAGGACCCTGAGGGGGGAGGGGGTCTACCGGGGGGGGACCTGGAGCAAGGAAGAGCGGCGGGGGGGGGGAGGGGGGCAGCGCGGTAGGGGAAGAGACGGTAGTACGGAACCGACTCGTCAAACGTGACGTCCTGGGAGGACAGAACATGGCGCGAGGTGGGGTGGTAAAACTGCCAACCAGGCGCGTCAAGGGGGAAGCCAAGGAAGACGCAGGGAACAGCACGGGAGGACAGCTTGTCCGCAGACAAGTCTCGGACAAAAGCCCGAGATCCCCAGACACGGAACGCAGACGCATCGCCAACCTTCCCCGTCCACCGCAGAGTGGGGGAGGTGTCCGGCATGGAGACCCGGGGCTGAAGGTTGATCTGATGCGCCGCGTACTGAACCGCAAACGGCCACAGAAAATGGGGAGCAGCCGCATGGATCATGGACGTACGAGCGACGTCCATGACCATGCCAATGCGGCGCTCAGCAATTCCATTTTGTTGTGGAGAGGCCGGAAGCGTGAACGTCTGGCGGATGCCCCTCGCACGACAGAAGGCTCGCAGAGGGCCGGGCGAAAACTCACCACCTCTGTCGGAGTGCAGACGCAGAACAGGAAAGTCCGAGCCGAAACTCTTCCTGAGCTGGAGACGAGCAGCGCGGATCCAGTCGATCAACACCTCAGTGACCTCATCCTTGCGGCGCAAGGGGAAGACTGTGGTGTAACGCGAGTAGTCGTCAACCACCAGCAGGAAGTAGCGCTCGTGACCCTGTCCACGGACGCGGGCTGGGCCCCACACGTCCATGTGAAGAGTCTGCAGCGGAGCCTCTGTCGGCGGAAACTCGGAGGAGTGAGGAGCAGCGCGCTGCCGCCCCTCGACGCAGGGAACGCAGGTAGGGGCAGGCCCCGGAGGGAGGGGAGGGAGAGACCGGGGGAGACCAGAGACAAGGACACGAGAGGCCATGCCTCGGAGACGAGGCAGGGAGGGGTGACCAAGACGGTGGTGCCAGAGAAGAGTCTGGTGGGACAGGAGGCGACACGAGCAGGGGGCAGACTCAGGACCAGACCGAGACGCTGCAGCAAACACCTGACCCGACGCAGCTACCTGACCAGGCACAGCAACCGGAGGAGACTCGGTAGTCAGGGTGTACATGCTCGACCCCGGCCGACGGGTAAACGTGGCCAAGTGTCGGCCCGTGTCTGCACACGTGCAGTGGGTCACCCGCTGACGCGCAGGAGTGAACTGGTCAACTCCCCCATCCTGTAGGTCAGCACCCGCCACCAAGTTCGTAGAGAACGAGGGGAGGTAAAGACCTGACAGGGAGCCAGACGGGACCGCTGGACACGGTAGTACAGTGGAGTAGTGGGCAAGAACAGGACCCCCAGAGGGGTCTGCCAGGGAGACCGCAACCGGCCGACTGAGCGGCGTGAGAGTGGTGCGGTCTCGAAAGAAGGAGCGGGAAGCACCCGAGTCAAGGGTGAAAGTGTGCGACGCCTGAGCAGACGTGGTACCTGAGAGAGCAGACTCACCAGCACCTGGGGCAGCAGACTCACTAGCACCTGGAGCAGCAGACTCACTGGCACCTAGAGCAGCAGCTGCACCGCCCGGGTCGGGCGGAACACTCAGGTAACAGTCACCCTCATCACTAGTGAACGTAACATACATGGCAGCAAGGATAGCATCATAGTCAAGATCAAAGAAAGGAACCCCCGACCTAAGCAGATCATGCCAGCGAGGGAGCTCAGTGGCATCAGGGAACCGAATACGTCAGGCGTCTGTCAGGCGGCCGAAGCAGCGCTGGGTGGTGTGCGGGCCGCCACACGGCTCCCCAGTGCGGTCACGAGTACGCAGGACATAGGTACAGGGACCAGCACCCCCAGGCCGCTGACACCCAGTGTACCACTGGTGAAGCTGCTGGGGTGGCGGGGCCTCACGAGAGCGCTGCTGCTGCTGACGCTGGCCACCACCGAAGCCTCCCCGCTGCACGGAGCCACCCCGACTAGCGCCACCGCCACCGCCGCCACTGCCACCTCCTCCATTCCCACCGCCGCCGCCACCGCTGTCGCCGCCTCCACCGCTGCCACCAGAGCCCCCACCACCGCCACCACTCCCACCTCCACCGCCACCCCCACCACCCCCGCCGCCTCCACCGCCACCACCACCACCCCCGCCAGCTCCTCCAGCACCCTTGCCCCCCTTGCCCTTGCCGCTGCGGCGCCTCCCGCTAGGGGCAGACGCAGCGCCGACCGACTCAGTGCCAAGGAGGTCGACAGCAGCAGCAGAGGCAACAGAGGGCAACAGGGGAACGGGGGAGCAACCCTCAAAGAAAGGGGTACGAGGGTCACCTCGAGAGGCTCCTACAGCGACTATGCTCATTTCAACTGCAAGGAGCTCCTTCTCGAGGAGGTCAACGGTGAGAGTGGTGGGGCAGAGAGCAAGGAAGTGATCCCTGACCGAGCGAAGGGAGTCAGTGAGCCAGCCGGGTGACTAGGTAGTAGAGGGTGATGTATATGGGGGGGGGGGTTCTGGGCGCGGAAATCAGCAGGAAGCACAGCGCGGTAGCGGGTGTCACTAGTGCGGAGGTGCGTAATGAGGTCAGCGACTGTAGCAAAGGCGGCGAGGTCAGGGAAAAGGTACGGCAGCATGAGGCGACTAAGGGCAGCAGAGGCAGGGGAGGAGTAGCGCGCAACGACAGCGTCGTACAGGGTCTTAGCAGTCTTATACTGAGTAAAGTGCACACGCTTAGCAGATGGCTGGTGACTACGCACAGCAAGACGGGCAGCAGCATCGCGTGTGGTCCAGCGTGAGCGAACAATACTGTCAGCATCGGCAGCAGGAGCAAGAGAAGCACCAGACGTGAGGTTGAACAGCGAGACATCGTCTTTGCTATAACACTGCAGGAAAAGATTCATATCCTCAAGCCAGACCTCAAAGTCTATCGCACGACCCTCAGCATCGAAGGTAAGCACAGCAGGACTAGCCATGGCAGCAGTAGGAGCAGGCTAGCAGTAGCAGTAGCAGTAGGGGCGCGGCTCGGCGGTGCGCTTATCAGGGGCTGGTGGGTCGAAGCCCGCGAGTGGTGGGGCAGGGCCGAGGTGCGCCAGCAGGATCAGGGCCGCGACAGGGCGGCAGGGTAGGGCCACGGCTCTGCTGCAGTTGCGGAGAACGGCGGCTGTGACGGCAGCGACGGCGGCGGCTGTCACGGCAGCAGTGGTGGCGGCGGCTGTCACGGCAGCGGCAGCAGCAAACAGCAGCGGCGGCAGCGGACGCAACGGCAGCTGCTGCTTGGGGCGGCGACGGCGGGGCGGCGACGGCAGGGCAGCTGCGGCGGGCCGCGAAGAGCCGCGAGGGGCCGCGGAGAGCCGTGAGGGGCCGCGAAGGAGGGGCCGCGAAAGCGCCGCAGAGAGCCGCGAGGGGCCGCGAAGGGCCGTGAGAGGGGCCGCGAGGGGACCGCGGGCTGGCACGGGCGGCGGCGATCGTGCGGCGGCGGGCTGGCACGGGCGGCGGCCAAAGGGAACGCGGTCGACGGCGCGCGGCGGTCGACGAACGGCTAGCGGGCCGCGCTAAGAGCCGCACGAGGCCGAGCGCGCGGGGGGAACGACGGCGCGAGCGGCTAGCGGGCCGCGCGCTGAAGAAAACGGGCCGCACGCGGGCGGCTAGCGGGCTACGCGGCCTAAAAACGGGCTGCACAGGAGAAAGGAAGGGCGCGCGAGAGCGCTCTAGAAGCGAGGCGCACAAGGGCGCTAGGAAGGGACGGCGCGCGAGGGCGCTTCGTGCGGAAACGGTGGGCCCTAAGGAACGATCGGTCCTAGGTTCCTAACCTAGGCTCGTAATACCATGTGAAGAATGAGAGAAGTGTGTCAACTAGGAAGATTGGGAGTACAAGTAGGAAACCTTAGAATATTGTACCCCCTATGGCTATACCCACTGTAGCCTACAGAACTACAACACATAATGTTTGACATGTCTGTCCTCCGTCCGTCGGGGGTGAGTGTGCTCTTGGCACGGACGTCCTTGAGGACAGGCAGGAGGACCTTGCGTGTCTTGCGGCTGCTGCGCCTCATCTCGTGGCCATGTTGCTTGCCCCTGAGGGAGACCCGGATGCACCAGACATCCCGACCCCGCGCTCTTACGCTGAGGCGATCGCGGGTGAGTACTCCTCTCAGTGGCAGACAGCCATGGACGCAGAGATGGCATCGTGGAAGTCCACAGGCACTTACGTCGATGAGGTTCCCCCTCCTGGGGCGAACATCGTCGATGGCATGTGGATTTTCACGGTGAAGCGGCCGCCGGGTTCTCCGCTTGTCTTCAAGGCTCGTTACGTTGCTTGAGGCTTCAGTCAGCGAGAGGGAATTGACTTCTTCCAGACCTTCTCCCCCACCCCGAAGATGACCACTCTTCGGGTGCTGCTGCACGTTGCCGCTCAGCGTGACTACGAGCTTCTTACAGGGCAGCCTGCACGAGGAGATCTGGCTGCGCCGCCCATCTGGCTTCACTGGGTCGTTTCCTCCTGGTACCCAGTGGAGTCTCCGGCGGCCAGTCTACGGTCTCCGCCAGGCGCCTTGTGAGTGGCACGACACACTAAGGACGACGCTTGCGGCTCTTGGGTTCGCTCCTTCGACTGCTGACCCGTCGTTGTTCCTGCGCACCGACACTTCGCGGCCGCCGTTCTACATCCTCGTGTACGTCGACGACTTGGTCTTTGCCACTGCTGACACTGAGGCTCTCGCCCTGGTGAAGTCGGAGCTGCAGAAGAGACACACGTGCACAGACCTGGGTGAGCTGCGCAGCTACCTTGGCTTGCAGATCACCCGGGACAGAGCACGTCGCACCATCACACTGACTCAGTCACACATGGTGCAGCAGGTCCTTCAGCGCTTCGGCTTCACCTGGTCCTCGCCACAGTCCACTCCCCTGGCTACAGGTCACTCGCTCTCAGCTCCACCTTCGGATGAGTCCGTAGAGCCGAGTGGTCCTTACCCAGAGCTAGTGGGCTGCCTCATGTACCTAATGACCTGCACTCGTCCTGACCTTGCGTACCCTCTTGGCCTTCTGGCCCGCTACGTGGCTCCTGGTCGGCACCGAAAGGTGCACATGGATGCTGCAAAGAGGGTACTGCGTTACTTGTGCAGTACATCGGGCATGGGGCTCGTGCTTGGAGGGCGGAGTGAGGTGGTCCTCACTGGGCACTCAGACGCGTCTTGGGTTGACGACTAGACTACACAGCGGTCGTCACTGGGTTACACTTTCAACGTTGGCTCCGGTTCTGTTTCTTGGCGTTCTACTCGCTCGTCTTCTGTTCTCAGCTCCAGTTGTGAGGCTGAGATCTACGCCACAGCCATGGCTGCTCAGGAGTTACGCTGGCTCACCTACCTGCTGACCGACCTAGGAGAGCGGCCTCGTTCTCCTCCAGTTCTGTACGTCGACAACAAGGCGGCCATTGCCTTGTGTGAGGAGCACAGACTAGAGCACAGAACGAAGCACATCGCTCCGCGTTACTTCCTGGCTCGAGAGTTACAGCAGCGAGGTCAGCTTCGTCTTCGTCACGTGGCCACTCGGGCCAACACTGCTGATATATTCACCAAGGCACTTCCGTTTGGTGATCATCAGCGCTTTTGTACTCTGTTAGGCCTTGTGCCTACGTTTCCTCACTTGCTGTAGACTTTGCGTGTACTGTGATCTATATATATGTATATATATATACCTGCATGCTTTCTCTTGCTAGGTAGTGATCACTGTACTGTTATTGCTGCATATATATCTCTGCATGCGAACTGGCCTTGTGGCCCTTTGCTTGTGCTCAGAGTGTGTGGTGACGTTGTGATCCACCCTGAGCTTGCTTTGCATCTCTTGACTGGTCTTGTGACCCTCTGTTCTCCCCCACTTTGCCTGTGGGGGTGTGTCAAACTATATCTGTGATGCTAGAATGTAGGCTGTAGTGGGGTAGCCCATGTGGGGTACAACACTTGTTAGGGTTTGTATTTGTACCCCAACTTCCATAGTCCTGTATTTGTACCCCAACTTCTAACAGATTCCTGCTGAGGGAGCGGATTTATTGGTTGGGCCATGTCTGCCCTGTGGGACAGCAATAAGTGCTGGCTCGCTGGTGTCATAATTCTGGTTCGACCAATGAACAAGCAACACGACGACTGCTTGCGGATGCGTGCAAAAAACTGCTGGCTATTAACTAGCGCAATGAATTATTTACGAAACCCTAACTGCTTGTACCCCATATAGCATGACCCACAACAGGGTATAACATTTGACATAAACAAGTTTGCTTTTCGAACGCGCAAGATGGCGACTGATAGGCCACCGGGTGTTTGTGCTGGCTCAGCAAACGCAATACACGGCGGGTTCTGCGCTTTCGTTTACAGTTCATAAATCGTGGCGCAAGAAGATTCCAGATTGTGCACAGCGGTTATCAGACTTCACCGTTTCGCACCTTGACGCAACAAGAGTAACCGCACAGAACGTAGTCAACCAAGTTCGAATATGAACGCGAGTGAACGCGCAAGATGGTAGCTGATAGGCCACTCCGTAGAAGTGCAATGCAAGCTCGGCAACACCAATGTACCTCGCCTGCCCAAACGGGGTAGGGCGGGGCGGCGGCTGCGGAGGGAGAAGTTGTAACGTGACTTCACAACATAAATTCTACCCCTTCGGATAAATTCTACAACCAAATTCGGATAAATTCTACAATAACGTGACTCCGCAACACAGCTCGGTTATTTCTTCGACTCACCTCCACTTCTGTCACAAGATAAATAGATTGGCTCGGAAGTGTACAGCGAACAATGTACACCTAACTATGTCACAAGATACTTGGATTGTTTTCCTGTTACAGCTATAGTTTCAGGTATGTTGTTTCAGAATTCACAAAAACAACATCCTCTCACCACCCTAGCCTTGGAAATCAAGAAAGCTGGTACATGTTCCCCTTAAAGCCGGCAGCCCAAATTGCACAAGTTTTAAAAGGTTGACGCGAGGGGGTTTTTGTGGTGAGGGTTTTGGCGAAAGATTCCGATTTCGCTTTTTTCGTTTTTTTCGCCAAACCCAGCCCGCCCTCGTATTTCGCCCTGGGGGTTGGTTCAGTTCCCAAAAGTCCCAAATTGCAGGCACGCTTTTCTTCAAACCTTGAAAACACTAGTTCGTCAAGTTTTAAAAGCTTGACCCGCGCGGCCCGCAATTTGGGACTCGGGCTTTAATATATTTCAATACAGAGTGGGCATTTTTACCAAAAACGGCGGTTTATGTAGGACTCAGCAGACGTGACACAGTTCACACTACAGTGCCTAACATCCAGCCCACAATAGCATACAACAGCTAAACTACAACTAACTCTGTAAATTTTCTTGCACTTTTCATAATCACCGAGGCCTTCGCGTGCACGTTCCGCAATCTGCACCCCTTTCTCTTTGCCAAAGGAAGAACACCTTGTGAAAGCTGGCTGTTTTTTAAAACGCCTCAAAAGTCAGCAGTCAGTTCAAGCCGCCAATCATTTCTCCTTGGCGAAGGAGACCAGCTCAAGATAACCCGCCAACGCCGGCTGCTCCACCGCCGAAGTCTGTCCGTCTCCCACCGGTTGTGATACCCCTGCCGGCTGTCCATTTCCCACTGCTGGCTGCGCCACGCCTGACGTCTGCCCATCGGCCACCACCTGCCCTTGTACAATCGGTTCTACTGCCAGGTGTGCTACCCCCGTACGCTGCTTTACCGCTGCCGCAGGCTTCTCGAAAACCTCGGTCACGTAGGTGGTCAGGGGTGGGTTGATGCGGATGCGCCCTTTGTTCGCTGCTGGGGCGACGGCTTGCAGAGTGATGCTCCACTTGGTGCCGGCAACCGCCTGGCTCTTGGCACTCAGAACCGAGATGAACCTGAGGCGCGCGTTCTGGTGTGGTGGGTTGGGGCGGGGTGGGGTGGGGTGGGGTGGGGTGGGGTGGGGAAGGACGGGATGAGGCTTGTGAGGCGCCACTTGGTGCTGACCACCTGGCTCTTCGCACCGAGACAAACCTGCTGCGGCGCGTGTTCTCGTGCAGTGGAGTGTGGCGGGGTGGATTGGGGTGGATTGGGGTGGGGTGGGGTGGGGTGGGTAAGCAACGGAAGCAGTTGAGGCTTGTCCCGGGCAATCGTGACACGGCAACCACCTGGCTCCATGCAGCCTTCAGCGAGACGAACCTGAGGTTCTTGTTCTTGTGAAGTGAAGTCGGATGGGGGATTGCGGACGGGAGGGGAGGGAGGGGACGGGATGGGGGTTGAGGGGAGAGGAGGGGAGGGTGTTTTCAGCTCGGGAGGGTATTTTCGACCGTGAGGGTACTCAGCTCGAGATCTGGCGAGGTGAGGTGGGGTGAGGTGGGATGGGGTGGGGTGGGGGCGAAGGGGAGTACCCAAGTCTTGCGCCGGGCCATTGATGTTGTAACACGGTGGGATTTGACGGATGGGATGGAATTTTTGGCCCAAGATCTGGCGGGGTGGGGTGAGGAGGGGATGGGAAGAGTGAATTTCCGAGGCACCTCAACAGAGTGTGGTTACTGAATGCTCTGGTGCTGAAACGTCTCCAACACAGGTGGTTTCATAGGCACTTCTGAAGACAGAGCGGCGTCAGGTTTCTCTGGATGTGCGATGGGCACTTTAACAGGCACGTTTTTCCTTGTTATCTTTCCTTGTTGTGCGCGTCGACGGCAACCTTTGCCAACTCCTTATTCGTCGCCAGGCCAAGTCGCTCAGGTGAAAAACGATCTGACTGGTACAACTGCCTTCAGGAGTCAACTCAAAAACCAACTCCTCAATCAATTGTCACCACGAGACGTCTTTCAGGCGAAATTCACGGCAACTTGAAGGATTGCTTTTAAGTCGACTTAAAAGCCAACTCCTGTATCCTTCACCACATCTTTCGAGTGTTTTCCAACCCGACACAAAGGAGATGTTTTCTCAGTCACCTGCAATAATGAGAGCAGTCAAGAAGAAAAATGCATGAACGCAATAATGGCGAAAAACGCTTCTCCAGGTACCTACCTCCGGAGTGGTTTCTCCAGGTACTTCCGAAGTGGTTTCTCTCGGTACCTGTTTCTTGTTGTACGCGTCGACAGCGAAGCTGGCCAAATCCGCCACGTGCTGATCGTTTGCCGCGTCTTTCACGGCGGACCAGCCGCCAGTACGCGGAGTTGCCGCCGCAGCGAACGGAATCGCGGAGAGGAGAGAAACGACGGCGACGACTGCAGCGACGGCAAGCATAGCGTGATTCACGTGACCGGGAATGCGCTGACCCATGATTGGTCGTTGGTGAAATCGGGCTGGGATAAGTGGTTAGATCGATTGGAATCAGGAGGCTATCAGAGAAGCGAAGAAGCAAACTACCACTCTCGTACACTATTATGGCTCACTCTTTCCAGCCAATAACTGCTTGTCAAATATACTGCATAAGATCTGCCAGCTAGTAGCCGTGAAGTCTCAAGGTGGTTCTTGATTGACAATGGATTTATTGGTTGGGCACGCCCCGGCGGAAGCCCCGGCGGCTCGCTGCCGCCATGGTTTGAGTCGAGAACGCGCATAACAACGACTGCTTCGCTGATGCGCGCAACCCGCTCGGCCGCTCACAAACGGGCTTGCGAACGCGCAAAGAGGCAACTGATTGGCTACCGCGCGGGAGAGCAACATCGCCAATGCCATGAGGTGACGCCAATGGCAATTTTACGATTGATGGTGAACGCGCAACGCGGCAGATGATAGGCTGCATGAAGCATATTCCGAGTCTACTTTGGCCGCGAACGCGCGAAACAGCAGATGCAGATGACAGGCCACTGCGTGCGCCATATATCTAGCTGGTATTTCTGACTGTGTGAATCCGCAAAGCACGGCGGCTGCTGAGGGTGAGTTGAGAGGTCGTTACAACCCGTGGTGGTGGGCTGGTAGAGTTGTTCAGCAGAGGTCGGTCTGGTGCCCTAAACGTATCTCCCCTTGAGGTTTGGTTGTGCGGTTTGGCAATCATTCAAGCTTCAATAATTTCCACATCTGTTTGGCTGTGAACCCGCAAAGCGGGACCGCCGCGAGCGGAGCCCGCGACGAGAGTCTGCTGGAGCGATGCCGCACCACTCTATAAGCGAATCCATTAGCATCAACTAGCACGTGCTCAAATTCAAGAAACACGGTACAGATTGAGAATGATTAAGGAGCTTTTATTCAGTACTTGAGTCCTCCAGCATTTCATGCCCTCGGCTGACATACGGCACACGAGCAAGCAGAACTGCTGACTCATGTGTCTATTCAAGCTTCCCATTCATTCAGCTGAATCAATCAAAAAACCTCCCGAAGCCTAGCCAACTTATTGATACCGTAATGCAAGCGAGCAGCCACGATGTTCCACCACATGGCACAAGCAGCAATTTCCCACAGCACCAGCCAGAGCGCTCACGTTGTCGCTCGAATCATATTCCACATTCACCAGTGTGGCATGTGCACATCTGCTCTATAACTCGCAGTAATGTGAGCAGCACAGCTGCTTGTGCAAAGCCTATCTTCTCCACGGCTCCAGTCAGAGCACTCACTCTGTCGCTCGACGAATCTTCCACATTCACCAGAATGGGCAGATGCACTTCGGTTCGCGATTTAACCTCATGCATTGCAACTACAGCTCCTCATGCAAAGCCGATCTTCTCCAAGGCTTCAGCCAGAGCGCTCACTTTGTCGCTTGACGAATCCTCCACATTGACCAGATTGGGCAGATGCACGTCACTGCACGGCACAAACTCATGCAGCAGCTTCCTCCTGTATTCTGCAAACGGATCTAACCCTGCTGCTGCTGACGCTCCTTGGTGCTGTGCCACGTCAGCAGGGGGAGGCTCCAGAATGAGCGTGTGGTGCATGCCTGACAGCAGCTGCGCGTAGTCACCGTCAGCGCCAGCTGGACTGCCGACGATGACTGCCAGGTCAGCAGGCTCCAATCCCCAGCGGACACAGAGGTACCTGGAACAGTGACGAATGGAGAGGGAGGAAGAGGGACAGATAGGGACAGAGGGATAGAAAGTAGGGGAAAACCGTGTGAAGGATGTTAAACCCAATATACAATTAATATTTTGCCCAATAGGTACAGAAAACAAAACATAGTGCACAAAATACATTACCTGAGGGCCTGTGAGCGAGAGGCGTGGAGAGGCAGGATGTGAAGACACGTGGCGGCACGGCAGTAGCCCACGTGGCATCTCAATCCACGTAGGCGCAGGCGACGCCGCAAGTCAGCTGCTGTGGGCATCTGGGGGAGGCAGAGGGGCAGAAAGGAGGAGCGCAGAAAAAGGAAATCATTTAGCTTTGAGAACTTTCAAAAGACAGATGCAAGTCAGCTGCTGGGGGAAGTAGGAAGGGGGACGGGGGTTTTGAAGGAAAGTAGGTAGGACGAGAGCCAGTTTTGAGAACTTTCAAAAGACAGACGCAAGTCAGCTGCTGTGGGTATGAAGGACCATTCCAAGGGGGGGAGGAGGTGGGATGTGGGAAGAGGGACGGGGTTTTTGAAGGAAAGTAGGTAGGAGGAGAGTAGTGAAAGCAGAGCCTTGCCTTGATTCCGACGTCAGCACCATGCCATGCTTCCTACGTGACAAGCCAAAGCCCTTTTACGTGGGAAGCATGGCATGAAATGGGACTTCATACCGATGTCAGCACCATCCCATCTTCCACACACACCCGCCGCACGAAATGGGACTTCTTACCAAGCATATCAAATGTGCATCACACCATAGCCGAGTGGAATACAGCAAGGGCGGTGCTCAAGGTCAAGCAGTCCTTACCTGGGCAACGACCAGCACTCGGTATGCCAGCTGCCTGGAGGTGGTTCTCATCTCATCCTCCACACACAAGCGCTGCATGCCAGCAAGTGCCATGTACTCTAGGTCAAGCTGTCCTTACCTGAGCAACATCCAGCACTCGGTACGCCAGCCGTCGGGATGTGGTTCTCATCTCATCCTCCACACACAAGCGCTGCACCGCCAGCAGAAGCTCATCACCACAGCACATAACAGCACAGATAGCGTTCCTTACCTGAGCAACATCAAGCACTCGATACGCCAGGCGCCGGGATGTGGTTCTCATCTCATCCTCCACACACACACGCTGCACCGCCAGCAGCTGCTGTTGCTGCAGCAGCAACCCATTCCCCCGCGCCCCTCTCGATCCCGCCCCCACCCCCCCGATTCTGCTCCCTGTAATGCTCTTGCTCCCTGGGATACCCGTGCGGGAGGAAGCAGCTGCAGGCTCAGAGGCAATTGCTGTCAGCCCGTCTGAGAGCGAGACTGAACGCACATACTCCTCCTCGTTAGTAGCAGCCCCGTTACCAGCAGCAGCAGCTGCAACAGAACCGTTTGCACCAGAAGATGCCTCAGGGACAGAAGCAGAGAGAGCAGAGGCAGGGGGAGGGAAGACACCACCAGAGCCTGCAGCAGGAGTGGTGGCAGCGCTGGCAGCCCCACCGGTGGTTGTACCCTTTATAGCATGAGCCAGGATTCGTCCCATGGACCTGCGTACACCGTCAGCACTCCACCGGTATTCGATATGCGCGAAATAGTCCGGATCGGGAAGCAACTGCCAGCCTTCCCGATCCTCCAGAGGAGCCATGGCTGATACCAGACCTGCTGCCATGCCTGCAGCCGCTCCTGCTCCTGCAGCCGCCCCTGCTCCTGCTCCTGTTCCTCCAGCTGCTGCTAGGTCTGATGCGGTGGAGCACGGTACAGAGTAGTACACCTCGCTCCCTCCTCCAGCAATCAACGCATCAAGCTGCCTCAGCCCCACTCCTGCTGCTGTCAGCATCGCCACTGTCTCTCTGGCAGTCAGTGCTGTCGCCAGCACCACACCAATCTCCCCGCCCGGCCCCATACCCCATACAACGCGCTCCCTTAACGTCCCCGTGTTGTGCCGGTAGGCCACCTCCAGGGCGGCGCAGAGCGAGTCCAGAACAGACGAACCCGGCCGGCCAACAGGATCGTATTCGTCCACAGCGACCACAATCAGCCGCCGCCGCCGCCTCAGCCGGAGCCCCTCGAAAGCCGCCGCTGCCGCCGCCCCTGCTGCCGACCCTCTCTCTCCAGCCCCAACCCCTGCTCCTCCGTCCTCCCCTTCCTCCTGCATCCCCTGCAGTCTTCCCGACCCGCCCACCCCTTCCCGGTACCGCCCACCGCTCTCAGACCCCATCCCCCCAGTGAAAGAATAATTCCCCAGCCTGTTGTGAATCCCCAACACTGCTCCCGCTCCCAGCCCATCCCCACCACCAAGCCCACCAGCACCACCAGCAGCATGAGACGGCTCGGCAGCATAGCCGCTAGCGGACCGACCATCCGGCCGGATAACCCCGAGGTTATCGAGCATGAAAGAGAGATCCATTGAGCCTCCTTGGAAAGACCCGCCCTGGAAGGAGCCTCCGCCCCAGAACTTGCCGTCGAAGGAGAGACGCAGAGAGAGGTCTTGAATGTCCCGGAGGGAGTCGGAGTGGAGTCCGGTGCTGTTGGTGTTTGCAGCGGTGGCGGCAGCGACCTGGTCGAAGAGCGCTGCTGCCCTCCACACTGGGTGGCGCAGCCGGGACTGGGCCACTCGGGTGAGGAGAGATGCGCAGTGCTGTGATGGGGGGAGAGGGAGGAAGAAGGGGAGAAGGGAAAGAGGAGACGAGGATTGTTGAGGCAGCAGAGGCAGCGACCTGGTCGAAGAGTGCTGCTGCCCTCCACACTGGGTGGCGCAGACGCGACTGGGCGACTCGGGTGAGGAGAGAGGCACAGTGCTGTGATGGGGGGAGAGGGAGGAAGAAGGGGAGAAGGGAAAGAGGAGACGAGGATTGTTGAGGCAGCAGAAGCAGCGACCTGGTCGAAGAGTGCTGCTGCCCTCCACACTGGGTGGCGCAGACGCGACTGGGCCACTCGGGTGAGGAGAGAGGCGCAGTGCTGGTTGGGAGGAGGGGAGGGGGGAAGAGCGAGAATGGGGAAAAAAGGGAGTGATGAATGGGGAGAGCAGGGAACATGGTTTGGCGGAGATGTGACTGGGCCACACGGGTTAACAGAGAGGTGCAGTGCTGTTGGGGGGGATAAGGGGAGAGGGAGAACGGGAGAGGGAGAACGGGAGAGGGAGAACGGGAGAGGGAGAGAACGGGAGAGGGAGAACGGGAGAGGGAGAACGGGAGAGGGAGAACGGGAGAGGGAGAACGGGAGAGGGAGAACGGGAGAGGGAGAACGGGAGAGGGAGAACGGGAGAGGGAGAACGGGAGAGGGAGAACGGGAGAGGGAGAACGGGAGAGGGAGAACGGGAGAGGGAGAACGGGAGAGGGAGAACGGGAGAGGGAGAACGGGAGAGGGAGAACGGGAGAGGGAGAACGGGAGAGGGAGAACGGGAGAGGGAGAACGGGAGAGGGAGAACGGGAGAGGGAGAACGGGAGAGGGAGAACGGGAAGGGAGAGGGAGAACGGGAGAGGGAGAACGGGAGAGGGAGAACGGGAGAGGGAGAACGGGAGAGGGAGAACGGGAGAGGGAGACGGGAGAGGGAGAACGGGAGAGGGAGAACGGGAGAGGGAGAACGGGAGAGGGAGAACGGGAGAGGGAGAACGGGAGAGGGAGAACGGGAGAGGGAGAACGGGAGAGGGAGAACGGGAGAGGGAGAAAGGAGAAGTGGGAACGGGCGAGGAGGAAGCGAAGAGTGATAAGATGAGGAAGGAACGAGACACTTCAGGCGCATGTGAGGATTAAAAGACATTCCAGCGAGCAGCAGTTTAAGGGAGAAGGTCTAGCGAAGGAGAGAAAAGTTGTAGAAAAAAAACTTGCTAATTCACGTACGACAAGAGTGATATGGTGAGGAAGGGCGAAGAGAGTGATAAGATGAGGAAGGAACGAGACACTTCAGGCGCATGTGAGGAGAGTGATGCAGTGCGCAGCTCAAACACAGTCCCATCTGCACCACCTACACTTATCTGCACCCACTCGCACCCACCTGCAGCCCGCAGTACTTGTGAATGTTGGCGAGAGCAGACTTCCAATCCGTACAATCTGTCCTCCACCAGCTGTAGCATTCCCTGAGAGACCTCTATTGAGGTACCTACGAAACAAACAATCAACTCACCCACCTGCGGCCGAGAGTACTTGTGAATGTTGGCAAGAGCAGACTTCCTGCAATTTGTCCACAGCGCCCTGTCCGCCGCCAGCTGTAGCAGCGCTGACTGAAATAACCAAGTTGAGAGGCGCCTATGAAACGCACCACACACCCACTCACACCCACAGTGCCCTGTCCGCCACCAGCTGTATAAGACCCTAGATGCAACTCTACGAAGCTTGGGGCAACCAACCATGCACCCACCTGCGGCCATGAGTACTTGTGGATGTTCGCCAGAGCTGACTTCCTGCACTCGGTCCACAGTGCCCTGTCCGCCACCAGCTGTAGCAACGCAGAGGCGAGTGCATTGGCGTCATGCGGATCCACCACCAACCCGTTGCTCAGCATCTGAGTGAGGAGGGTATGGAGAAGGAAAGAGGAGGGAGAGGAGGAGGGGATCAAAATATATAATCGGAGGGCAGCACAGGAGGCCCTCTGTCCGCCACCAGCTGTAGCAACGCAGATGCCAGGGCGTTGGCGTCGTGAGGATCCACCACTAGCCCGTTGCTCAGCATCTGAAGGAAAGGGGGAGGGGGGAGAGAAGGGGGCGAGAGAGGGGGAGCACGTGGCAGATAGAGGATGCAAGGACAGCAGAAGAGCTGTGTTTCGTCCCCAACAACCACGTTGGCGTCATGAGGATCCACTACTAGCCCATTGCTCAGCATCTGACCGAAGGGAGGGAGAGTGGGGAAGGGAAGATGGGAATGGGAAGAGGGCAGCTTAAGAATGGGAGGGCAGCACAGGAGGGCCTCTGTCCGCCACCAGCTGCAGCAACTCGTGGTGGCGTCATGAGTTTCCACCACCAGCACGTTGCTCAGCATCTGAACCTAAATCGGATAGGCATGGTAGGAGTAGGGATAGGAGGAGGAACAGGGGGGTTGTTGGGACGGATGCTGAGGAGGGGAGGGCAGAGAAGAGGGTGGGTGCATTTGAGAAATCTCAGAACACAGCCTGCCTGCAGCAGTTGAGCAATATCAATACACACCATGAGCTCACTGGGGCGGCAACAGGGGCGGCCTTCTGAGATCCATAGCACAACTGGCTCACACCTCAGACACTCCTTTGCACGGGTTGATTTTAAGAAGCACTCACCTTCTGGATGTGAACGGGACATCTGTTCTTTGTGGCTACCATGGGCAGGCCGTGCGCTGCTGCCTGTGGTGTGTGTGAAAAAGGCCAACACTCACTCGTGACAGTTGCATCAACTCAAGAGTCAATTTGCCGCGATAGCAGGGCGCTCACCTTCTGGATGTCAACTGGGCCGCCGTTGTTCGTGGCTACCATGGGCAGACCGTGTGCTGCTGCCTGTGAACAGTTGGGCATACTCCAAAGTCTCCTCAATAACAAGACGGACGCTCACCTTCTGGATGTCAACTGGGCCGCCGTTCTTCGTGGCTACCATGGGCAGACCGTGTGCTGCTGCCTGTGAACAGTTGGGCATACTCCAAAGTCTCCTCAATAACAAGACGGACGCTCACCTTCTGGATGTCAACTGGGCCGCCGTTCTTCGTGGCTACCATGGGCAGACCGTGTGCTGCTGCCTGTGGTGTGAAACAAATGGGGAGAATTGGCGAATGGGTTGGAACCGAGGGAGGATGGAGGGTGAGTGGAAGACAATAGGGGAATGGGAGGAGGGAAGGGAGAAGGCGTGGAGATGAAGGCGATTTCATGGAAACAAGAAGTCCAACAGTGGGAGAAGGACAGAGAGAGAAAATGATTTGGCGCTTGACTTTCATTTGAAACCCAAAACCCTGCTACTAACACGCCTGAGAATAATAATGTGATGTAGGACTGAGGCCAAGGGGAATAAGCTGATTTTCTACAGAAAAATCAGTTTGAAGTCCGTACCTCGATGAGCGTGAGGCCGAATGGCTCCACGAGCGCTGGGTTCACAAACACGCCCTGGAGAGGAGAGGTGGAGAACGGGGATAAGATAAGAGGGGCGGGCAGGGAAGAAGAGGGGAGCAGAGAGGGGGGTGGGAAACGTCATATGGGTGAGGCCGAAGGGCTCCACGAGCGCTGGGTTCACAAACACGCCCTGGACAGGAGAGGTAAGGGAAGGGGGCAAGAGCGGAATACAGGTGAGGATGGCAATGCTTTTAGAAGAAAATAAAGGCAGCGCACCTTGGACTTGGCAGAGAGGGCGTAAATGTCCGGGACCTCAGCCTGCCTGTGATGCTTGGGGTAGGCCACCTGCCCGTACTCTGTGACCGTCTATTCCCTTCGTGTACATGATTCTTGCATATAAATACTAAAGGCACCTCACCTTGGACTTGGCAGCGAGGGCATAGATGTCCGGCACTTCAGACTGCTTGTGGTGCTTGGGATAGGCCACCTGCCCGTACAGGTCGTACTTGTCTATCAGCTTCAGCACCGTCGTCAGCACCTCAGCGTTGCCCGCACTCATTGCATCAATGTCGTCACGATTGCCCATCACCAGACACTGGAAAGAAGGTGGGTGGCCGTGGGTTTGGATGGGTTGAGGTGGGGGGGTTGAGGATGGGAGAAAGGTAGGTGCATTCTGCAGCTTCAGCACCGCTGTCAACACCTCTGTGTTGCCGGTGCTCAATGCATCAATGTTGTCTGGATTGCCCATCACCAGGCACTGCAGCAAAGAGTGGGTGGATGGGCGGGAAGGGGAGGGAAGGGATCAGCTTCGGCAGCACTGTCGTCAGCACCTCAGCGTTGCCCACGCTCATGGCGTCAATGTCGTCCCGATTGCCCATCACCAGACACTGGGGAGGGTGGGGGAGAGAAGGGGGAGAGGATGGTAGTGGGCAGTCATGAGATTCACGTGGTAGGTGGTAGAAGTACACTAGCTTCAGCACCGCTGTCAGCACCTCAGCATTGCTTGAGTCAATACTGTCGCGATTGCTCATCTCCAGACACTGGGGAGGGTGGGGTTGGGTGGTGGTGGGGTGGACATTGGAAGGGAGAGTGGGTGGGTTGCGTAGGCAGGAATGGAGAGGAGGCAGGAAATGTGACGTAGCATAACATAGCATAGCATCTGCTAACACGTAGTGCATTCTGTTACATCGCCTGGCAGCAAGAGACCTTCATGTGAGCGCATGAAATCATCCTCTGCACATTCCAAGCCTTATCCGATTTGCAAGCTCCCTGCACGCCTGCTCATGCTACTCACCAGGTTGGCGAGGTCTCTTAAAGCCTGGCACTCCCCGAAGGCGCGGACGAGCGTGGTGAGATTCTTCTTGGGGTCCGGACGGGCGAGGGCCAGGATGATGGGCTTGTGCGGGTTGGACCAGAACTTGCGCACCTGGAGAGGGGGGGGGAAGGGGGGGGGAAGAGGGGAGGAGAGGAGAGAAGGGGGAAGGGGGATAGATGGGGGGGAGGCAGGAAAGGGGACACACATAGAACAGGGAGTGTGGCAGAGAGGACCGGGATGATGGGCTTGTGTGGGATGGACCAGAACTTGTGCACCTGGGGAGGGGGAAAAGGGGCAGCGCGAACGGGGGAGGCACACATTTGGGAAAAGGGAAGGTGGAACATAGAAGGAGGGGCAGGTGCCGCAGGCGAGGGTCGAAATGATGGGCTTGTGGGGGTTGGACCAGAACTTGCGCACCTGGGGGGGGGAGAGGCGGAGGGGAGGGGGGGAGATATGGGCGGGACAAAGGAAGGGGAGCAGGTGGGGCGGGTGAGGGTCAGAATGATGGGCTTGTGCGGGTTGGACCAGAACTTGCGCACCTGGGGGAGGGGGGAGAAGGGGGAAGGGGGATAGATAAGGGGGGGGGAGGAAGGGGACACACATGGAACAGGGAGTGTGGCAGAGAGGACCGGGATGATGGGCTTGTGCGGTTTACACCAGAACTTGCGCACCTGGAGAATTGGGGAGATGTGGGGGAGTGTGGGGAGCAGTTGGGGGGAGCGGAGGGCTTAGATGTGCGGAAAGGGAAGGGAAGACAAGGAAAGGTGAACGGTGAGGCTGGCAAGAGACAGGAGATGGGCTTGTGCGGGTTTTGGAATTCCAGAAGAAAATGATCACAAGCATTGGTTAGAGTTTGACGATACAATACAACGACGGAATGTGCTACAAACGAGTCATTTCTTCTAAACCTCCTATGAGTCGTCTTGAAAGTCATGACGTTACGATTACAAAATGTGCTACAAACGATTTGTTCCATACCTCGGCCCAGATGGGAGGCTCAGGCCCGGGCGAATCAGAGCCATCGATGTCTGGGACAACCACGTTGGAAAAATCCATTCCTGGGGGGATAACCTGATAGGTAAAGGGGGGGGGGCAACAGGAATGGGACGGAGAAAATGGAGGGTGATTGAAGTAAGGGGTGAAGGAAGGTCCGAATAGCTGGGAGCTATGACAGGGATGACCACATTAAAAACAGTCCATGCAGGAAATATGACAGGATGGGTGGGAGGTTGAGGTGGGAATGAAAGGAGAGAAAAGGAGGAGAGTGAGGGAAAAGTATAGGTTCTTGAGTAGGTTCATCGCGTGATAAAAGTGAGTTCTTGAGGCGTCTCAAAAATCCTGAAGCCCTAGACCCTCTGAAATGAAACCCTAAATCCAGAACCCCCTGGCTCAACTCACCGCCATGCGGGAGGGGGAGGAGAGGGACGGAGAGGAGGAGGAGAGGGAGGGGGAGGAGAGGGAAAGTTTCGGGTTTTTATCAGACGGGGGAGGGGAGATGGAGGGGGAGGAGGAGGAGGAGGCCAGGAGAGGGGAAGTGGTGGTAGATAAAATGCAATCGTTTGGTACCCGGGGCTAGAGGCTCTGAACCCCACACCCTCTCCCACCATCCCCACTGTTCCAACAGTTCCTCGTGCAACAGTGACGCGGGTGGGAAAGGGTGTGGGGTTCAGAACCCTAGCCTTGGATGCCAAACGATTGGCGATTGATCTACCTCCACTTCCCCTCTCTTGACCTCCTCCTTCTCCTCCCCCTCCCTATCATCCCCTTCCTAACCGAAACTCGAAACCATGCATCTCCAGACTCACCGCCATGCGAGGCATGAAACGGCCGTGGCAGCTGACCCCTCGGGGCTGTTGGGCGCGCAGCACCCTCTCCAGACGCACGTCAAAGCCAACCCAGAAAGTACCTTAAATCTGTGTCCCCATGTGTACTCACCGCCATGCGCGGCATGAAGCGGCCGTGACAGCTGACTCCCCTGAGCTGGCGGGCGCGCAGCACCCTCTCCAGACGCACGTCAAAGCCGTCATACAGCCCCCACTGCTCCTCCACCTCCTGCCTTGTGCTCGTCACCACCAGCTCTGCGGCGTCCAGGGAGAACTCCTCGGCCTCTATCCGCCGGTCGATGGCGTACTGTGTGTTGATCTCTGCTCGGGTCATGCGGCCCTGCTTCAGCAGCTGCTCCAGCTTGTTGCGGCCAAGAGAATGGCCTGTGAGCACCATGGGCACGTTCAGAGCACCTGGACAGAGCGCGGGGAATGGCAGGGGAGGGGAGAAAGGAAGGGGGTTTGGGGAATGGAAGCGGGGGGTGTCATGTGACAACCAGCTCCGCGGCGTCAAGGTCATTCAGCCACCACCAGCTCTGCTACATCAAGAGAGAACTCCTCTGCTTCGATGCGCCGGTCGATGGCGTATTGGGTGTTGATCTCCGCTCGAGTCATGCGGCCCTGCTTCAGCAGCTGCTCCAGCTTGTTGCGCGCAAGAGAATGGCCAGTAAGGACCATCGGCACGTTCAGTGCACTTGGAAAAATTGGGAGGGGAGGAGGGGGGCGGGGGCAGGAGATGGGAGGAAGAATCCTGCTTTAGCGGCTGCTCCAGCTTGTCATGCAAGCGAGAGTGTCTCGTTAGGACCATCGGCATGTTCAATGCACCTGGACAGGTAAGGGAAAGAGGGCAAGGGAGGAAGGGGAGGGTGCTGCTTCAACAGCTGCTCCAGTTTGTTGCACCTGAGAGAGCGTCCGGTCATGGCCATCGGCACATTCAATGCACTTGGACAAATTGGGGCGGTGAGAAGCATGAACGCACAGAGGCACTGACCTGAGAGCAGAGCCGCTACATCCCGGGCACCAGCGTAGTGCCCATGAATCATGTAGGGCCACACGCGCTGCCCGTCGCCGATCTGACCCGCGAGCTCCCGGGACGTGAGCTCACACGGAGTGCATGATGTGCGTGAGAGCGCTCCAACCCCCACCACAGCACTCACACCTATTGCAAGCATGTGTAGAGCCTGGTCCAGTTCCGAGACGCCTCAAGATTCGGTAGCGCTGAGACCCGTAAACTGGAGAGGGACGGGCACACCCACCTGAGAGCAGAGCCGCAATGTCCCCGGCATCGGCATAGTGCCCGTGGATCATATACGGCCATACTTGCTGCCATGAGAGCAAGAAAGGCATGACAGTAACTGACCAGAGAGCAGTGCAGCTATGTCCCCAGCATCAGCATAGTGCCCATGAATCATATACGGCCACACGCGCTGCCCGTCGCCGATCTGATCCGCCAGCTCCCGTGACATGTGCATGATGTGCGTGAGGGCCTCAAGACACGACCGGTGAACCAGCACACCCACCTGAGAGCAGCGCTGCAATGTCTCCTGCGTCAGCATAGTGCCCGTGAATCATGTAGGGCCACACGCGCTGCCCGTCCCCAATCTGATCAGCCAGTTCTCTCGACATGTGCATGATGTGCGTGAGGGCACCGTCCACAAACTCGTCCACGTACGGCCACAGCGCCTCCTTGCGCAGGTACTGGTCGCGCGGCCCGCACGGCAGGCGGATGATATAGGCGCCCGCGCTCTCCCCCGCTATCAGCCCGTCCGGATCGTAGCGGAGGGAGCTGAGCATTTCAGAAGGTTCTCCATACGACCAGTCAACCTGGGCATCAGGAAGGGAGGGGAGAGGAGCATGTATGGTTGAGCGCGGTTGGCAATGGGCAGGCGGATGATGTAGGCGCCCGCACTCTCCCCCGCTATCAGCCCGTCCGGGTCATAGCGGAGAGAGCTCAGCATTTCTGAGGGTTCTCCGTAGGACCAGTCCACCTGGGCAGCAGGGAGGGAGAGAAGAGGAGCGTGTATGCGGCTGAGTGCGGTTGGCAAGGGTTCAGTTACTGGCCCGCACGGCAGGCGGATGATGTAGGCGCCCGCGCTCTCACCCGCTATCAGCCCGTCCGGGTCGTAGCGGAGGGAGCTCAGCATTTCGGAGGGCTCCCTGTACGACCAGTCAACCTGTGCACAAGGGGGGAGAGGAGAGAAGAGACGGGAAAGGGAGAAGAAAGAGGAGAGAGGGGAGAAGGGAGAAGTGAGAGGAGAGGAGAGGGGAGAGGAGAGGGGAGAGGAGTGTGTGGGTGCAGTGAGAAGATCCACACGGGACACCTGAGGTATGCACGCCAAACACCCCCCCTTTTTCCTGATAACCAGCTCCAAACCCATCCCCACCACTCCCCACCACTCACCACCACTCACAACCACTCACCCCAGGGGCAACAATCTGGCGTGTGAGCAGATCAACACGGTACACCTGAGGCATGGACGCGAGAGCCCTCCCCTCTCCTAATGAGCAGCTCCAATCGCACCCCTCCACCACTCTCAACCACTCATCACCACTTCCTATCAGCACTTACCCCAGGGGCAACGATTTGGCGTGTGAGCAGATCCACACGGTACACCTGAGGCATGGACGCCAGAGCACGTGCAATCTCCACCACGTATTTCACCTGGCCAAGGTGGGGGAGGTGGGGGGGTGCGGAGAGGGATGGAACGGAGGGGAATAAGAATGATGCCTGCCAACCTGCTGAGGCATGGACGCCAGGGCACGTGCAATCTCCACCACGTATTTCACCTGCACACAAGGCACGAGCGTTGGGGGAGTAAGATTAAATTAGGGTGTGGTGCGGAACAGAGTGGCTCATGAGGCTAGCAGCTGAAGGGTGGAACGAGGAGGGGCGAGTGCATGCGTGCAGTGTGCATGAGTACAGGTGTGGACGCGGAAGAGGGGTGAAAAGAGGTGCAGGAGTGCAGACAGGTGTGCAGCACACGAGAGGGCGGCACACGAGGGGAGGAAGGATAGAACACAGGGACAGGCAGCGTACATACCTGGCCGCCTGTATCGGAGTCTCGCCCCAGCTCCATGTTCTCTCCTCGCACTAACCCATGGATGCTGTATGGCGCAGGTGCAGGGCGGGAAACGAACACATGCACATGCACAATGCGTTATTAGCCTTTTGAGCCGCCTCAAGAATCCCCAGGTCCATGTTCTCTCTGCGCACCAACCCGTGGATGCTGTTGGGCACATGCAAGATGAGTTCACTCATTTGTGTGTACATTCGATATTCCAAGATCCACGCATTCTCTCATTTAACAATAACGACAATCCCAAGGCTCACCTGATCATGACAATATAGAGGCTCTTCTCCGAGCCATGCTCAAGCGCATCCTTCCCAAGCGCCTCAGCAACCCATCTAGTTATTACAGCCCATACACTCAAGTCAAGGCAATCCCAAAGCTCATCTAGTAACGACAATCCCAAAGCTCACCTAGTAACGACAATCCCAAGGCTCACCTGATCATGACAATATAGAGCCTCTTCTCCGTGCCATGCTCAAGCGGGTCCCTCCCAGTCGCCTCAGCAGTCGACCCTGCACCAGCAGGCACCTCCCTCTGCCTCTCCCCCTGCTGGTTCTCCCTCCTCCCCCGCGACTCCTTCTCCGCTGCAGCCTTTGCTGCTGCCGCCTGGGCCGCTGCCACGTTGGCACTGGAGTCCAGCAGGTCATCCGCGGCCTTGTCCACGTCAGCAGCCACGTCAGCGCCGGGCAGAGCGTCCGGGAGCGCGTCATCGTCAGGGCCGTCCTCCTCCTCTATATCCAGCTCAGCCTCCTCCTTGTCGTGCTGCTGCTGCTCCTTAATCCGCGACGCTTCTTGCTCCAACTGCATGGGAGAAGGGAACGAGGCGAATTCAGTAGGTAAGTTCAGCTGCGTCCGCAGAATCCAGGGAGAGAGAGTCCCCCAGGAAGCATGGAACGGGGGAGTGGTGGTGGTGGGGGCCGTCCTCCTCCTCTATATCCAGCTCAGCCTCCTCCTTGTCGTGCTGCTGCTGCTCCTTGATCCGTGACGCTTCTTGCTCCAACTGCAGGGGAAATGAGAACGAGAGGGACGCAAGTAAAGCATGGACGTGTTCCCAGGAGACACGGAGAGAGGGTGCGCATGGGAGGAGGGGGGAATTGGTGGGACTCAAGTGCCGAATAGCGTAGTAGGAAGATGCTTTACCCCTTCTAGATTATAAATTGCATGGAATGATTTTTTCCTCCCTTCTCCAAAACGAATACTTACGCAGAAGAGTCGGCACGCTGCGCATACCTGCTTCTTTTTTCGGGACAGATACCAGATTCGCCACGTGAAATTCTCCATTCGAGCACCTTTCTCGTCGCTCATTGCTGTGGCCTGCGGGGAACACGGATCAAAGATCAAAGCAAAGAACGCATCAGGATTTCGCAGCTGCTAAAAGGGTACCAATCCAATCATGTGCAATACAAACGCGTGCGACGCGCGATATGATCGCCTATGCGAAAAATCAATGTGTGACGATATTGTGTGCGACGCTTCCATCATTCATGTGCGACAGTTTTATCGCCCATGTGCGACAATACTGTGTGCGACGCTTCCAACATTCATGTGCGACGATTTCATCGCTCATGTGCGATACCTTCATCCATGTGCGGTGCAGCTCCTCCTCGCTCGAATGCTTGATCTCGTTCACGAAGTATCGGACGGCTGTGCCGCCCTGACCCTTGATCTCCGATAGATCCAGCCGTTCCTTCTTGTCAGTGTCCATCGGCGCGCCTCCGCGCTCTAGAATCGCGTCCAGGTAACCCGATAGCCACTCATTCTCCGCCATCGCGCCACCACTGATTTTCGTTCAATGCTCAAGATTTCGCCAACAATAACTGGAGAATTTGTGGAACAAGGGACGTCGACCGACGGTGGTAGCGTATTCGCTTACGATCCGGCAAAACTCGAAGAAAAGCGTCAGCCAGAATACGCTGCGTTTCAAGAAATTTCAGGAGCCGACAGAAAGTGGAAGCCCGAAATTCACTCAGAGTAGAGCGAGCGTCGCTCGGAGTCTAAAACGGCGCGAGGAAGAATCTACGCCGTGTTTACGAAAGCACCAGTCGTCAGTGATTTGCTGGAAATTGTAATCGAGAACCGACGATAGGCTGCACGAATGGTGACCAGCTGAAATTATGGAGCGAAAGGGAACGGCTGAACGGATATTCTTGTTGCACAATTTTAGCGCACGGAGAACAAACCAAACATAATCCCGTGAAGCACAAGGCGGGAGAGCCATGCATCGCGCAACGCGAGGGGGAAAAGAGGTGTCGCGGAGGGAATGGTGCGGAGAACCTGGTGCGGGGGAACCCAATAAGTGCGGGGGAACCCAGATAAACATCGCGCTAGCACCGTACTGTATACTAGCGTCAACCACAGGAACTCGAGAAAACGCACTAAACCGCTCAAAACTTTGTTCTCGTTGAATTGCCGTGACTGAACGAGCCCATGGTGGTGGATGGTTGTTGTGTCTCCTAAGGCCTGCGCCGATTGGTCGGGCGGAATACAGCGGGCAAGCCTTCCGCCCAGCCAATGAAAAGGCTGGTCAAGTCGCAACTCTATTCCGCACGCGTCGCACGAGAGTGGAAAGGCGATGAAAACGACGACCTGCTGCACCTGCTTAGCAGTCGCCCATAATCGAACCGTTTATGGGCTACATGCTTGCCATCTGGCTGAATATAACTCGTCCGAATATTCTCCAATTCTCTGGGATCTCCACATAGCCCACAGCCAGCACGGCTTCGAATGTGACAACTCGTTGTAATCAGCGTAGTTAATTCCTTTAGACAAGTGAATAGCATAAACAAAGAAGCAACGTGCTTGTGTAGGAAATGTACCATGCCAAAGATTGTATTCCACCCAGAGAAGGATTCATTAACAAATTCCTTAATTAGCATGTATTGTCACATTCTTTACATTCATGTGAGTACCCCATCCAGTATGTTATGGGGTAAACAAAGCTTTGGATGGAATTATTACCTTACAAAACCCAACTACTACAAAGAAACATCTACATCCCATCCAAACCATCATTGCTACAAGCATTTCAACAAGGATGTCACACCTCTCCGTCCTCAAGTTCATCGTCATCATCCATGATCGCGCGTCTCTTTGCCGGCCGGTGGTGCCACGTCACCGCATCTTCTTCACTCTCTTCACTACTGTCCACCTCTTCCCCCTCCTCCCTCTCTACAGCAGCAGCACCACCAGTGGCAACAGCAGCAATCCTGTGGCCATGAGAAGGGCCTGGAGCTGCAGTAGGGAGCTGAAAAGCTGAAGACGACCCTGCTCCACTCCTCTCCACTCTTCCCCCTACTCTGTAATCCCTCCTCTCCTCTCCTGCTTCATTTCCTGTACTATCACGTATCCCCACTCCTTCCCTACTTCGACCACCTTCTCCCCTCTCCGCTTGCCGACCCTCTTGCCTGTTTCCCCTCCGTTCCACTCCAATCCCTGCTAGCTCACACTCGCGTCCCTCATGTCTCACTTCTCCATGCCCCCGCCTCTCTACCCCCACTGCTGCTCCCACATACTCCCCCGGTTCTTCCTTCACCCTCACATGTGTGCTACTGCCACCTGCCCCGCCCCTGTCAGGCACACCACTGCCACCTGCCATCCCACTTCCCCTCCCAGCTTCCTCTTCTTGCTCTCATCTAAACAGCCCGCTGCCCCAGCTCCTCCCAGCCCACCTCCTCTCCGCACTCTTGCAGCCCCTCCCTCCCCCGCCTCTCCCCTTCCCCTTCCTTCCCCAGCTTGTCCTGACCCCGTTCCCCCACTCGCCTCCCTTCTGCCAACCCTGCTAGGCCCAGCTGCAGCACCATGTGTACCGTCAGCCACTCTTTGGCTCCTGGTAGCACTTGCGCCCACACCCTCTCTCCTCGCATCACCCCCTCTCCTCTCACTCGCTCTCTCACTCTCACACACTCTCTTGCTCGTCGTTCCTTTGCCCTTTGCTGTAGCAGCAGGAGAAGACTTGACAGCAAATGCTTTTTGAGGCGCCTCAGAGCTCGTCCCTTTGCCCTTCGCTTCAGCAGCAGGTGAGGACTTTCGAGCAAAAGCTTTCTGCTTTCCCATCGGTGGCTTGATTCTAAGCCCACTTCCTGCCCCTCCTGCTTCACCTCCTCCTCTTCCTGCTGCTGCAGCAGCCGTTCCTGCTCCTGCTCCTGCTCCTCCTCCTGCTCCTCCTCCTGCTGCTCCCTCTCCTGTTGTTTCTCCTGTCCTTCTTGACACGCCTGCTGCTCCTGCCGTTTCTCCCGTTCCCCCACCAGCAGCAGCTCCTTCTGTGGCCCTTGCTGCAGCACTGCTTCTAGGCGTAACAGGGACACAGTTGCTATCAGCATCCGAAGCAGTACCAGTCACGTTGCGCCCACCAGCATTCAGCGTAGCAGCAGGACCAGCAGCGCCAGCAGCTGCACCAGCAGCACCGGCAGCAGAAGCAGCAGCAGCAGCAGCAGCAGCGCCAGCAGCAGCACCAGGGAAGTTACTGTAGTGTCTGGAGATCCCAAGGGTAACCTCGTTAGGAGCTGGTTCTACATAATTGGGGTCGTTACACTTGCCTCGTATCGGGTCCATGTAGCAGAACCTGTGAGGAAAGTCAACAGGAGTCAACACAAGTCAAAAGATTTCACCGAGTGAGTGTATAGGGTCAACAGCTGCCAGCACTTGCCTCGTATGGGGTCCATGTAGCAAAACCTGGGAATTAAGTCAACAAGAGTCAACAGGGTTGAACCAGAGTCAAGAAGAGAGGATGTATATGGGTCAACGGCTGTCAGCACGTGTCTCGTATCACATGTTATCCATGCAGCAGAACATGGGGGGATAATTAACGAGAGTCAACATGATTCAACAGGAATCAACAGGCTACATTTCAAATGTCACATCCATCACCATTCCTGAAAACCCCTCAGCACCTCACATCCCCCTTCACCACCCGTTAGCACCACTCGCCATCTGCTGCCACTTCTCCCCTTAGCATCCCCCTCATACCAGTTGTCTGGCAGCATCACAAATGTCACATGGGGAGGCACGGCAGCATACCACGGGCCAGCACTTCATGCAGGCCACACCCATTCTCATCCCTTCCATCGCCACCCCTTAGCACCCCTCGCCACCCCTCATACCAGTTCTCTGGCAGCATTTCAGAGGTGACATTGGGCGGCAGAATGTGCCACTGCTGGCACTTGTCGCACTGCACCCAGTCCCTGTGATCCTGTAGCACGGCTCCCTCTGGTATGTTCGTCTTAACGCAACAAAGAGAGTACGGGCGGACAAACACAGAGGAACAGGGAAGAGGAACAGGGGAGAAGGAAAGTCAGGCTGAGGTCGCACTGTCGGCACTTGTCGCACTGCACCCAGTCCCTGTGATCCTGTAGCACGGCTCCCTCTGGTATGTTCGTCTTAACGCAACAAAGAGAGTACGGGCGGACAAACACAGAGGAACAGGGAAGAGGAACAGGGGAGAAGGAAAGTCAGGCTGAGGTCGCACTGTCGGCACTTGTCGCACTGCACCCAGTCCCTGTGATCCTGTAGCACGGCTCCCTCTGGTATGTTCGTCTTAACGCAACAAAGAGAGTACGGGCGGACAAACACAGAGGAACAGGGAAGAGGAACAGGGGAGAAGGAAAGTCAGGCTGAGGTCGCACTGTCGGCACTTGTCGCACTGCACCCAGTCCCTGTGATGCTGTAGCACTGCCCCCTCTGGTATGTTCGCCTGAACACGGGGGAATGGGGGAGGAGAACAGGAGGGAGGGGCGACAAGGAAAATGTGAAAGGGGGAGGGTGGGCAAGAAATCAAACTCCAGCTGCAGCCAACCTGTTTTTGAGACGCCTTCAGAACCGCCCTCAAAGAGGAGTGAAACCAAAGAATCGATTGAAAAGCATCTCACAGTGGGGCGGTCCTTGTCAAAATTGTCCTCCCAGTACTGGTTGAAGGTGATGGACAGGAAATCCTTGAGCCGCAGATACTCCAGCACTCACCACATGGGTGGTTCTTGATACAGGAAATAACACACAGAGTAACTCACAGTGGGGCGGTCTTTGTCGAAGTTGTCCTCCCAGTACTGGTTGAAGGTGGAGGAGAGAAAGTCCTTAAGGTACACTCCAACACCTACAAGTTGTACTTCTTGGAAAAATAAAAAAATACTTACAGTGGGGCGGTCTTTGTCGAAGTTGTCCTCCCAGTACTGGTTGAAGGTGGAGGAGAGAAAGTCCTTAAGCCGCTGATACTCCTCCCCCTCTGCAAATCGCTGCTTGCAGTTCAGCACTCCCAGCTCCCCTGCTGCATCCTGCAGGGCCGAAGATGAAGAGGTGTGTGGAGCGGTTGAAGGGGGTGAAAAGGGAGCTCTTTGCACGGAGCAATCTCTACTTGCAGTTGAGCACGTTTGTGAATGGGAGTGCGGCCAAGGGACAATAATAGGAGCCTGTTACACAGTAATTACAAAGAGAGCAGTAGTGTCCACTACGGCAACCACGCCCTGCCACGTGATAATAAAAAGTGCTTGAGATGTCTACGGCATGCCCGTGAAGGGGAGTGCGGCCAAGAGACAATAAGGGAGCCTGATAAGCAGTACTTACAAAGAGAGCAGATGTGTCCACCACGCCAACCACGCCCAGCCCAGCATGCCCCGAATACTCCATCCTTCCGACCCGCTTATACGCTTCGATGAGCCGCCCGTGCCAGTACAGGAAGAACCCGCACCGCCCACACGCGCTCTCGCACTCAATATATGCTCAGCCCTCATATAACCCTGTCAGATGTCAGCTGTGCCCCACGCAACCTCAACCTTAAAGGGGACGTGCATACCACGCTGATCAGCGGATACGGGGTAGGGTACTCACGAAAAGAGCAGTAGTGCCCACCACGCCTATCACGCCCAGCCCAGCATGCCCCGAATACTCCATCCTTCCGACCCGCTTATACGCTTCGATGAGCCGCCCGTGCCAGTACAGGAAGAACCCGCACCGCCCACACGCCCTCTCCCGTCACTCACACGCATGTGTTAAGCCCTCTGGTAAACCCCTCAGCAGGTGATGGGCACATCAATATGAGCAGTTAATTGCTTGAAACACGGTACTCACAAAGAGGGCAGTAGTGTCGACAACGCCCACCACCCCCAGCCCAGCATCTCCCGAATACTCCATCCTTCCGACCCGCTTGTACGCTTCAATTAACCGCCCGTGCCAGTACAGGAAGAACCCGCACCGCCCACACGCCCTCTCGCCCTCGTCCATGCCCATGCACACTTGCACCGGCTGCCCCATGACTGTCCCAGTGGTGGAGAACGGTTGGGAGAGGTTTTGGGTGATGTCGACGCTGCCCTGCACGGCGCGGCCTTGAACTGTGATGGTGGCGGGGTTGTGGAGAAACATGACTCGCAGGTAGGCGCGTAGGGAGTAGTCTATTGGTACCTGGAAGTCAGGGAAGGGGGAAGGGAAAGGGGATGGGAGATAGAGAGATGGCGAGTGGGTGAGACAGGATGTGTGTGGGAATATCCGCTCCACACTGCCTTGCACTGTGATGGTGGCGGGGTTGTGAAGAAACATGACTCGCAGGTAGGCGCGCAGGGAGTAGTCTATTGGTACCTGGTGGGTAAGCGGGGAGAGAGCGTGAGATAGGGAGAGAGAGAGAGGGAAGAGCCATGGTTGAGTTTGTGGAGACACATGACTCGCAGGTAGGCTCGTAGGGAGTAGTCTACTGGTACCTGGTGGGAAAGGGGGAGAGGGGCAAGGGGAGGCGCAAGTGGGAAAGGAAGGGGAAGGAGTAGGGGAAGGGGGATATTATAATATAGACAGGCACTGGAGACATGATCCACTCCACCCACACTGCCTTGCACTGTGATGGTGGCAGGGTTGTAAAGAAACATGACTCGCAGGTAGGCTCGTAGGGAGTAGTCTACTGGTACCTGGAGTGGGGAAAGGGGGAGGGGGGAGAGGACAAGTGGGAAGAGGGGAAAAGGAATGAATGAGGAGGTGGTGGGGATGGTGGATGGGCGAGAAGAGAGGTGGAAGGGCAGTGGCGGGGTTACGCAGAAACACGACCTGCAGAAGGCTTGTAGGGAAAGCACTTTTGACAATTCTCAAAAGCGATTCCAATATAAAAGTGGGAATACAGTCGTTGGGGTAGCTAGAAGCTACTCACGTCCTGGCAGAGCTGGTTGGGGCGGGAACGGGGCCGCTGGTGCGGATGAGAATGTCATGAGCGATGGTGGCGCAACAGGCAAAAGAAAAACTGGCCCTGCTGCTGAGTCTTCTAACACAGGCAGGCTGGCTAGTAGTAGCAAATACTCACGTCTTGGCAGAGCTGGTTGGGCGGGAGCGGGGCTGTCTGGTGCGGATGAGAATGTGGTGAGTGGTGGTGTCAAAGCAAGCAGGGGAAAGGCTAATCCAGCTGCTGAGTCTCTCACACAGGGGGCCTAGCTAGTAGTAACACGAGTGGGAGGTTAGCTGCTCACGTCTTGGCAGAGCTGGTTGGGGCGTGAGCGCGGGCGCCTGGTGCGGATGGGGATGTCATGTGCGGTGGTGGCGCCGCAGGGAAAAGACGGCCCTGCTGTTGACCGTATCACACTGGGTGGGGTAGCAGGAGGCAATACGGTCGTTGGGGTAGCTAGTCGCGACTCACGTCTTGGCAGAGCTGGTTGGGGCGGGAGCGGGGGCGCCTGGTGCGGATGAGAATGTCATGGGCGTCGTCGTCCCACTCGAGCTCGTACGCTGCATCTGGACGCGACAGGCGCTTGAGGTTGAACACATAGATGCGCGTGCCCGTGGGGGGCGCGTCGCTGCCGCCACTTGCCTGCTCCAACCTGTGAGGGAAGTGAGGCGGAAGAAGCACGGGCGTAGAGCAGAGTGAGGAGTGAGAAGAACAGGTTCAAAGCCGAGAGCTGAACACACAAAACCGTGTGCCGGAAGGCAAAGCGAAGCGCAATACCTGCCAGGTGGACACGGAGTGGAATTTGGGACTCCCTTGCACATAGGGCTCCTATGAGCGGGGCCACGTCCGCTTACTCGCGAAATCTCGAAAGTCACTCACTTGCAAAACTCCTGGTTTATCTTGCGCTCGTCCAGAGGCGAGAAGTCAAAGATTGCTCGCTTGCGCCTCTCCGCCTCCTCCTCTGAATGCACTCCCAAATCCAGCTGCCACTCCACAGTCCCACCTCCCCCTGATACAACCTGTCAGCATAAGTAACCTAGATCACTTACTGGCGAAACTCCTGGTTTATCCTGCGCTCGTCCAGAGGCGAGAAGTAAAAAATCGCTCGTTTCCGCCTCTCCGCCTCCTCCTCTGAATGCACTCCCAAATCCAGCTGCCACTCCACAGTCCCACCACCCAAAGCTGCAGATCCACCTCCCCCTGCAGATCCACCTCCCCCAGATACCACCCGCCGATACGTGACTATGGGGATCTCCAGCTCCTGCCTTCCCTGGTTGAGCGAGCGGGAGAGCAGAGCAATGCTGCGGCTGTCCGTTGACTGGGCGAGAACCAAAGCGTCGTTGCCTATGCGCATGGTGCCCGTCTGGTGGGTTTTCATAGAAGAACGGGGTTGGAAGAGAGAAAACGACGACAGAATAGACAGTGGCGGGTTTTGTGAGGAAGGGATTGGTTGTGAGAGTCACGATGGGGATCTCCAGCTCCTGCCTGCCCTGGTTGAGCGAGCGGGAGAGCAGAGCGATGCTGCAGCTGTCCGTTGACTGCGTCACCACGGGCGTCGTTGCCTATGCGCATGGTGCCCGTCTGGTGGTAAGGTAAGGGAGGTGGATGGGAGGATTAAGGGAAAGAGGGACAGCGAGTCGGAAAAGAGAGGGTAGATGGGGGGAGAGAAAGAGGATTTCAGGCTTGTTAGAATCAGGGGTTGTGAGAGGGGAATCTCCAGCTCCTGCTGGCCCTGGTTGAGCGAGTGAGGTTGCAGCGAGGTGCTGGGGAGGGGGCCTGCCTGCAATGAGTGCAATGCAACGCACCTTAAAGCCAACTCCGAATCTGCCGATGTGGTGGGGATCCTCCTCTGCTGGAATGTCATGACCCAGCAAGAGCAAGGTGAGTACTCAAAGAGTTGGGGGCCTGCCTGCAAAGCAACACAACGCACCTTAAAGCCAGGGTCTCAAGTGACCAAGTGCTTTGCAGTCGATGAAAAATGGGCTTGTCTGGTTGGTTTACAAATTTAAAGGCCAAAGTTCTGACAAATCGAGAGCCCACTTTTCGCCCAAGTGCTTTGCAGTTGCACGGCCAACCCTTACATGAGACCCTGGCTTTAAAGCCAACGCCGAATCTGCCGATGTAGTGCGGGTCCTCCTCTGCGGGAATGTCATGGGCCAGCAACAGCAAGGTGAGTATTGAGTCTACTCAAACAGTTGGGGGGACCGCCTGCAATGCAACGCAATAAAATGCACCTTGAAACCAACACCGAATCTGCCAATGTGGTGCGGGTCCTCCTCCGCGGGAATGTCATGGCCCAGCAACAGCATCTGCACCAACTCGCCGTGATCCATACCCTTGCCATGGCCCTACTAGGCATAGGAGAAGAGCAGCGAGTACTAACGCACCTTAAAGCCAACTCCAAAACGGCCGATGTGGTGGGGGTCCTCCTCTGCGGGAATGTCATGGCCCAGCGACAGCATCTGCACCAACTCGCCGTGGTCCATGCCCGTGCCATCGTCACACACGTGCAGCACTGGCACCGGCTCAGTGGGTGGAGCGGAGGAGGAGGAGGGGCGAGTGAAGGAGGAGGAGGAGGGTAGTGGTGCTGCTGCGGAGGGTGATGCTGCGGGGACTGCTTTTGCTGCTGCGGCTGCCGCGGCTGCTCTTGGGGGGAGCTTGGCCGTGCTGATGAAAATATCCAGCCTGCATGGTGGGCCGTGTATATGCGCGAATCAGTTTCTGTATCAATAACATATGCCACAGAAATTGGGTTAATTTTCTCCCGAACACCGACTCTGCATGTGTGCGTGAGCGTGTGTTTGCATGCGTGTGTGTACACGTGAGCATGTGTGCGTGAATGCGTGTCAAACCCATCCGTACCTGCGTGCCTTGGCGTCCATGGAGATGGAGTTATGTATAGGTCATGTGGTTATCTCTGTTTGCGCTTGACTGTACCCAACGTTCTACATCAATGAAAGGACCATTCGAGTTATGTATCAGCTCCGCCAGTCCCCCAAACACCCACTGCTCGTGTGTGTGCGCCTAGCCACGGTGGCAGTGCGTGTGTGCGCGTGTGTGCGCGTGTGCGTGCATGTGTGCGTGAGTACGTGAGGGTGATAGTGCTGTCCCTACCTGCGTGCTTTGGCGTCCATGGAGTTATTTATGAGCTCCGCCAGCCCCCCAAACACCCACTGCTGGTGCGTGTGCGTCTGTGCCATGATGGGCGCATGTACACGAGTGCCTGTGTGTGTGTGTGCATCATCCCAAACACCCACTGCTCGTGCATCATCCCAGCCTCATCCGTGCCAGGGTCGAATTGTGGCACCCTACCTCTTTGCCTTGGCGTCCATGGAGTTATCTATGAGCTCCGCCAGGCCCCCAAACACCCACTGCTGGTGCGTGTGTGCCAGAGACGCCAGGTACTGCGGATGCATGCCCGGCCCAGGCGCACGCGCAGGGGGAGGGGGAGCGGGAGGGGGAAGGGGAAGGGAAGGCGGAGGGGGAGAGGGGCGCGCAGGCGGAGGGGGCATTGGGGAGTCAGATGGAAGAGGAGGAGGAGGAGGAGTAGGAGCAGGAGCAAGAGCTGTAGGAGGATGAGGAGGAGGAGGTGGAAGCGGAGGAGGGGGTGGAAGCGTGGGAGGAGGAGGAAGTGCACCTTTGAAAGAGAATTCTGGCGTGGGGGTTGCAGATGCTGACGCGGACAATGAAGGTGCTGACGTGGATACTGGGGACGCTGACGTGGTCGATGGAGGAGCTGAGGTGGATACTGGAGCGACAGGGGCATTGGCGGCAGCAGGGGCGGAGGCAGCAGCGCGAGAGGAGAAAGATCCTGCAGCAGTGAGGCCCGGAAGGCTGTGCGCTCGGGGGGAAGCACGGGCGTGTGGAGGAGGAGGAGAAGGAGGGTGGGAAGACCAACCCCTTGGTGAACCAGGAGCACGAGGCGAGCCATGCCCTGCTGCTGCTGCTGTTGGAGTACGAGCGTGCTGCTGCTGCTGCTGCTGCTGCTGCTGCTGCTGCTGCTGATGGTGTGGTGGCAGTGGTGGCGATGGCGGTAGTGCTTCTTGTTGCTGGGGCTGCTGCACAGACGCAGAAGACACCTGCGGTTCTGGCTCAAACCCAGGTGGAACCCGCCCTAGTTGCACCTGCGACCCTGCCCATCCCTGCCCCTGCTGCTGCCCCTGATATCCTTGCCCCTGCTCATTTCTCTGCCCCTGCCCCTGCCCATGTCCCTGTCCTTGCGCGGCTGAATGTGGTGAGCCTGCTCGAGTGGGGGCCAGGTCTGATGCCACGTGCGAGTGTGCCTGCGCAGGTGGCACCTGTCCCAGATGCGCCTGACCGTCGGCCACCTGAGCTTGTGCCTGTCCAGGTGCCACTTGAGAATGCGCCTGTCTCTGGAGCACCTGACTGTGCTGCTGACCAGGTGTTATCTGACCAGGTGCCATCTGACCAGGCGCCGCCGTGTGCGCAGGACGCATCTGCTGCTGCGGCAGCAGCCCCGGGAGCACCGCAGGGAAGCGCGGGGCGTTTTGAGTCAGATCAGAACTAGTGTGTGCAGGTGCTGTGTGCGCAGCAGGTCTCATGTGCTGCTGTGCCAGCAGCCCCGGGAGCACTGCAGGGAAGCGCGGGGCGCGGCGGGGAATGCCAGCTGGCAGCGGCGCGTAGTACGCCCGGGCAGAGGAGAAACCGGTGGGGAGCGGTGCAGAGGCGTGGGCGAAGGCGGGAGGGGGTGGAGGAGGAGAGGTAGAGGTGGTGGTGGATGGGGTGGCGATGGGGAGGAGGCCGAACTGGTACTGGCCTCTCGCTGATGTGATGAGGCCCACCTGATGGGATGGGGAACGGAGGGGAGAGGGACAAACGAGAAGGAAAAAGGGGCTTGGAGAGGAAACGGGTTGGAGGGGCAGTAGAGGCAGCGGAAGGGGCGATGGGGAAGAGGCCGAACTGGTACTGGCCTCGCGCTGATGTGATGAGACCCACCTGATGAGAGGGGACGAGAAGGAGTTGGAGGAAAGAGGGGTGTGGACTTCGGATGAGGAAATGGAAGGGGGAGAGGCTGAGTGAAAAGGGGGGGGAAGAGGGAGGGGGGGGAATGGGGACGGGGGGTTTGAGGGAGATGGGGACGGTCTTGGCTTTTGCACTGTATGCAAGGACCTATCCTTTCACCCTTAGAACACACACATACCCGTCTAACACACCCGCTTACCCTGCCATGCGTCCTGAGCACGTGCACGAGCTGCTCCCAGTTGTTGACGTCCACGGAGGAGGAACTTCGCTCGGGATACACTCGGAAGTGCGGCAGAGAGGGCAGCGATGGCAGCTCCACTCGCGGGGTCAGCTTCGGCAGCAGCACCCACGTCTCGTCGCTGTGAGTAGAAGGGATACATGGACATGTTGAAAATGAATACAAGCACACGGAAACACGTATGTAGGACGCACTGTGTGTGGGGGAGATCGCAGAGAGGGCAGGGAGGGCAGGGAGGGCAGGGAGGGCAGGGAGGGCAGGGAGGGCAGCTCCACTCGCGGGGTGAGCTTGAGCAGCAGCATCCACGTCTCGTCGCTGTGAGGGGGGGGGTACATACAAACGGAAACACGCGTGAAGATGTGCTGTGTGAGTGAGGGAGAGAGGGCATCGAGGGCAGCGATGGCAGCTCCACTCGCAGGGTGAGCTTGAGCAGCAGCACCCGCGTCTCGTCGCTGTGAGTAAAAGGATGTGTATCCAAGCAAATGGAAACACGTATGTAGGATGCACTGTGTGCGGGTGAGATCGCAGAGAGGGCAGGGAGGGCAGGAAGGGCAGCTCCACCCGCGGGGTGAGCTTCGGCAGCAGCACTCATGTCTCGTCGCTGTGTGGTGTGGCACGGATACAAGCACATGACACATATTCGGTACAGATTGCACGCCCAGGGATCGTCTAGCCATGGCAACGGAGTGGCCACGTGTCAGCCAGCCAGGCACTGACCTGATGTCAAGAGGCCACGTGTCAGCCGCGAGGTTGCAGATGATCTTCCCGTCAAAGTTGTAGAGCGGCACTGTGCTCACCACCTCGGGCTCTCCGGGGTCCATGTCTGCTCGAGTGTGATTGAGATGAAGCCGGGGAGAGGCAGGAAGGTGAGCGGAGGAGGGTTGGGATCACTGATCAACACTCGTGGGTTGTAGAGCGGCACTGTGCTCACCACCTCGGGCTCTCCGGGGTCCATGTCTGCTCGTGAGGGCGACGATTGGGGCGAGAGGGAGTAGAGGAAGGAGGTGTTCTGCTCAAACGCGGATATAATACAGGAAAAAAGGAGAGGCATTTTTCTCTCAAACGCCAATCCATTCTGCTGCACTGCTCGCTCCATTCCATTCTCAAGCTCTGGAAACACAACGGTCCGCATGAGTCTCCCTGCCCCTGACAGATCGCCAGCCCTCTGCGTCAGACAGAGGGCCTTTGACTCTAGCTCGACCCACGCTTTCTCCGTTTCGGACGACGACGTAACCACCTCTGCTTCCTAGGCTCGGGCTCTCCATTAGTGCGGCTTGGCAGCTGACAGTGCGTCCGTGCTTGCGTGATCTACGGTCGACAGCGAAAAGCGGGCAGCGGACCAGCGAGTGGGAGAAAAACTGCCTCTGTGCTGGCGGGTCGACAAATGTCCCCGCGAGGTACGGAGAAAACGAGTCTAGACTGAAAACAGAGACGCGACGCTCTTTATTGACTAGGAGACGAGATTAGACCGCGAATCGAGAAGCAACGGTCTTATTAGACTAGTAGACGAGGCTAGACCGCGCTGCCACGATGGGTCAGTGTCGATGCCTCCAAAAATTGCGCTGGAACGGGTAGGGTCGCACGGGTGGGGTCGCACGGGTAGGGTCGCACGGGTGGGGTCGCACGGGTGGGTCGCACGGGTGGGGTCGCACAGGTAGGGCCGCACGGGTGGGTGGGTCGAATGGGTGGGTCGCATGGATGAGTGACGAATTGTGTCGGTGAAGGCAGAGAGCAGAAGACGAGAGATTTTGTCGCATGAGCGTGCGACGAGGATAGGCGACTCGTCCATTGAACTCAGGCGAATTTGACGACAAATCCGAGTCGCCCACTAAGTGTTGCGCGTCCCGTCCCGTTCTTTACGTCGGCAGCGTGCGACTAAAAGCCGCCCGGACGGTAGAGACACTGTGAAGTTAAGCTTGGCTGGCAGCCAAGGCTATGAACGGTGACGCGCCAGTGCACCTACGCCCGCGCATTTCTAAGCGTCGTTGATTTTACGGGATGTCGGGTCGGGCAACCCACGGAGAGCGACGCGGCCCGAGCGACAGAGAAAAGTGTGCGACGGACGGCGGAGGGTATCTGTGCGACGCGACGCACCGTAGATGTCGCCTGCGACGTTGGTAGGATCCATGCAGGCGTAGCGACCTCCTCGAGCGAGCCGCGTCGCGCGAGCTGATTTGTCGAAATGCTGGTGCTGCTGATAAAATGATTCGACCGACACGACGCCGTGAACACTTGACGAAGTGGGTAAACGTTATCGGAGCCGCGGCATGCAGCCCTGCAAGGTAGACGGAAACACGCAGAGGCATGACTAGCCGTTAGACTGCTGCGCTGGTTACGGGATCACACTGTCAGGGTCTGCCCTTGGAAAATGAAGTATCCACCTACTGCCATGGTTGGATTTGGTGTCTGGACGCCCACCAGGTAAGGTGAGGAGCTTTTTGAACCACCACGTCCCCACCATGAGTTGGGTTGGGACATACCCAAATGGTCTTGGACCTTCCCTTCCACTTTTTTCCAAAGTATGTCCTAATTGTCAATGCCCTCTGAGTCACCATTCCAGCTTCCACATGTTGGATGTTTGAAGGTCGTAACCATCTCTGGTCCTCCATTGAAGCGGCATGTTAGTAGACGTGTCGCTCCATCTCCTCGATGAAATTGCTTGTCTATGAGTGCACCTTCCTGCATGGTCCTGTTCTAACCGAGATCTTCACACTTGTAACGCGCTGATCAACTCATCTCAACTGGGTTGTATCCCTGAATAAACTATCTCCATGCTCAACGCCTCGACCGCTCTGCTCAAACAGCCACTAACTTCCCAGTTTGGTGCTAATGACGCTAGTGCTAAAAGAATGTACAGAGGAATGCAAACGGAGGAAAGAAAACTGATACAAGGAGCAACTATGGTACAATGCGCAAGTCTTAAGGTGTTGAGGATGGTTTGGGGGGGTTATGTGGTTGTTTATGTACTTGTAGGACCTAGTGTGTTGGAGAGTGCATTGTGGGTCAGTACAATTTGTGAGGTGCCAAGTGGCGCAAGTTATGTGGCCAATCTCCAACCCTTTTTCAAACATCCAACTTGGTTGCAAATTGTACACCCCAATGTTACATAACAAATCAACATCCAACCTTATATTGAAAATCCATGCTCCTAATAATATGCATTTCCAAGTGCATGTTTGAAACAATCAGGCGGGCTCTCATGAAACTAAATCTGTGCGTGCTCAAGACGCGCTAATAACTAATAGCTGTACAATTGCATTGAGAAAATGTGCTTTCTTGTGTTTGTTACGACAAGTAATCTAGCTAGGAAACAAGTGCTAGTACATGCGATTATATTAGCCAAACTTCTATCATGTTCAAACAGTAACACGGTTATTATTGGTGTTGGGACAGGGACGAGAGCCGTTTGAAATTTAGAGACTATGGAGGAAAATGAGCATCAACCTACGATTCCGTCATCGCCCGGATATAAGGGCGTATTCCTATCCTCCTATCAAGAAAACCTCTTATCAAGCTCACACTGAAAAATCCCCTAAACCCAAAACCTCTCGCTACTTTTACCAGGCAAAAGGTACAATCTTGATAGGAGGTTTCTTGATAGGAGGCCGTAGGAATACGCCCTAAGACATATATGTCTCATCTCGTACACTATAAAAAATGCTTGGGTTATCTTGTATTTGGGGAGGTTTTGGGTGTCTTATAAGTCTTATAAATGGACAAAGAACCGTTTATAGGATACCCCCTCGTTATACAATTGCCCCTAATCCTTACACTAGCTTAGCTCGTACACACAAATAGGTGTCTTATAATAAGGCTAGCCTGTTTATAAGAGACACCCGTATAATAGACAACCCCTGTCTACTATTCAACACTGTCTTATATCCGGGTGATGACGGTTATTGTTGGAGAATGGTATTCAGCGCGCTTCGTCGAGACCAAAACGTGCATTACAAGCAGATACATTTTCATAATATACGAGAACAAAAAGAGTGTGTTTAAGATTTATCTTTTAAGGTTCGTGCTTCACCATTCTATGCTCCTCTTTTCAGGGTTTTTAAACAATCCTGATTCATTCATCTTCTCTCTCTCTCTCTCTCTCTCTCTCTCTCTCTCTCTCTCTCTCTCTCTCTCTCTCTCTCTCTCTCTCTCTCTCTCTCTCTCTCTCTCTCTCTCTCTCTCTAGAGCTACGCGTCGCATGTGCGTGTCTGTTTGCTTACTTGATTGTGTTTGTACTTCAGTTTGTTGGACTAATTGACAAGGTACGGTAGTACCGTATTACGAGACGTCCTAGGTGACTAGCTCCTGACCAAGTCCAAGACGCTCTGGACATCCCGACCCCTTGCACCTATGCTAATGATTGCAGCCATGTATGTAGAGATGGCATATTGGAGGTCGACACGTACATACGTCGACACGGTTCCCCCTCCTTGATCAAACATGGCATGTGGATCTTCAATGTGAAGCGGCCACCTAAAGAATCGTCTGTTTCAAAACGCGCTACGTGACTAGAGGTGTTAGTCAAAAAGAGGGGGTAAATTCCTTCCAAACCTTCTCCCCCACGTCGAAGATAACAACCGCAGGGCAGCGCGACTGCGAACTTCAGGCAACGGACTTCTCGTCCGCCTTTTTCCAATGCATCCTCCAGGAGCGGATCTTTCTCTACCGCCCACCTAACTTTACTGTGACATTTCCTCCAGGGACCCTGTGTAGCCTTCGGAAACCCATTTATAGTCTGCGTCAAGCTCCATATGAGTGGCACACCATAATGCGCATTATTCTGGCTGACCTTCACTTCTTCTCGTCCTCTACTGACATGTCTCTCTCTGTTATTACATTTTGGTCTATGTTGACAGCATAGTCTTCTTCATTGTAGATAGACTTGTACTGGGTCCAATGAAGCTAACGAGACACGCTGTTACAGACCTTGGTGAACTACGCCGCTATCTTGGCATGAAGTTCATTAGGGACAGAGTAGCGCTAACAATCACTCTTCTCCAGTTACGCATGGTGGAGCAAATCCTCTAGCGCTTCGGCCTTCGGTTCTCCTCTGTACAACCCACTCCCCTGCCTGTTGGCCATACTTTCTCTGCCCTTGTCCCTGACGAGTCTCCTGAGCCCAATGGTCAGTATGCAAAGCTGGTGAAGTGCCTCATGTTCGTACTGATCTACACTCGACCACATATCGTATATCCACTTTGCATTCTTCCTTTCTTTGTTGCATCGGCGAGACACCAACTTGCGCACTGGTTTGCTGCTAAGAGAATATTGCACTACCCGACGAATATAACAAGCATGAAACTTGTGCTTGGAGGATGACACCCAGTTCCACTCACAAGGCACACTGACGCGTCGTGGGCAGACGAGATCAAGACTCTGAAGTCCTCTGATAGCTTCTTCTTCAGCATTCGTGTACGAGCGGTCTTTTGGAGGTCCACTTGCTTATCGTGAGTGACATAGTCCTGTTGTAAGGCACATTTCTTCGTTGGCGCTATGGCTACCATGGAGCTACACTGGTTGACGTTTTTTGTCACTGACTTAGGTGAGTCGCGCAGCTTTGCCCTGGTCATATTCGCTAACAACAGGGCCACGACTTCATATGTGTGAGGAGCCTAGATTAGAATGTGGAGCGAAGCACATTCAACTACAGTACTTCATGCTGCGTGGGCTACTGAAGCGCGGCCAAACACGCACAGTACACCTGACCTTTGGGGTCAATACAGCTGATAACTTCACTAAAACTCTCCCGCCTAGTCATCATCAGCGGATCCACAAATAACTTGGCCTTGTCCAAGCGGTATCTCACTTGTTAGGATCTTGATCTCTGTACCTGGTTTGACTGTACTAATTGGTGAACAAATCGCCGTGAGTTGTACCACCTCATGCACCTTGTTATTCTTGTTGACTGGCCTTACCTAAGAGGATGGACTAGAAGTGCCGCCCTAAGCCGTTTCTCTATGTTAGGCGCTGCCCCTTATTTAGCATAAGGGGTGTGTCAACATGCACAGATGCATTTATCATGGATACTACGTAGGTTAGGTTTGGCTGAAGTGTAGAGGGTATAGGTTTTTAGATACCGTACACCACCTTCGAATGCCCTCACCCATTCATAAATAATTTTTGTTCTTGACAAACGTACACCCTTTTATGAGAAGAGACCCCAATAGAAGACATCTATGTCTTCAATTCAACACTGTCTTCTATCCGGGTGTCACATTTGGCACCCTTTACAGATGGACTATGCTCATTATAAAGCAATGGCGTTTGTTGATGATTAACTGATGGTAAAGGTACAACACTGAGCCACAAAGCACTCGGCCAACAATGCAGCATCACATGCATGTATTAGACTGACAGCCACTTCCAGATTACTCCCAATTTCGTACACTAAAGCTCACTAGAAGCTCTACCATAATCATGTTCTGTAACTGTAGCATGTCAGATCAGACGGCTTCAATCAACGGCTGTAAGAGGGAGTTGCCAGAGACGATGTTGGTTGTGATGATGAGGAAGGACGTGATTGCTGAATCCTGCTCAGCACGGGAAAGAGCACAGCACACACGCGCAGTGGGTGCAAAGGAAATGAGGTGCCTCAAAAGCTGTAAGAGGGAGTTGCCAGACACGGTGTTGGTTGTGATGATGAGAAAGGACGTGATTGCTGAATCCTGCTCAGCAACGGGGATAGTGACACACATGTACATGCACGCACGCACACACGCACGCACGCACGCACGCACGCACGCACGCACAGACGCAAGCACGCACGCACGCACGCACGCACAGACGCAAGCACGCACGCACGCACACACGCACACACGCACGCACGCACGCACGCACGCACGCACGCACGCACGCACGCACGCACGCACGCACGCACGCACGCACGCACACACACACACACACACACACACACACACACACAAACCTGCATGGAGAGGAAGCGCAGAGCAGCGATCTCGGCAAAGGTGACGCCTCCCAGGAACACAGCGGCTACCAGGCGAGGCACGGACTCCGACTGTCCCTTGCGCATGGAGGAAGGGGTCCTGTTGGTGACGTCCCTGTGGGTGGTGCCGTCAGGGGACTGAACGGTGGGCGGTGGGAGAGAGGAAAAGAAAGGACAGGCTTGTGCATCGTGTGTGGTGTGTCTTTGAAAAGACTCAGGAACAAGCAGCCACTAGTCGATTCAAAAGTCACTTTGAAACTCGCATTGCAACCTCATGGTTTGATTTGTGAGGCGGCTTATGGGTCGACTCAAAAGCCACCTCGAAACTCGCATTGCAACCTCATGGTTTTCACTTAATTTATCACCATTGCATGGATTGGCATATCCTACTCACTGTTTGGATGATGAGTCTTCTGTAGAATGTGTGCACTGAGGCACTAGTACCTTACTGCTGTCTTCTGTAGCTGGTCGCGTCACGGCTTGTTTTGCAGGTCAAACGTTTGTTGTGCCAGAAATGTGGGCAATAAAAGCACGATCTCTTTTTCTTTTTCTTTTTCTTTCCCAACAGCCATGCTCCCAAAAAAAAAAAAAAAACTCACAGTTTTTTCGGAACAACTGTCGAGTACATTATTGCTGAAAGAAACTCTGAAACAACTCGTGCTTTAGGGAAGGGACATGTTTTGGAGGTGCCTCCAAGCTTACCTGCTCCCACTCAAAAGTTGGTCCTGTGGCAGTCTTTGTCACTTCGTCCATTGCTCTCCTGGAATGAACAAAGAACCATTACGGAGGAGAGGCAAGAGATAAAACAAATCTGGGACTAAAGAAAATATGGTAGCATCAATGAAGAAGGAAATACGAAACGATAGAATCAATGCGCACTGTACCAGCCTCACTGTATCAGTACAGTGACTCACTTTTAAATCGCCCCAAAAGTCGTCTCACTGTATCAATAAGAACTGTACGGTGACTCACCAGCCTCCTGGTTGGATGACCTGTTGCAGGAGGCGCACACTTAGAGGGGCATAGCCGGAGAACGTGAAAGCAATGTCCCTGGGGCTGGATACAGGCACAAGAGAAGAGATGGACGTGGAGGGATGTGGAGGGATGTGGAGGGATGTGGAGGGATGTTGCATCTGAAGCTAGTTGACTTCTGTGGTGACACAGAAGTCAGGGACATAGCCAGAGAACGTGAAAGCAATGTCCCTGGGACTGGATGGGGGTCACAGGAGAGGGTAGAGGTAGAAACAGGAGTGAGTGAGAAATTGAGAGGGCGAGAGCACGGGACTAGGAGAAGGATAGGGTCACCCTTGCTTCCTTATCATCAGCATTACCAACGCTATCACCATCACCATCACCATCACCATCGCCAACATCACTATCACACACCACCCCACACCACCCCGCAGCACTGCAATGTCTCACTAGGCTTCATAATCGTCATCCACTATAAGCTTCAGGCTTCGCTACATTGCAACCCACCACCACTCCCTCTCTCCCACCTGACATCACCATCACCATCATCACTATCACACACCACCACACACCACCCCTCGCCACCGCTCTGTCTCACTTGGCATCGTCATCGTCATCGACTATCAGCCTCAGGCTTCGCTTCACTGCAGCCCATGTGCTGCGACCCTCCTGCACGCACAGCACAACAAGAAAACTAGTGGAAACTTATGAGTTGACTTTTGAGTCGACTCAGAAGTCAAATTTCCTGTACGCACAACATGGGGTCCCATGTGGTTGCTATGGCGCCTTGAAACTCATGCTATAGCATAGAATGTCCTGTCGGCATGAGTTTCAAGACGCTTCAAAAATCCATGTTGATGCTACTTTTAAGAATTCTCAAAAGTAATTCCACAAGAGAAGAGCACCATGAGGTTATAGTGATTCAAAACCCTGCCTGCATGGTACCCACCTGGCGTTTGATCAAGCCAGCGCGTTCAAAATTGTCAAGAGAAAAGACGTGAAGGAAGCCGTAGGCCTGCAGGAACTCGCGCCTGATAGGTGTGGTGTGATGGGTGGGATGGCGTGGGATGGGATTGGACGGGATGGAATGCAATGGGGTGTTAACGTGTGAGTGCAAGCAGCAAGGCATATTCGTGGAGAGGAAAGACATGGAAAAAGCCGCAGCCCGGAGTTACTCTCGCCTGCAAAGGTGTGGCAAGGCAGTTATGGCAAGGCAATGCGACCATGCTGTGACCCAAGAGGGTGGTGGTGGTTGTTAGCGTGCGGAAGAAGGAGGTTCTAAACAGTAGCACAGAAGCTCGCGCACAGAAGCTCGCACTACGGTGTTACAACTCAGATTCCACACCTGAGATGCACGGCGCACCTGAGGTGGTCGAAGGGCGCCTTGGGAATACCACCATTGGTGAGGGAGAGAGAAGGCAGAGGAGATGGAGCACCGTGCTTTGACGTGCCTCAAAAGGTGCCTAAATACTAGTCTCACATTGTACCTGAGGTGGTCGAAGCGGGCCTTGGGAATACCGCCGTTGGTGAGCGAGACAAGGGAGAGCAGACGCAGCACCGTGCTCATGGGATGTCCCTGTGACATGGCGTCCTCTATGTATTCACACGCCCTGCACTCACACATTCAAACACGTTCAGAGACATGAAGAGAAACAAGCGCATTTTCACGAATGTAATTAGAATCCCTGTAGCTGTCTCTGATGGCGTCCCCTATGCACTTGCTGCCCTGCAGTCACACAGGTGGTCTCCAGAATGGCATGCTTCGTGGAGATGGGAGCGCCAAAGGCCGACCGATTGGTTTTTGAACATGATTCTTACGCTTGAAGCAAAGAAAATTAGTAAAAGCATGAGCCATCCACGCACATACGAGTCTGTAGACCATGCTTCCAGAATGGCCTGCTCCGTGGAGATGAGATGAGAGCGCCAAAGGCTGGCCGGTTGGTCTTCAAACATGAGCCTCACGCTCAAAGAAGAATAGTAAAAGCAGTTAAAGCATGAGCCATCAACGCAGGTACGTGTCTATTGACTGTTCCTCCGGAATGAATCGCTCCGTGGAGATGAGAACTACCATGTGTTGCGTTGAAAGATACCACAGCAGCACACAGGGCACAGGGCACAGGGCACAGGGCACTCATTGGCGCACGTACGAGTCGATGGAGCGGGCTTCCAGAATGGCTTGCTCCATGGAGATGAGAGCGCCAAAGGCAGGTTGGTCGCTCTTCAAACATGATTCTCAAAGCAAAGAGAAACAGTAAAAGCACGGGCCATCCACGCACGTACGAGTCGATAGACCGTGCCTCTAGGATGGCCTGCTCCGTGGAAATGAGATGAGAGCTACCATGTGTTGTGTTGATAGCATACCACAGCAGCACAGGGCACGGCACAGGGCACAGGGCACTCATTGGCGCACGTACGAGTCGATTGACCGTGCCTCTAGGATGGCCTGCTCCGTGGAAATGAGAGCGCCAAAGGCCGGCCTATTGGTGACCTGCGATATGTGACCCGCTAGGTTGGTGTGGCGCTGAGAAGAGGGGGGGGGGGGGGGGGGGGGGGGGGGGGAGGGATTGGGGGGGGAAATGGGAGATGGGAAGAAGGTGACAGGGAAGGAGAAAAAGGGTAAGCAAGAGAGGAAGGAAGAAACCGAGCTTGATAGAGAAACTTTGCATACATTCTGGAAGGTGTCGTGGACAATACCTCGCACACGGACTTGGCGAACAATGACTTTTCTACTGTAGAGTAGCAAGTGCTCTAAGAAACGACGAATCATCTCACTGTAAGCTCTGGCAGCACGTTGAGTTTCTTGACAAAGTCCTTGAGCTCTGATACCGTCTGCGAGCAACACGAGGAGCAAGTGCATCATGTGGTGAGACGAGAAATAAGTAATGAAAAGGGAAAAGGGGAGAACAGCATTTCTTGACAAAGCTCTTCAGCTCTCACACTGTTCGATTGCGACAGGTTTTTGAGACGTCCCATCTTAAAGCTGCAACAGGTGAAGCAGATCATCCTCACCTTCTCTCCACCACCACCAGAGCCAGCAGCAGAGGCAGCTCCACTGAGCTCCCTGGTCATCCGGGTCACCCAGTGCAGCGAAATGCAGTGGCGATGCGTCTCTCTGTGGCCTTGGAAACCTCCAGAACCAGCGGCAGCAGCACAAACGGATCATCATCATCATCACCACCTCACCTGCTCTCCACCGCCAGAGCCAGCAGCAGAGGCGGCTCCCTGGTCTCCCCGTGCAGCAGCGGAGTGCAGTGGCGATGCATCTCTTTGCACCCTCCATAGCCAGCAGTAATTGCAGCAGTAGCGCTGTCGACGGAAGGGGCGGCGGAAACTGCAGCAGCAGAGCCAGCAGCAGCAACAGAGCATAATCATCGACTCACCTGTTCTCCACCGCCAGAACCACCAGCAGAGGCGGCTCCTTGGTCTCCCGGTGCGGCAGCAGAGGAGCGCAGTGGCGATGCGTCTCTCTGCGGCCTCCAGACACAATCACCAGCAGCAAGAGCATCGGTTGTGGTGGAGGCAGCAGCAGCGACGCGACCATCATCATCATTATTAACTCACCTGCTCGCCACCAGAGCCAGCAGCAGAGGCAGCTCCCTGGTCACCAGGCACAGCAGAGCACAGTGGCGATGCGTCTCTCTGAGGGCGCTGCCTGAGGTTGGCATACTCTGACTTCATCTCCACTGCCTTGGCACGCAGCAGCTGAGGGGAGGCAGGCAAGGGGGAACAGGGGAATGCAAATGCACACTTGTCTCTTCATCAGATCTCTGCGGCTGCTGCTGAGGTTAGCATACTTGAATTCGTCTCCACTGCCTTGGCTCGCAGCAGCTGAGAGGGAGGCAGAGGGGGCGGAGGGGGCAGAGGCAGCTGAGGGGCACAAAGAGAACAGGTTTTTGCACTCCTTAGGTTGAAATGTCCTTCAATCATCTCTCTGTGGTCACTGCCTCAGGTTGGCATACTCTGACTTCACCTCCACTGCCTTGGCTCGCAGCAGCTGAGGGGAGGCAGCAGGGAGGGGGGGAAGGGCGAGCAGAAGGAGCAGATAGAAGCACTGGATAATTCCATTCTGCAAACGTCTCTATGTGGTCACTGCATCAGGTTGGCATACTCTGACTTCGTCTCCACTGCCTTGGCTCGCAGCAGCTGAGGAGGGGAGGAGAGAGAGCAGAGGGGTGAGTGATGTGATGTGATGTGATGTGATGAGATGTGATGGGATGAGATGGGATGCGATGCGATGCGATGTGATGTGATGGGATGCGACGGGATTTGACGTGGTGTGATTTAACGCGACGCAAAATATGTGAACTTATATTGAAGCACCTCACCTCTGCTGCTGATCCAAAGTTGCGCCCTCTGAGGTCCTGAAACAGCTTGTCACTGCAAAGAGACGGGTGAGGTGAGGAGGGCGGGGAGGGCAAGATGAAGCGTGAAAGGGTTAAGAACTTGCTGAGAGAGTTTCAAGCAGACTCACAAGGGCACAGAAGGGGCTGCACACAAAGTGAATGCGTGCGTTCCCAAAGCTCATTTTTCCAAAATATTCATGCACTCACATACAGGATGCTTTCTCAACCTGCCGCTCACTATTCTATCCCGCAGTCGGATGGATTTGTTGAGCAAACCCTCATGTTATGTTCGCCTATTCTGCACTCTCTACATTCAATCCATAACCCCTTGCTCCGTCTCTCATGGACAAAGAAAAATCCACTTTGATATCGCTTGCGTTGGTTCTTAAGAAATCTCAATACTAGACTTACTAGACTTTGCTTGCCCTCACTTGGAGTTGAGAGGCACTTTAATCTTCCTGGCATTCGATGTCACTCCCATGACTGCAGCATAGGCCTTCTGTGTTGAGACTAACAATCACACTCGTCCACTCGTTTCACTCGCATATAGCGAACCCTTGGTCATCAGGCTCCCCCTCTCACTTGGAGTTGAGAGGCACTTTAATCTTCCTGGCATTGGACGTCACACCCATGACTGTCGGATCCACCTCCACTGCTCCATTGGTTATGTGCAGGAGCTGCGTGGGTGAAAGAGTGGGGAACGAGAAAGCGAACATTAGACAGTAGAGGAAAGCATTGCAAGCAGAACATGTGCAAAGAAGCAACTCCTCCCATGACTGCCGGGTCCACCTCCACTGCTCCGTTCGTTATGTGCAGCAGCTGGGTGGAAGGAACAGGAGAGGGGAGGGAGAAAATATTGAAGCAAAGAAAAGGAAAGCATCGCAGGCAGAAGAGGCGCATCAGAGAGGCTTCTCCCTCTCCCATGACTGCAGGGTCCACCTCCACTGCTCCATTCGTTATGTGCAGCAGCTGGGTTTGAAGGGGTGGGGAAGGAAAGAGCGAACATTGGAGGGCAGAGGAAAGCATTGCAGGCATAGAAGACACAAAGACATCACTCAACGGATGCTGACCTCATCAAGCAGCCCTTCGTATGTGAGCTGAGTGCATGCTGGCGTCACCATGTCCACCTGTCGGTCTATCAGCACCATCATGTCCACGCTTGGATGCTCCACCTGCAACCACCGCACCACACCACAATCACACAACACCACACCACATCACACCACAGCATTCCACACCACGCCACTCCACACCGCACCACACCACAACACATTTCACGTCCCAGTAGGTTGATCGGCTCGCTGGGCTGAACTGAACCAAACCAAGAAACAAACTCAAGGCAAGTCAAAAACCAGGTCAAGCGAGTACCAGAAACTGCACAGACAAGCTTCATAGACTTTCTAGGCCAAGATGCCTTTTGATTCACTTCACGTCCTACCAGCGTCATATGTGACTTCTGCTCCTTCATGAGTTGACTCATTGCCTGTGCCACTAGCTGCACTGCCATGCCCTTACCCTTCAGCACCGGAGGCACTCCAAACACGGACTGCAGGGCATGAGGCGACACTCATAAAGCATGCAGCAGGCCTACAGCATGCCTACCGGCAACACGTGAGACTTCTGTTCCTTCATGAGTTGACTCATGGCCTGCGCCACTCGCCGTGCTGCCACGCCCTTACCCTTCAACACTGGAGGCACGCCAAACACGGACTGCAGGGCGTGAGGCTGCACTCATAGGGCATGAATACCAGTGCAGGCCTACCTACCGGCAGAACATGTGACTTCTGTTCCTTCATGAGTTGACTCATTGCCTGTGCCACTCGCTGCGCTGCCACGCCCTTGCCTTTCAGCACTGGAGGCACGCCAAACACGGACTGCAGGGCGTTGGAGACAGGGCGAGGAAAATGACTTGGAATCAGTAGAATGAAAAGCAGTGATCAATCAAGAGAAGCACAGGAATCAAGCGAGAGGCATCGGGAATGCCAGGTGATGGCTGGCTGGCAAGCCATCATTTGCCAAGCGATAGCACATCAGTTGGCATCCCGGCCATGAATGTAGGAGTTACCATCAATGGCTGAGATCGCCCTGTTCAGCAGCTGAGATCGTCACCTGGAAATTACCTGGAAATTAGCAAGCACACGCGCCACTTGCAACGTGGAGGTGGGGTCTGAGTCCACGTGTACGTCCTGGATTGGATTGGTCAGAGGGGAGGGAAGGGGGGTGGGAGGGGAGAGAGATGGAAAGGTGAGAGCAGGGTCAAGCAGCGGTGGGGTCTGAGTCCTCGGCACTTCCTGAGTTCAATTGGATTGGTGAAGAGCAGAAGGGGCAGGGGGGAAGTGGGGAGGTGAAGTGGTGAGAGAAGGGTAACGCAGTGGTGTGGTTTGAGTGCACGTGCGCGTCCTGAATTGGATTGGTGCAGTTCAGAATCACCTCACCTTATAACGGGTGCAGGAATCACCTTATAGAGAGTATGGAGGTCCAGTGCGAGGAGGTCATGATCCACAGGGATCATCTCGAGGGGATACTCGCCCACTGCCACCCGCGGGTCGCCCCTACAGGATCGGCTTATAAAGGGTACACGAATCACCTTATAAAGGGTATGGAGGTCCAGCGCGAGCAGGTCATGGTCAACAGGGATCATCTCGAGGGGATACTCGCCCACTGCCACCCTCGGGTCGCCCCCCAGCCCCTCCTGCTCCAGAATCACCTTATAACGGGTACATGAAATACCTTATAAAGGGTATGGATGTCGAGTGCGAGGAGGTCATGGTCCATGGGGATCATCTCGAGGGGATACTCTCCCACTGCCACCCGCGGGTCTCCCACCAGCCCCTCCTGCTCCAGAATCTGCAACACATGTGTGGTGTGGGGTGTGGCGCGAAAATTTTGAAGCGCATCACCAACAGTAGAAGTGGGTCAGAACAATGTTACTTTTGAGTCGACTCAAAGGCCGTCCACCAGCCCCCTCCTGCTCCAGAATCTGCAGTAATTTCGCGGGGCGAAACGAAGCAGGTCAGTACAGACACACTCTTGAGTCACCTCGTATAGTTAGGTGCATGTACAGACACGCATGTACATAAAAGGGCGTGTTGAACCAATCACACACACACACACACACACACACACACACATACACATACACACACCCTTCCTCTCTCCCTCCAGACTACGTTTACTCCTTGTCCAACTCAGTTCAGGCACGTACCCTGTTGCATATCGCATCACATCTGGGAATGAAGCGGAGTGAATAGCTGCGGGTGATGCCCTCGTCCTCATCTGCTCGCACCTGGTGGGATTGATGAGATTTGAAGGAGATACAGGACAGGTGGATGGGAGAGAGGCACGCAAGGGTGGAAGGGGCAGGGCGAGTGCGGTACCAACAGGTACGGATAGAACGCGGTAGCATACAAAGTGGTGGTACCTCGCACCTGGTGTGTGATCCAGCGAATAAGAAGCGGATTGGGGCGCAACAGGTAGAGGACGGTGGAGCACTGTGATTGGATGGGTTCGGCGCTGATGTGGAACAGATTCTCCACTCCGTGTTCCTGTAACGAGGGGACAGTAACGAGGGGACAGTAAGGAGGAGAGTGAAGGCTTTTGAGACGCCTCAAAAGACGCTGATGTGGAACAGATTCTCCATTCCGTGTTCCTGTAACGAGGGGAAGAACTGCAAAGGGAGGAGGAGATTTTTTAGTCGTTGATTTGGAACAGATTCTCGACTCCGTGTTCCTGTAACGAGGGGGCATACGGAGAACGGGGATGAAGATGAGTGGGCGGGATGGATTGGGGGAATGAAGTGGGGAAGTGGAGTGTGGGGTTGCATGGGGGAAATTAAGTGACAGAGCGGAGTGAGGGAAACGGACTGAAAAAATTTAGATGAGGGAGTGGAGTGGAGTGGAGTGGAGTGGAGTGGAGTGGGAGGCCAAGCTTGACTGACTGGGCTTATGGAATGAAGAGGGAGTGGAATGACCTTGAGGAGAGAGATGGGAGCGATGAAGGCGAGGGGGCCGCTGATACACGCATCCAGCACTAGAGCCTTACCGCCTGGCACCTGGTGGGATGCAGTGGGATGGGATGGGATGGGATGGGATGGGATGAGATGGGATGGGATGGGATGGGATGGGGTGGGATATTGGACTGCTTAGATAAAAGGTGTGGTGCAAAACTGAAGGGGGGTAGGAGTGGTCACTCATAAAAGATGGGACGGCTGGAACTGGTAGTGGTAGGAATGAAGATCAGCGAGTCAAACCAGTCAACGCAGGTCAACTCACAGAGTCAAGGGCGTCAACGAGGCGTTGACTGGCGTGTGCTCTGCTCGCAAGAGGAACACAGGGGGGAGGGTGGGGTTGGGAGGGCGGAGGAGTGGGAAGGTAAGGGAGGGCCATAGAGGGAAGGTAAGGGAGCGTCATAGAGGGAAGGGTATGGGAGGGCCATAGGGAGAAGGCTGCAGACAGGGTGGTAGGGGATGGGGGTGGGTGTGGGGGAGACTGGAGAAAAGGGCGCAGACAGACAGGTTGTAGGAACTGAGGATGGTAGTACCTTGAGGGACGGGGTACCTGAGAGGGGAGCGGATGGTACCTTAAACTGAAGCAGTTGTTAACGCATTACCTGAAGGGAGGGCGCAGTGAGAGACAGCACCTGCGGAAACCAGCACCTGAGGGAGGCAGTACCACAAGGAGGCATTACGTGAGGGAGGCACTACCCGAAGGGGGCATTACCCGAGGGAGGCAGTATCTGAGGGAGGTCGTACCCGAGATAGCCAGTACACGAGGCCGAGGGAGGCCGTACCTGAGGGAGGCGAGATCTATAAGGGAGTTATCGAGCGGAACCATCTGCGCCATGGCTTGGCTCCTTCCTCCCCTTCTCTCCCTCGTTGCCTCTCAAGGCGAGCGAGGCGAGATCTCACCCCGCGTTGCCTCTTGAGCCAATGTAAGCATCTCTTCTTTCCTTGTCGTGTTTTCTTCCTAGTCGACTAAAGAAAGAGCCGTTCTAGATTTGCTTTGCTCCGTCCTCTTGTCGCAGCAAGCCGACCATGAACCACGAAGCCCACCGCGCCTGCTTCACAGTCTCTTGCTCTCGTGCCGCGCCAAACCGATCTCCGCCGTTAAAAAAGGCGCGTTACAGAAACGGTCTGTTCCTGCGGAATGCCTACGTCCTGCCTCCGTGCAATAGCCAACACTCAAGAAGCCTTGACACTGAAAGAAACGCGACGATTTCGTACTCGCTATTGCCGATCCAATATAATGAAGAAGAACGTAGTGGTGTGAAAGGTTGATATGGGCAAGTGCACATCACTCTATAGATCAATAACCCTAAGCTGGCCAAAACGTGAGGCAAGTGTCCACTGACCAAAGCGAATAATGTTTAACCTTAATATTCCTGGTTCACAATCTACGCTCAGCAACAGCCCCACTTTCCATGCTGACAATCAATAGCTATTACTTGTTTTATTACTCTAAACAATTGTTGCCATGCCACATATTTTACTGTAAGGAGCTCACAGCCTCTCAAAAGCAGCCGAATAATGCGCGTTCACTGTAACGGGGATTGAGAAACTTGAAACGAACTTCGGGTTTAAATCCTAGAATTGCTTGTCAGAAAATCGTGGTTCTGCCTTTTGGGGTCGTCAACTTCGTGTCAACTACGGACGCAGAAGTCGTAGACCCGGAAAGAATGCGCCCTTACCCGAATCAGCTCCTACGGCTAGCCAAAACCAGCCTAAATCTACGGCACACGCATCTGCCATTTTGCGCGTTCACAGTGAAGAAAAAACCGAATTATGGCGTTGGCGAGCCACCATTTGCGTAAAGCAGCCAATCAGTTGCCGTTCTGCGCGTTTGCGAGCTCCTTTTGTGTACTTTTTTTATGACGCTGGCGAGCGCGTACTTGCATGCATCAGCTAATCAGTCGACATTTCGCGCATTTTCGTGCCAAACCAGAAATATGGCGCTGCCAGCCCGCACTTCCTCTCTCCCGCACAGCAGCCGTCTTTCGAACAATAATGCAGTTTACAGTCCCAGAAGTTCACGACTATCTGACAAATTCCATGCAATAGTATAACCCAGCTGGGTAGAGTGAACCCTAATTGCGTACGAGAGTGATCCGCTTCTCAGATAGCCTCCTGACTCCATTCTATCTTACCACTCATCCCAGCCCAATATCACGAACGACCAATCATGGATCGGGGCATCGCTAGTCACTCTAATCTCGCCATGCTTGCCGTCGCAGCAGTCGCCGTGGTCGTCGCTTCTCTCCTCCCCGCGATTCCGTCCGCTTCTGCTGCGACAACTCCGTCCCTTGGCGGCTGGACAACCGTGAAAAACGCGGCGACGAGTCAGTACGTGGAGGACTTGGCCAGCTTCGCCGTCGACGAGCATAACAAGAAAGAGGTGCGAAGTAGAGAACTCTGGCCATCATTGCTGTCGAGTCGACTTAACACACACAATGGTTCCGCCGTGAAAGACGTGGCAACGAATAAAGGGTGTGGAGGATTTAGCCAGCTTCGCGGTCGACAAGCACAACAAGAAAGAGGTACCGAGTTTTGAGACGAATCTGTCTTTGGAGGTGCCATAGTCGACCTAGAAAAAGAAGCCTCAGAACCAACTGACTTTTGAGGTGCCTCATAAGTTCTCCCCTCCCATCCCTTCTTCATCCCACCCATCCCGCCAGCTCTCTTCCACTCTTCCAAGCTGAAGATCCTCTTGGTCAAGTTTCGCCTTCTTGCGACCTCAACGATTCGCCTTCTGAGGCGCCTCTAAATTCTGAGGCGACATTTGAGCCGCCTCAAAATATACTTTCGGTCAAAACTCGCCTTCTTAACAACGTCAATGGTTCGCCACAAGCCTCAATTACTCTCCCACCTCACCCCCATTTCACTGTGCCAGGACACGACCCTCATGTTTCCCTCGGTCTAATCTCGCCTTGTTTTAATGTCCCGCCATGGCTCGTTCTAGCGAACCCTCACTTACCTAACCTAAATGTAAGCCTCAAGTACTTAACTCTGCTCCCCTCCTCTCCCAACTCCCCACCCACGCCACCCCCCCCCCAGAACGCGAGCCTCGGATTCATCCCCATCGTCTTTTGAGTTGCCTTAGAAGTGCGAAGAGCCAAGTGGTCGCCTTGTTACTATGGCCTGTGACATGGCTCAAGTGCTTGCCTTCCTTCCTCACTCCTTCCTTACCCACCCCTTCCTTTCCCCCACCCCACCCCGCCAGGGCACGCGCCTTAAGTTCATCTAGGTCTTGAGTGCGAAGAGCCAGGTGGTTAAAGGCACCAAGTGGAGCATCTCCAGCCTCTTCCCTTCCTTCCCCACCCACCCCACTCCACCCCACCCCACCCCGACAGGGCACGCACCTCAAGTTCGTCTGGGTCGTGAGTGCCAAGAGCCAGGTGGTTGCCGCACCAAGTGGAGCATCTCCAGCCTCTTCCCTTCCTTCCCCACCCACCCCACTCCACCCCACCCCACCCCGCCAGGGCACGCACCTCAAGTTTGTCTGGGTCGTGAGTGCGAAGAGCCAGGTGGTTGCCGGCACCAGCTGGAGCATCACTCTGCAAGCCGTCGCTGCTCGCTCCTTGGGACGCCGCCACTCCGTTGCACCCTTGACCACCTACGTGGCGGAGGTTTATGAGAAACCGTTGCCACCGGAAGAGCAGCCTGTGAGCAATGAGCAGCCCTTCGTGGATCAGCCGGTGTCGACGGACTTTTACGAGCTGGTCTCCTTTACCAAGATTAAATGACCGGCTTGAACGTGCGACTTGTGAGGTGTCTTGGAAGACCGCGAGCTTTCACGAGCTGCCCCCTTGGCAAGGAGCCAGGGGAGTATTGAAGCGAGGCAAGGGAACACAGTGGGCTATATTCGAAGTTAAGGCCTCAGTGGTTGTAGAAGGTGCGAAATTACAGAGCACCGCTGTTGTTTAAGCTATGATTTATAGAATCGAGTGAGCAGTGCTCTTGCTTCTCATGTAAAAAGTGGGTGAGCTGGGAAAAGGTCGTTCTGGTAATTGCTCTTGTGCTGATGTGTGCTTCATCTTGTGTGGGCTGTTATGGTCTGGTTGTTGTTTACCTTTTTCTGTGTGAGCCGAGGTGTGTGTCCCCTCTGCTTAGCCCACTTAGGGTCGATGGTTTTAGAACACGTAATTTTTTTTTCTCTCGTTTTTTTCGTGTCAGTGCTGATCACATTGCCATTCATTTGCCAATATAGTATATTCATCTCTCGCTTGCTCGGTTACATCTATTACGAAGCTGGACAATCCATGGGGCAGGTCTTTTCTTAGGAGACCAAACGAATGATATTGCCAAACATTATCATTACTTCAACTGGCTCACAATCTGCACTCAGCAGCGACCCCGTTTTCCACAATGAATGTTATTTTCCTATTTGTACTATAAAATGTCTCTGTCAAACCACATTGGTTTACTCGAACCAGGCAGACGGTAACGAGCCCACAATCTCCGCTCCGAACCACGTATGGCTGAACGAATTATTGCCCCCCCCCACATAATTTGTAGGGAGGGTTCTATCTTCGCATTCAACTTCGGAATTTCATTTCAAGGACTCAGGCTTCCCAGTAAAGAATGGCAGATTGGCCTTTGCGCCGAGTGACTTCGTGTCTAACAGATACCGATATCTGATACGCAGAGTGGGGCCTATCTCGGACCCCATCACAGAACTCCTATCAGTACCAGCCGCATTTTGCGGGGTCCACGGGCAAAACTATGGAGTAGATTTGGCGCCCGCAGTAACCCATCTGCCACATTGCGCGTTCATAGCCAAACTTGAAACTACAATTATAGCAACCCCCGTAGCCTATCATCTGCCGCTTTGCGCGTTCACAATCAATCTAAAGTAGACGTATGGCACTGGCAAGCCAGCATTTGCACATGGTAGCCAATCAGTTGCCGCTTTGCGCGTTCACAATCTCGTTTCATCAAAGTTTCTATGGCAGGCGAGCGGGAAAATCGCACGCATCACCCAAGCAGTCATCGTTATGCCGCGTTCTCAACTCAACCCTGAATGTTGGCGCCAGTGAACCATGGCCCCGGCCATGTTCCGACCAATAATTCAATTCGCAGTCAATCGAGAACCACCGCGAGAATTCACAACTACCTGGCAGATATGAGGCAGTATATTTCACAAAGAGCTAACGAGTGGGAAGAGTGAGGCCTAATAGTGTACGAGAACATTTATTCGCTTCTAAGTCTCCTGACTCCAATCGATCTTATCACTAATCCTAACCCGGTATCGCTGCGAGAAACGACCAATCATGGGTCGGCCCGTCGTCAGTCACGCTAATCTCGCCATGCTTGCCGTTGCAACAGTCGCTTTCGTCGTCGTTTCTCTCCTCTCCGCGATTCCGTCCGCCGCGGCGGCAACTCCGCGCACAGGCGGCTGGTCTACCGTGAAAAACGCGGCGTCGGATCAGCACGTGGCGGATCTGGCCAGCTTCGCCGTCGACGCGTACAACAAGAAACAGGTACCTAGAGAAGTGTTCTTTTCACCATTATTGCTTTCGATGCTGTTGACTAAGAATCAACTCTTTTTAGTCTGGTGAAATAACTCCTGAAAGACGTGGCGACGGATAAGGAGTTGACCACCCTTTGGAGTCATGCGGCGAGTAGAAGGTCCTTTCAGTCAGAAGCTCGTTACAACGTCAATGGCCCGCCACAAGCCTCAAATACTCTCCCTCCCTTCTCCCTCCGCACTTCTGAGGCGCCTAAAAACTTTTGAGGCGCCTCAAAATCCGCCACAAGCCTCAAGTACTCTCCCTCCCCCCTCTCCCCCCGCATCCCACCGGCCACGACACAACGCTCAGGCTTCTCTCAGTCAAAACTCGCCTTGTTACAATGTCTCGCGATGACTTGTTCTAGCGAATCCTCGCTTACCTAAACGTAAGCGTCTACTACTTACCAGTACCTCCGCTCCCCACCCCTCCCCACCGCATCCCCACCCCATCCCGCCACTTGAACCTCAGGTTCGTCTCGGTCGTGAATGCAAAGATCCCGGTGGCTGCCTTGTTACAATGGCCAGTGACAAAGATTTGATTTTTCTCCTTCCTTCTCCACCCCTACCCACTCCAATTGCCTCACCCTACCCCACCCGACCACACCCCGTCAGGGCACGCGCGTCAGATTCATCTCAGTCGTAAGTGTGAAGAGCCAGGTGGTTGCCGGCACAAAGTGGCGCATCATAAGCCTCTTCCCTTCCTTCCCCACCCCACCTCGCCCCACCCTACTCCACCCTGCCCCACCCCACCCCACCCCGCGCCATCCCGCCCCACCCCGCCAGGGCACGCGCGTCAGATTCATCTCGGTCGAGAGTGCCAAGAGCAAGGTGGTCGCCGGCACCAAGTGGAGCATCACTCTGCGCGCCGTCGCCCCCCCAAAGAACTCCTTGGGAAGCCGCATCCGCGTCATGCCAGTCTTGGGTACCTACGTGACGGAGGTTTTTGAGAGCCCGACGCCAGTGGTAGCACAGCCGACGGTTGTAGCACAGCCGGCGGCGGGAGATTCACAACCGGTGGTGGCGAATGATCAGCCTGTAGCCGATGGACAGGCGTCAGGCGTGGCGCAGCCGGCGTTAGCAGATTATCTACAGCTGGTCTCCTTTGCCAAGAAGAAATGATGGGCTTGGACGCGCGACTTGTGAGACAGTTAAACGACGCGATCTGTCACGAGCTGCTCCCTCTCTCTTTGGCACGCAGAAATGGCAGGCTTGAAGGCATGACTCTTGAGGTGCGTTGTAAGACGTGAGCTTTCACGAGCTGCCCCCCTTTGGCAAGGAGAAAGGAAAAAGATTGGAAGCAAGGCGAGAGTGCAGAATGGGGAACCACGGAAGTGCAGGCCAAAGCACAGAGCATCGCTGCTGTTTAGGTTAGGTTTAAATTTGAGTGAGTAGTACTCGAGCCTCTGGGGAAGAAGTGGGCTGGGGTAAGTTACTGTAAGGATCTCTGTTGTATTGATGTGAGATGTTCCTTTCCTTCTGGGCTGCTGTGAGATGAAGTTGTTTCCTAGGTTCTGTGTGGCGCTGTGAGGTGTGTCCCCTCCCCTCCGTTTACTAGGGTCACTGGTACTATGGTGACCAGTTCTGTAACAGTGCATTCTTTATTGTGCTAGTGGTTAAAATAAAGTGCAAGTGTACCACAAACCTTGAACACAAAGTAAAGCATCCTGAACGATTGTTGAAACTAAATGAATACCTGGCTTAAGGGTGCATTCCTGTGTGGACACAAATGTCTCAATCCCCCTTTTCCCGAGTCGCGTCGTAACATTTTGTCAACCTCGCGTCACAAAAAAGGAATGTATTGCGACACTAGGCGACCAGGCGAAATGTACAGTTGTGCGCTTTTGATTGGGTTTCGGAATTGACTGTACACCCGTTTCTTCAAACGCCTGGCTGGGGTGTGGTTTCGACGCGCGGGTTTTTTTCCCGCATGAAATTGGCATTGGGGGGTGTTGAGGTGCATTGACATTTCGAACCGCGTGCGACATTTTTCCAGTGACGGGTCGATTTGCAACTCGTCCGCGACGTTAGCGCGTTTCACGCTAACCAATGAAAAATACAGTAATGGTCGCTAAAAGGCGATTCCGTTTGTGACATAATACGTTTTATGCTGTTTTTACGCGTCACAATAGGATTGAGACACAAATGTCCACACAGGAATGCACCCTAAATACGGTAGTAGCGTGTGCCAGAGGTGGAGGTGAATTTCATGTCAGCCTAATAACAACGCCACATTCTCATCTGCCCCATCAGTGCGCTCACAGCCAACATAAACAAGAGAACTCAGAGGTCAGAAAATGGAACAAAATACATGTAACGATAGATGTAAAATAGAATAACATTGTATGCTGTACACTTGGGCGCCAATCTGGCAAAGTAGTGTGACAGAAGCGGAGGTGATTTGAGTCGATCCAATGTCGAATCGAATTATTGCTCGCTGGGTCACTGTACCAGACCAGCTCACAATTTCCCCGCAACCGACGCCACGTCTTACGCGTTGAAATCGCACTTGAAATAAGGCCTTGATATTGCCGAGCCAGCACATCTCTCAGTAGGAGCTAGGCCAATCAGCTGCTGCCTTGCGCGTTCACTCACTCGAACTTGTATTGCCGAGCCAGCAACCCACACGGCAGCAGCCTATCAGCTGCCGTTCTGCGCGTTCGCGAAGCAAACTCCGCTTCGTAAATACTCCGTAGTCATAGCTATCTATTTGCACGCATCCGCAAGCAGTCGTCGTTTCGCACATTCATTGGTCGAACCCGAATTATGGCACCAGCGAGCCAGCACTTATCGCTCTCGCATGGAGCAGCCATGGCTCAACCAATAAATCCGTTTACCTTCAGCACGAACCAGGCGTTCACGACTAGGTGGCGGATCATATGCGGTATAATTAGCAAAGAGTTTCAAGCTAAGGAGAGACAAACCTTTCGTGCATCAATAGTGATTCGCTTCTTCGACAGCCTCTTGAATCTAACAAATCCTATCACTCCTCCTTGCCCCCGACTAACGACCGATCATGGGTCACAGCATCGCCAGTCACGGCCTGAACCCTAAGCACGCCGTGCTTGCCGTTACCGCAGTCGTCGTCGTCGTTTCGCTCCTCTCCTCGTTTCCATCCGCCGCGGCATCTGGCCTTCCTGGCCCCTGGACCGCCGTGAAAGACGCGGCGACGAATAAGGACGTGGAGGCTTTGGCCAGATTCGCCGTCGACGAGCAGAACAAGAAACAGGTACGTCAACGGAAACATCCTACTGTCGAGGCGCCTATAAATTCCTTCCCCGGAATAGCAACGTGAACATCCTATTCCCTTCTCTCCACCCCACTTCACAGAAATCAAGCCTCAAGTTCCGCTCTGTCAAGTCCGCGTCGCACAAGGTGGTGGATGGCGACAAGTGGCAAATCGTGCTGCGTGTCACGCAGGCCTCACCGAGCAACTCCCTAGGCCGCCGCGCCGTCGCGCCGTTGACAGAGTATGTGGCGGAAATCTGGGACCAGCCATGGTCCGGCTTCCGCGTGCTGCTCTCGTTCGACAAGGCGAAGGCGTGACGGCAGCGAAAGCTGAAGCGAACGCATGTGTCCGTGCTGGTTGCTGCGATGATGTGTTGAGTTGAGACAGACGCCTGGTGACGTCCTCGATTTCACATATTGCGATGCTTGAGAGAGACATGGTATACCAGTAAGGGTTTTGTTGGTTCACTAGTCTTGTACGGTAACTTAATCTCTAGAGGCAAATGTAGAGAGAGGCTGTGCACTTTGTTGTAATATGTTTAGATAAATTTATAGAAGTGTGCATCCCACTAAACAGAGCAACTCATCACAGAGCCTCCTTGCCCCTCTCACTGTGCCATCGACACATACCGGTACCGTGCTTGATTTTCCTCACACCAGTTCTGAGACATATCAAACCAGGTGACAACTAGCCCTCGTTCCCTCCTGCCAGCAACGTCTGTCCCAGCTGCAACATCACCGAATACACCGGGTGGAACTCCTTCCCACCCCTTGCCTTCACACTGCCCACGTAATCGTCTAAGGACGCCTTGATGCCCTGCCACGCCTGCTGCTGCGAGTGCTGGTCCAGCCAGAGGGAGTAGCGCGCTGGGGGCTGCTGGATGCGCGTGAAGGGAGAGAGCAGCTCAGGGGGAGCGCGGGAGAAGAGGTGGTGCAGCACGACGCTTGGAGGGAGGTCCTGTGTGGGGTTGTGAGGGGGAGGGGGTGAAGCAAGAGAGGGAAATGGGAGTGAGCGGACTGATAAATTCCTGCAGAATGAGAAAAGAGCACAGGAGAAGTGGGTGTGACGTGCGTATGTGCTGCTCTGTCTGCTGCTCTTGCCCTGCCACGCCTGCTGCTGCGAGTGCTGGTCCAGCCAGAGCGAGTAGCGCGCTGGGGGCTGCTGAATGCGCGTGAAGGGAGAGAGCAGCTCAGGGGGCGCGCGGGAGAAGAGGTGGTGCAGCACGACGCTTGGTGGGAGATCCTGTGTGTGTTGGGAGAGAAGAGAGGGGAGACGGGGGGACGGGGAGTGAGTGGTCTGACGAATTCGTACAGAAGGAGAAAACGCACAGGACATGCGTGCCTTGATGCCCTGCCACGCCTGCTGCTGCGAGTGCTGGTCCAGCCAGAGCAAGTAGCGCGCTGGGGGCTGCTGAATGCGTGTGAAGGGGGAGAGCAGCTCTGGGGGAGCGCGGGAGAAGAGGTGGTGAAGCACCACGCTTGGGGGGAGGTCCTGGGTAGAATGGGCAAGAAGAGACATGAGAGCAAGTGGGGAGAGCGGGAGTGAGTGAACATTTTTTAGAGGACTCAGAAAAACCCTTTCATCATAGAGTGGGAGTGGGAGGACAGAGAATGATGGTTGGGATATTCAAGGTCTAGGAACCAAAAAGGGCGTGAAGGCGTCACGTCACGTCAGGTCTAGGGTGTGTGTGTGTGAGAGGTGCTGCCCCACTGCAAACCTCTATATGTAGTATGTAATAAATACTTGAAGAGTAAAATAATTATTAAAAAATACAAATCAGAATATGGTGGTCTGGGTATGATCAACATCATAACATCCAAGGTCAAAACTTCAGAGTCATCTGTCGACTGCTTCATTTCATGCATTGCCTTCATGTATTATCACATTCGTTAACCTCAACTGCCTATGCGGAGCCCACCAATCATGAAGTCATGTCGTCCAATCAGCCGATGACGCCGAAGGAAGCCATACAAGCGCATTTGAGTGGTATTAAGGTAGGTACCGTTATCGAGAAAGCGATGCGATTTTTTAACGGTAACTACCATAATACTGCTCAAAAACGACAGTACAGTTTCTTTCGGCATCATCCGCTCACCAAACGCCATGAGTTCACAACTGGTGGTGGACGGTGCACAGGCAGTTGAGGTTAACGCACGTGATTATACATAAAGGTAATGCACGAATTGAAGTAGTCGACTGACCCCGACTGCGTGAGTAGGGAAGAGATCCTACCCCGCTACGAACTCCAGCTCGCCCATGTCCCTCCCCAGCCTCACTGCATTTGGAACTCCACACTGGGAGCAGACAAGGACTGGCAGCATGGCTACCACCTTTGTTACAACCAACTGGCTCACCTGCAGCAGCGAGCTGGTGGGGATTTTATCCAGGTCGAGGAAGAGCAGTGGCCTGAAGGCACGCAGGGCGCGGTAAGAGGCGCCCAGGGCGTGTGTGGGGAAGAGGTGCTGCCCCACGGCGAACTCCAGCTCGCCCATGTCCCTCGCCAGCCTCAGCCGCCCCGCCTCTGAGAGTGGCCGCACGAGAGAGGCGTGACGCACGAAGAAGAGGAGCGTGCGGGACGCCAGGCTGAGAGGAAAGGGGACGGGGACGAGGAGGGGAGGGGGACAGGGAGAGGAAGGTGAGGGGGAAGGACAAGGGACAGGACTATGGAGGGAGATTGTTTTAGAATTTCCAAAAGTGATTGAAATCTGAGACGTCTCAAAACAGCATACACGAGCGCCCACTGATTGTCAGGGACTGGGGATTGGGCTCTAAAACAGTCGCAGGTGACAGGGCCACAACAGAGGGAGAGTCTGGAGGATTCTTGAAGGCGAAACAGAGACGCACACACGAGGTAAGAGCCCTCCATTTTGCAGGGAGCAGGGTCCTAAAGAGTCACAGAGAGCAGGGGCAGAGGAAGGGAGGGAGGGCTTGATCTCACAGCACCCGACAGTGACAGAGGTGCCGAGAATACACACAAGACAGAGGCGTCTTGAAAATCGAGCTTACCGCTTTGCAAGGGACTGGGCAACAGGCTCCGAGACAGTCGCCTGGGGGAGGGCTGTGGAGGGGGAGAGAGGGCCCGAGGCAGCAGCACCGGACAGAGGTGCCGAGAATATGGACGATACAGAAATGGTCTCATAATTCGAGCTTACCGCTTTGCAAGGGACTGGGCAACAGGCTCAGAGACAGTCGCCGGGGGCAGGGCCGTGGAGGGGGAGAGAGGGCCCGAGCAGCAGCACCAGAGAGAGATGCAGCAAATATGGACGACACAGATATGCCTGACGAATCAAGCTCACCGCTTTGCAAGGGACTGGGCAACAGGCTCGGAAACAGTCGCAGGGGGAGGGCCGTGGAGGGAGAAAGAGGCCCTGATCCCGCAGCACCAGACAGAGATGCAGCGAATATAGACGATGCCGGTGCAGCGGAACCCAAAGAGGAGGTGGTGGAGGAGGTAGAGGAGGAGTCAGGGGGAAGAAGCTTGGAGAGAAACTCAGTGTGGAAGTGGGAGATGGCTCGAATTGTATTCTCCATGTATGGCGAGCAGTTGTCACCCGCTGACTCGCTGCTGCTGCTGCTGCTGCTGCTGGTTGTGTTTCTGGGTTGGTCTGGAGCCTCCCCCGCTGCTGGCACGGTTTCTTGAGGCAGCGCCGAGGGGTGGCGGGGTGGTGGAGGCGGGAGGGGCGTTGGGGTCGTCTGAGGCGAAGTCTTGCTGGTGGATTTGGAGGAGACATGCTTCGATGCGGTCCCGCATGGCCTGGCAGGGAGGGTGTGGAATAGGAAAACAGCACGGGAGAAATTGGGCTGTTCATGAGTGGTTCTGCTGCTGGTTGTGTTTCTGGGTTGGTCTGGAGCCTCCCCCGCTGCTGGCACGGTTTCTTGAGGCAGCGCCGAGGGGTGGCGGGGTGGTGGAGGAGGGAGGGGCGTTGGGGTCGTCTGAGGCGAAGTCTTGCTGGTGGATTTGGAGGAGACATGCTTCGATGCGGTCCCAGCGCACACAGCAGGTGCAGCATACAGCGCGACCCAGCAAAACGTACCTTGAAGAGGGGAGCAACGGCATCCATTGCAACGCCATGCACGGACCCCACACCTGCCTCCATCACTGAGTCTGCCTCCTCTGGCAGGCGGGCCAGCAGCTGCTGGCAGCGTGTGTGCACTGCCCCTAGGAGCACGCACCCCACCAGGTGCCAGAACATCAGAACTCTGTGTGCGTACCTTGAAGAGGGGAGCCACCGCGTCCATTGCAACGCCGTGCACGGACCCCACACCCGCCTCCATCACGGCGTCTGCCTCCTCTGGCAGGCGGGCCAGCAGCCGCATGCAGCGTGCGTGCACTGCTCCCAGCAGCACGCACAGGGCGATGTTGCGCTGCTGCGCTGGCGAGCAGGGGCCCAAGACCTGGCGGGATTCAGGACCGGTGGCGACCTGGAAGGCATAAGGGGAACGGGGTGAAGGGGAAAGCAGTGAGGGGGTGCATGCAGCGGGAGTGCACCGCTCCCAGCAGCACGCAGGGGGAGATGTTGCGCTGCTGCGCTGGCGAGCAGGGGGCGAGGACTTGACGGGATTCAGGGCCTGTTGCAACCTGCAGAGCATAAGGGGAGTAGAAAAGAAGGGGAGGTAGTCAGCAGCTGCACGCAGCGCGTGTGTACCGCCCCAAGGAGCACGCACAGGGAGATGTTGCGCTGCTGCGCTGGCGAGCATGGGCCCAGGACTTGCCGGGACTCGGGACCAGTGGCAACCTGGAGGGTGGGGAGGGGAGAATAGTGAGCAGGTGCATGCAGCGGGAGTGCACTGCTCCCAGCAGCACGCAGAGGGCGATGTTGCGCTGCTGCGCTGGCGAGCAGGGGCCAAGGACTTGGCGGGACTCAGGGCCTGTAGCGACCTGGAGGGTAGGGAGGGGAGAAGGGGAGAATAGTGAGCAGCTGCATGCAGCGTGAGTGCACTGCTCACAGCAGCATGCAGAGAGCAATGTTGCGCTGCTGCGCTGGCGAGCAGGGGCCCAGCACTTGACGGGACTCAGGGCCTGTAGCGACCTGTGAAGGCAGGGGAAAGGAAGGTGGAGAGAAGGGAATGAGGGAGAGAGTAATGAGCAGGAGCATGCGGCCTGACTGCACTGCTCCCAGCAGCACACACAGAGAGATGTTGAGAGGCTGGGATCGCGAGCAGGCGGCCAGACCAGGACTTGACAGTATTCTGGACTGGTGTCAAAATGCAGGAATAGGGGGGGACGAACGGACGAGGAGAGGCGGATGAAGAGGAAAACTGTTTCTGCACACAAACATCCACACCACCACTCATCTGGTACTCGCATCTCTCTGCCAGCAGCTGAAGCGCCTTGCCTGCATTCGCCAGCATGAGCCGCAGCAGCCTATGGAATGGTTATGCTCCATACACTATGACGCATCACCCCTGTCACCGAATCTAATGGTGAGTGCATCATATTCTGGACATTTGCTAATTGAGGTGTAGTAGTGCTGTAGCAATTGCTATTCAAGCTATAAAGGGGGGGTAGTTGGGTATTGGGAGAAGCGAAGGGTTGGTGACATTGGGGGGCGCAGGGCGCTGCGGGAGCAATTCCAGGGACATTGGGAGACAGGAAATCTGGCGAGGGCCAATCCAAGGCCTAGGCGGCTCGGGCTCAACCCATCACGCTGAGAATTGCGCGACTGGGTAGCAATGCACAAGAAGCCTAGCCTAGCAAAGCAATCTTGTTCTCTCGACTTGTTTACCTATCATAGCGGATTTCTGTTACCGTACTCAAGCTATCGCAGCTAGGTGACTAAGCCGCTCTTGGTAGCCATCCTGTGGGAGCCCGTAACTCTCACAAGTCGAGAGAAGTGCGCCGGCGATATGGATCGCCATGAGCTGCGGACGCAGCGTACGTACTCGCGGCGGGAGCGCTCTCCGTCGCGTATGAGGCGCTCAAGGGAGCGCGGAAGGTCGCCAACGCGCTCGCCGCGGAGGGCAGCGTATCGTGCGGATCCGGTGACGCCAACGGGCGTGCGAGGAGAGGGAAGCGGGGAGGATCTGCGCGTCAGATCGGAGCCTTGGAGGCGACCCGCAACGAGCAATCCGTGGAACCTGGCGGGAGGCCAGCACGGACTGGAGGAAGGGTATCACGATGGAGACGTGGAGATGGAATCGACGGGCGAGCTCGATGATGAAGAAGAGGGGGAAGAGCCCCCGCTTGTTCCTGGTCGCGGGAGACGAGGCATCGCTGGCGGGGAAGGATTTCCTGCTGAGCAAGGCGGCGGAAGACGTGGCGACGCCGGCGACGAAGATTCCCCCACTGCGCGGGGCGGCGGAAGACATGGCAACGATGGCGACGAGGGATCCCGTACTGCACGGGGCGGCGGAAGGCGTGGCAACGCCGGCGACGAAGAGTCCCCCACTGCGCGGGGCGGCGGAAGGCGCGGCGTCACCGACGACGAGGGATCCCCCACTGCGCGGGGCGGCGGAAGGCGCGGCGACGCCGGCGACGAAGATTCCCCCACGGCGCGGGGCGGCGGAAGGCGTGGCAACGCCGGCGACGAAGAGTCCCCCACTGCGCAGGGCGGCGGAAGGCGCGGCGTTACCGACGACGAGGGATCCCCCACTGCGCGGGGCGGCGGAAGGCGCAGCGACGCCGGCGACGAAGATTCCCCCACTGCGCGGGGCGGCGGAAGGCGTGGCAACGCCGGCGACGAAGAGTCCCCCACTGCGCAGGGCGGCGGAAGGCGCGGCGTTACCGACGACGAGGGATCCCCCACTGCGCGGGGCGGCGGAAGGCGCGGCGTTACCGACGACGAGGGATCCCCCACTGCGCGGGGCGGCGGAAGGCGCGGCGACGCCAGCGACGAAGATTCCCCCACTGCGCGGGGCGGTGGAAGACGCGGTGACGCCGGCCACAACGGGTCACCCACTGCGCGGGAAGAAGGGAAGCAGGGGATCAACAAGAGGGATGAGGAAGAGCGGATCCGCCGTGGAAAAGCGCGGGAGGAAGGCAAAGAACACCGGGAAAGAGAGCTCTCACCTGCAGGACCGCGCGGAGGAGTACGGCGAGGGAGCGGCAGAGGAGAGGAGTGCCGATCGAAGGCGCGCCAAGGAGGCGGGACAAGTCAAGGGGCACCGGTGGGTGTCTTCCACTCACCTGAACCAAGGCCAGGGTATAACCGCCGACGACGCATGGCGTTGGGCGGGGATCGGCAGCCGGATCAGGAAAGGCGAGAAGAAGAGCTGGATGACGTGGGACGGCATCAGAGAGGACACCACGAGTGGGAAGAAAGGCGTGGCGGAGAAGGACGCTACAAAGACAAGGGAAGACGTTCACCGAACGGTTCAACAGCAAGGGAAGGAGGTTGGCTGCGAGAAGAGCGAGAGCGGCATCATCAGGGGCGGTCTCCTGCGCAGAGAGAGCGGCAATGGGGCGATCAAGAACGACGCAGGGGAGGTCAGGAAGGGTGGAGGAGGAGTCAGAGCCCGAGTGGAATAAGGAGGCCACGACAGTGTGGAGAAGGATCTAGCGGAGCGAGAGCGGCACGTGAAGGGCTAGAGCGGGTGCTGTATGGGACCAGCACGGAGAGCAGAGGAGAAAGAGGAAAGCAGCGAGGGGCTGCTCAAACAGATCAGGGAGGCTCTGGAAACTGGGATGTGGGGAGATGGAGCGCGACAGCACAGCCAAGAGTGGAGGTGCCCGTACGCTTCACAGGGAACGAAGGTACAGGCCCAAGCCTTAAGAACTACCTGATGCAGATAAGCAACGTCAAGTACAGGGGTTGGACAGGGGACTGGCAGGAGGGCTGAGAATGAGAGTTTATGAGCTAGGGGCGGATGCATCACCAGAAGAAGTGTTCGAGTTAGCAGAAAGGGTGGAGCTGGCACAGAGGAAATACGAGGTGTACCTGCCAAGAGCGACAGAGAGAAAGAATCCCGCTTGGGCAGCAGCAATGGTGGCTGAGACAGGAGGAAGGGAGGAAGGACGGCAGGAGAGAGGAGCGGAGACACGCACTTGCCACCGGTGCAAGCAGCCGGGACACTTGATGCGGAACTGCAGGAATTGTGACACCTGCGGGAAGCCGGGACACCGACGCAAGGATTGCCCAGATGCACCGATCTGCGAGGTGTGCGGGAAGCGGGGGCATAGATGCAAGGACTGTTACCAGCGCTCGGGAGGACAGCGGAGGACGCCAGAGGATATAAAAGGACAAATCAGCAAGCTGCAGGCGCAACTGCAGGCACTGGGAGGAAAGCCAGAGAAAGAAGCAGGGCTGTATGCGAGGGAAGACGATGACGAGGCAGAGGTGATAGAGGAGCCAAATCCAGAATACCAGTTCATGGTGCTGCGCAGCAGAGATGACCTGGGCCTGCGTAGTGAGGGCAGGGACGGAAGGAAAGAACAGATGATGAAAGAGAGGAGGCGGCCAATGAGCGACAAGGAGGAACAGCGGGACAGAATAAAGGAGCCTGGCCGGCACCCAAAAGACAGACTAGCAAGTCAGGCCACGGTGCTCATGGTGGAGCCAGGAGCAGTGATGGTGGGAGGAGAAAAAGCCAAGACAGCCATACTGGACACTGGAGCACAGAGCGTCATGCTGGGTAAGCGGATGGCACAGAAGCTAGGACTAACAGGGCCAGGACAGACCGTGAAGAAAGGGATGCTGGTGATGACGGCAGAGGGAGGCGAGCCTAAGTGGTTACCCTGCACGAAAACACCCATAGAAGTGACACTATTGCCAGGACAGGAAGGGCAGACGTGTCTCCAAGTGCCATGTGGTATATCGGAGTCGGAAGACTTTGATGTACTGCTTGGGACGGACCTGATATGGGGCGTGGGCATGACCATCTGCACATGGAAGGAGCAGGTGCAGTTTCGGAAGCAGTACTGGACAAAGAATAGTGAGGTGAGGGAGTTACCGGTGCAGTTTGTGAGACAGGAACCTAAGAGGGCATACGCGGTAGGCGAGGCAGGGAGAAAGGAAGGGGGAAAAGCAGGGCTGGTCGGCAAGGCAGCGGCGGCAGGCGGATGGCAGGAACCAATAAGGCTGGTAGAACTGTTCGGAGGCATCGGTGCAGGCTTGGCAGCAGTAGTAAAAGCAGGGATAGCGGTGAAAGAGTGGGTATACGTGGAGAAGAACGAGAAGGCCAGGAAGATGGCTGAACACCACGCCCGTATGCTCCAGAGGGAGAATCCTGAGCTGCTGGAAGCAAAGGTAATAGACAGAGCAATGCGGAGGACAGTGAAGGATGTAAGGGGGATTACGCCAGAAATGGTAAGGGATTGGGGACCAGTGGACCTGCTGGTGGCAGGATGGGAATGCCAAGGGGTATCGAGGGCCGGCAAGGGAAGAGGGATGGAGGACCCCCGAGGAGCGATGCTGCTAGATTTACTGCGCATCATGGACTGGATCAGGGAGAGGCAGGAGAAGTTGGTATACCTGCTGGAGCATCTGGACCTAGAGGGAGACTGCAGGGAGCCGGTAAGGAAGGTGAGGGACCTGGTGTGGAAGAAACTGGGAAAAGGGGTGAGGTGCGACGCCGCGAGGTTGGGGGCACGCGCGCACAGGGTAAGGAGGTACTGGCAGAACGTTGTGCCTGACGAGCAGCTGCAAGAAGAACTGGACGGGATAAGGAGGGATTGGAGCAGAACGGTAAGGGATATCTTGGAACCAGGCAGGACGGCAGCGCCCGTGAAAAAGGGGAGACATGCGACACAATGCCCCTGCAACAAAGTGGGGGCAGAGCGCAGAGCATGGCCGACCCTAGTGGCCTATGAAAAGGCAGCAGGGTTTAAGATGGAAGGTGGGGAGCCAGGGGAGGGGATGGTGTATGATCATACGAAGCAGCAGTGGGAAGAACCTACGGCGCTGGAGAGGGAGCTGGCGATGGGGTATGAGGAAAACGCAACGAAGGCAAGTGGGGTAACAGAGCAGGAGAGGAGGCGAGCACTAGGGCAGGCAATGGATGGGCAGGTAATGAGGTGGTTCGTGCGGAGGATGTGGAGAGGGGTAGTGTTGGAAGCGGAGCCAAAAGGGGAGGAACAGATGCGAGAGGTGCAGAAAGTGGGGGCATGGGTGAGCTTACCCATGAAGGAGGAGGCAGAATGGGCGATAGGAGACACCATGGGAAAGGAAGGGAAGAAGGCACTGCAAGCAGTGCTGGCCAAGTACAGACATGCCTTCGCCTTTACACTACAAGAGCTGGGGAAATGTACGGTGAAAGAAATGGAGCTGAAGCTGACTACAGATGAGCCGGTGTTCCAGAGGAAGAGGCGGATGGCCCCGGGGGATGAGGATGTCTGCAGGGAAAAATGCAAGGAGTTGCTTGAAGCAGGCCTGATCCAGAGGTCGGAATCAGAGTATGCCACGCCTACAGTGATAGCTGCAAGGAAGGATCTTACGGGGGAGGTGCTGAGCAGGCGCATGTGTGGGGATTACCGAGCGCTGAACAAGCTGACCGTGCCTGACAGGTACCCCATGCCAACAGCAGAAGAGATCTTCGACAGACTAGGGGAGGGGGAGATATTTAGCACGTTAGATCTTCGACAGGGCTTCAATCAGATCAGGATCAAGAAGGAGGATGTTCGCAAGACCGCATTTCACGGGGCGGACGGTTTGTATGAGTGGCTGTTCATGCCTTTCGGGCTGCGAAACGCATCAGCCATATTTCAACGCGTGATGGATAGTGTATTGCGGGGGCTGGAGTGTGCGGCATGCTACATAGATGACGTGGTCATCTTCAGCAAAACAGAGGAGGAACATGTGAGAGATGTGGAGCGTACCTTGGAGGCGCTGGTAGCGGCAGGACTGACCTGCCACCCAAAGAAGTGTCGGTGGGGGGAGGCGACAGTGCAGTATCTGGGGTATGAGGTGAAGGGAGGCCAGATAGGGATTCATAAGGCTAAAGTTGCGGTATTGGACCGACTGCAGCAGCCCAAGGACAGGAGCGGATTGCGGGCGGTGCTGGGGTTTCTCAGCTACTACCGGCGCTTTGTGCCCAATTTCAGCAAGCGAGCAGTGGCGCTGAACTCCCTGTTAAAGGAGGACAAGAAGTGGGAGTGGGGAGCAGAGCAGGAAGGGGCGCTGAGGGATTTAATGGAAGCAGTACAGACAGCAACAGTGTTGCAACTGCCACACGCGGACAAGCCCTTTTCCCTATACACTGACTGGAGCAGCCAGGGCATGGGTGCAATCCTCTGCCAGGAGCTAGATGGGGAGGAGAGAGTAGTGGCATATGCGAGCCGGAGCTGCAACCCGGCGGAGGCAAAGTACAGCTCGTATCACGGGGAAGGGCTGGCGGCGGTATGGGCGGTGAAGCACTTTAGGGTGTATCTGCAGGGCAGAGAATTCACCTTAATCACCGACCATCAGCCGCTGCAGTGGTTGATGACACATCAGGGGCTGACGGGGAGAAACACGCGCTGGGCGGTCACGCTGCAGGAATATGACTTCAAGATACGGCACAGGCCAGGGAAGACACTACAGCACGTGGACGGGCTCTCTAGGAACCCGCCGTCAGCAGAGCCAGTGCATACGCTGATGATGCTGGCCAAGCAGGGGGAGGCGGCGGCAGTAGTGAAGCAGAGAGGGCCGCAGGACATATGGGAGGACCCGGTGGCACTGCGGTGGATCAGAGGGGAGACGGAGGCAGATGAGCAAGTGGCAGACGGGGTAAGGGCACGAGGACACCATTACCGATGGTACCAAGGACAGCTGCAGCTGCAGTCAGTGGACGGGTGGAAGGTGGTGCCGGCACCACATGAGAGAGAAGGTGTGATTGAGGAGGTGCACAGTAAATTGGGGCATTTCGGGCATGAGCGCACAACTCAGCTGCTGAAAACAGGCTGGTGGTGGCAGGGAATGGGGAAGCAGGTCAAGGAATGGGTGAGCGGGTGCGAGGGCTGTCAGAGGAGCAAGGCCAGTTTGATGCAGGCAAAGCAGGAGTTGCAGTCATTGCCGATCAGGGGACTGGGGTTTAGGTGGTCACTGGACTTGGCTGGCGAGTTGCCACTGAGTAGAGGAGGGAAGCGGTACATCTTGATCATGGTGGAACACGCCAGCAAGTGGCTGGAAGTCTGCGCAATTCCAAGCAAAGATTCAAGGCACGTGGCCAGGGCGTTCAAGGGGCAGGTGTTATGCAGATTTGGGGCGCCCGGGGAAGTCCTTACTGACCAGGGAACAGAGTTCAAGGGGGAATTTCAAGCACTGCTGGATGAGGCGAAGGTGACACACAGGCAGACGTCCAGGTATCACCCCCAGAGCGATGGACTGACAGAGCGCCTGGTGCAGACCTTGAAGAGGAACCTGAGGGCGTACGGGGAGAAGCGGAAGAGGGACTGGGATGAGGAGCTAGACTGGATAGCGGCAGGGTATAGGTTCGGAAAGCAGGCGTCGCTGAAGGACTACTCCCCCTACAGTCTGTTGTTTGGGAAAGAGCCGATCTTACCCGTGGGAGCGCCAAGGGTGCTCACGGAAGTGGTGAGAGTGAAAGGGGCAGAACAGTGGGTCGCGCTGGCAGAAGCAAGGGCAAGGTACATGCGTGAGATGCTTCCTGCAGCGCTCGAGAACCTGCACACGGCACAGCTGCGGGATGCACATAGGTATGAGCAGCGGCAACAGCAGGGTGGAGGGAAGGCTAAGCCAGCAGTAATGGAGGGACAGGAAGTGTACCTGCGCAGGGCAAGGAAGGACACGTTGGACGTCGGGTTGGGGACAGAGAGGTGGAAGGTGAAGGAAGTAAGGGGATCAGGGGTGTTGGTGCTGGAGAATGAGAGGGGTGAGCGTACGGTGGATCACCAGACGAACACGGCGGCAGTGAAGGAGCGGCGACCTCAGCAGGAAGGTCCTGTGACACGTGCACGGGCAGCCCGAGCACGAGCACAGGAGGGGGCAGGAAGTGGCTGAGGAAGAACACAGTGTACAAGGTGTGGAAGGTAGGCAGAAGGAAGACAGGCGGGTAAAGACAGAAGACAGAGAAGACACAAGAGGGTAAGGGACCAAGGGGAGGAGGAAAAGGGTAACTCCGACACCCCACATCCCACCTGGTACTCGCATCGTTCAGCCAGCAGTTGAAGCGCCTTGCCTGCATTCGCCAGCACGAGCCGCAGCAGCCTTCCATTCCCCTTCACCGCCTCCACCTCCTCCTCCATCCTCGCTATAAGCCTCACCCCCGCCTCCGGGCCCGGCACACCCCCCCTCCCACCCCCAGCTGCTGGCATCATCGTGTTAATCGGATCAGTCATTCGAGAGAGCGAGAGGGCCAGATACGCCGCCTGGAATGGCTCTAGAGCAGCCAGCATCTGCGCGCGATGCTCCACAGAAATAACCGGAGGAGTGCCGCCACTCGCCCACGAACTAGCCACCACACCCCCTCCTCCACTCCCTCCCAGCCCAAACCCTCCTCCTCCCGCTCCCCCCGCTCCTCCCCCTCCCCCTCCCCCTCCCCCTCCCCCCAACACGCGCACGTCTGTGTCAGCATGAAGGCGGTCCAGAAAGGTCTCTACGGAGGCGAGGAGGCGGGGGAAGGCGGAGACGAAGGTCTCTTTGACGAAGGAGGAGGCGGTGAACGTGGCTCGTAGCTGCGATGAGAAGGCGCGGAGCAAGGCCTCCCAGACCCGCTCTGTTGGCAATGCATCCCCTGACTGGAAGGGGGGAGAGGTGAGGGAAGTGGGAAGGGAAGGGGAAAGGGATGGAAAAGGGATCAGGGACAGCGGAAGCGGGAGGGAAAAGGGGAAATTCAGTGTGAAGGGGGACCAAGAAGGCCCCAGGGAGGCGGGGGAAGGCGGAGACGAAGGTCTCTTTGACGAAGGAGGAGGCGGTGAACGTGGCTCGTAGCTGCGAGGAGAAGGCGCGGAGTAAGGCCTCCCACACTCTCTCCGTAGGTAGGGCGTCCCCTGACTGGACGGCGGGAAAGTGGGAGGGAGGAGGGAGGGGAAGAGTGAGGGAGACGGAAGAGTGAGGGAAGAGGGGGAGGGGGACAGGGAAGAGGGGGAGAGGAACACCACATGGGAGATCAGGTGTCGTTACTGTAGGCCTAACACTTCAGTCTCTACAGAGCATAACACAACAACCAACCCCACCAACACCCCCCCTCGCCCCACCTGCAGCACTAGGTCCAGGAACACGATATGTGACATAGCTCGCTCCTTGCAGAACCTGCCAATTCCCTATCCCCTTACCCTGCAGCAAACCCCTCAGAATACCCCTCTCCAATTCCCCCCCCTCCCTCCCCCCCACCTGCAGCACATGGTGACTACTGAGTCGACTCAAAAGTCACCCGCAGCACATACACCCCTGCCCCTAGCCATCCCCCCCTTCCCAACACACACCTGCAGCACATGGTCCAGGAACACGACGTGCAATGCGAGATGGGATCTCTCTTCTTGTGGCACCTCACTTGCAGCACGTACACCAACACACCCACTCCTCCCCTTCACCCCCCCCACACACACCTGCAGCACATGGTCTAGGAACACGTCGTGCGAGATCGGATCTCTGTGCTTTTTGCACCTGCCTGCCACTCCCTCACACAAGGCGCTTACCCCGAACTTACCCCACCTGCACCACGTGGTCCAGGAACACCACATGCAGGATGGGATCTCGCTTCTTGTGGAACCTCATTTGCAGCACATTAAGTGCACCAACACACCCACCCCTCCCCTTCACCCCTCCCTCCCCTCCCCACCCCACCTGCAGCACGTGGTCCAGGAACACCACATGCGAGGCGAGATCTCGCTTCTTCTGATAGCCCTAACACTTCAGCACCCACTTCCACTAACACAACATGACCAAACCCCTTCCACAACCCCCACTCCCCTCCCACCCCACCACCTGCAGCTGAGGGATCGAATCTCGCTTCCTGTAGAAATTTGCCAATTCTCTATCCCCTTACCCTGCAGCATCTAATAAAAATCCCCCCCCCTCAAAATAGCCCCCCCCCCCCCCCCCCCCCCCCTATCACCTGCAGCACGTGGTCCAGGAACACCACATGCGAGATCGGATCTCGCTTCTTTGCCATCACGTGCTGCAGGTGTTTCCGAGAACTCCCAGAAACCCCCCCACCCCATCCCACCCCACACCACCCACCCCAACCCCACCTGCAGCACGTGGTCCAGGAACACCACATGCGAGATCGGATCTCGCTTCTTGTGGAACCTCATTTGCAGCACATTACGTGCACCAACACACCCACCCCTCCCCTTCACCCCCCCCCCCCCCACCCCACCTGCAGCACGTGATCCAGGAACACGACATGCGGGATCGGAACGCGCCTCTTCTTATAGCTCTGCCACTTCAGCACTACACAACATAGCCAAGCCAACCCCCTCCCACACCCCCTCCACTCCCTCCCTCCCTCCTCCCCCATCCCCCACCTGCAGCACGTGGTCCAGGAACACCACATGCGAGATCGGATCTCGCTTCTTCGCCATCACTCGCTGCAGGTGCCACGTCAGCACCATCACGCGCGCCAGCTCATCAAGGCATCCAGTCAGCCGCTGCCACAGCGCCTCCCGGGCTCTGGGGGCGCCTCCCATTGGGGGGGTGCCACTGCGCATGGCTCCTCCTGAGACGGGGGGAGGAAGGGGAGAGGGCAAGGAGGAAGGAGAAGGGGAAGAAGATTCTTGAGTTGAGTCAACTCAGCCGCTGCCACAGCGCCTCCCGGGCTCTGGAATTGCCGGCCATTGGGGGCGTGCCATTACGCATGGCTCCTCCTGGTGGGGAAGGGGGGACCGGGGGGAACCAGGGAGGAAGGAGGAGCAAGCAGGTAAGAAGGTGACCCTTGAGTCACCTCAGCCGCTGCCCTGCCACAGCGCCTCCCGGGCTCTGGAATTGCCGGCCATTGGGGGCGTGCCATTACGCATGGCTCCTCCTGGTGGGGAAGGGGGGACCGGGGGGAACCAGGGAGGAAGGAGGAGCAAGCAGGTAAGAAGGTGACCCTTGAGTCACCTCAGCCGCTGCCCTGCCACAGCGCCTCCCGGGCTCTGGAATTGCCGGCCATTGGGGGCGTGCCATTACGCATGGCTCCTCCTGGTGGGGAAGGGGGGACCGGGGGGAACCAGGGAGGAAGGAGGAGCAAGCAGGTAAGAAGGTGACCCTTGAGTCACCTCAGCCGCTGCCCTGCCACAGCGCCTCCCGGGCTCTGGAATTGCCGGCCATTGGGGGCGTGCCATTACGCATGGCTCCTCCTGGTGGGGAAGGGGGGACCGGGGGGAACCAGGGAGGAAGGAGGAGCAAGCAGGTAAGAAGGTGACCCTTGAGTCACCTCAGCCGCTGCCCTGCCACAGCGCCTCCCGGGCTCTGGAATTGCCGGCCATTGGGGGCGTGCCATTACGCATGGCTCCTCCTGGTGGGGAAGGGGGGACCGGGGGGAACCAGGGAGGAAGGAGGAGCAAGCAGGTAAGAAGGTGACCCTTGAGTCACCTCAGCCGCTGCCCTGCCACAGCGCCTCCCGGGCTCTGGAATTGCCGGCCATTGGGGGCGTGCCATTACGCATGGCTCCTCCTGGTGGGGAAGGGGGGACCGGGGGGAACCAGGGAGGAAGGAGGAGCAAGCAGGTAAGAAGGTGACCCTTGAGTCACCTCAGCCGCTGCCCTGCCACAGCGCCTCCCGGGCTCTGGAATTGCCGGCCATTGGGGGCGTGCCATTACGCATGGCTCCTCCTGGTGGGGAAGGGGGGACCGGGGGGAACCAGGGAGGAAGGAGGAGCAAGCAGGTAAGAAGGTGACCCTTGAGTCACCTCAGCCGCTGCCCTGCCACAGCGCCTCCCGGGCTCTGGAATTGCCGGCCATTGGGGGCGTGCCATTACGCATGGCTCCTCCTGGTGGGGAAGGGGGGACCGGGGGGAACCAGGGAGGAAGGAGGAGCAAGCAGGTAAGAAGGTGACCCTTGAGTCACCTCAGCCGCTGCCCTGCCACAGCGCCTCCCGGGCTCTGGAATTGCCGGCCATTGGGGGCGTGCCATTACGCATGGCTCCTCCTGGTGGGGAAGGGGGGACCGGGGGGAACCAGGGAGGAAGGAGGAGCAAGCAGGTAAGAAGGTGACCCTTGAGTCACCTCAGCCGCTGCCCTGCCACAGCGCCTCCCGGGCTCTGGAATTGCCGGCCATTGGGGGCGTGCCATTACGCATGGCTCCTCCTGGTGGGGAAGGGGGGACCGGGGGGAACCAGGGAGGAAGGAGGAGCAAGCAGGTAAGAAGGTAACCCTTGAGTCACCTCAGCCGCTGCCCTGCCACAGCGCCTCCCGGGCTCTGGAATTGTTGGCCATTGGGGGCGTGCCATTACGCATGGCTCCTCCTGGTGGGGAAGGGGGGACCGGGGGGAACCAGGGAGGAAGGAGGAGCAAGCAGGTAAGAAGGTGACCCTTGAGTCACCTCAGCCGCTGCCCTGCCACAGCGCCTCCCGGGCTCTGGAATTGCCGGCCATTGGGGGCGTGCCATTACGCATGGCTCCTCCTGGTGGGGAAGGGGGGACCGGGGGGAACCAGGGAGGAAGGAGGAGCAAGCAGGTAAGAAGGTGACCCTTGAGTCACCTCAGCCGCTGCCCTGCCACAGCGCCTCCCGGGCTCTGGAATTGCCGGCCATTGGGGGCGTGCCATTACGCATGGCTCCTCCTGGTGGGGAAGGGGGGACCGGGGGGAACCAGGGAGGAAGGAGGAGCAAGCAGGTAAGAAGGTGACCCTTGAGTCACCTCAGCCGCTGCCCTGCCACAGCGCCTCCCGGGCTCTGGAATTGCCGGCCATTGGGGGCGTGCCATTACGCATGGCTCCTCCTGGTGGGGAAGGGGGGACCGGGGGGAACCAGGGAGGAAGGAGGAGCAAGCAGGTAAGAAGGTGACCCTTGAGTCACCTCAGCCGCTGCCCTGCCACAGCGCCTCCCGGGCTCTGGAATTGCCGGCCATTGGGGGCGTGCCATTACGCATGGCTCCTCCTGGTGGGGAAGGGGGGACCGGGGGGAACCAGGGAGGAAGGAGGAGCAAGCAGGTAAGAAGGTGACCCTTGAGTCACCTCAGCCGCTGCCCTGCCACAGCGCCTCCCGGGCTCTGGAATTGCCGGCCATTGGGGGCGTGCCATTACGCATGGCTCCTCCTGGTGGGGAAGGGGGGACCGGGGGGAACCAGGGAGGAAGGAGGAGCAAGCAGGTAAGAAGGTGACCCTTGAGTCACCTCAGCCGCTGCCCTGCCACAGCGCCTCCCGGGCTCTGGAATTGCCGGCCATTGGGGGCGTGCCATTACGCATGGCTCCTCCTGGTGGGGAAGGGGGGACCGGGGGGAACCAGGGAGGAAGGAGGAGCAAGCAGGTAAGAAGGTGACCCTTGAGTCACCTCAGCCGCTGCCCTGCCACAGCGCCTCCCGGGCTCTGGAATTGCCGGCCATTGGGGGCGTGCCATTACGCATGGCTCCTCCTGGTGGGGAAGGGGGGACCGGGGGGAACCAGGGAGGAAGGAGGAGCAAGCAGGTAAGAAGGTGACCCTTGAGTCACCTCAGCCGCTGCCCTGCCACAGCGCCTCCCGGGCTCTGGAATTGCCGGCCATTGGGGGCGTGCCATTACGCATGGCTCCTCCTGGTGGGGAAGGGGGGACCGGGGGGAACCAGGGAGGAAGGAGGAGCAAGCAGGTAAGAAGGTGACCCTTGAGCGTTATTTGAGTCACAGGGCCTCCCTTGCTCTGGGGGCTCCTCCCATTAAGGGGGTGCCACTACGCATGGCCCCACCTGGGGAGGATGGGGAGGATAAGAGGGACTTAGGGGGAAACTGTAAGGGGAAGTTGACTCTCCGCCTGCCTGCAGCGCCTCCCAGGCTCTGGTCTGGGTGCGCCTCCCATTGGGGGCATCCCGCTGTGCATAGCTCCTCCTGTGAGGAAAAGGAAGGCGAAGAGGGGGTCGCAGGGGGGTACGAGGGAGGTGGGTGGTGATGGAGGAGGGGTGGGGGGTAAGGGGGGGGTAAGGGGGTGGGGGGTAAGGGGGTGGGGGGTAAGGGGGTGGGGGGTAAGGGGGGGTGGGGGGGGTAAGGGGGTGGGGGGGGGGTAAGGGGGTGGGGGGTAAGGGGGTGGGGGGTAAGGGGGTGGGGGGTAAGGGGGTGGGGGGGGTGGGGGGTAAGGGGGTGGGGGGTAAGGGGGTGGGGGGTAAGGGGGTGGGGGGTAAGGGGGTGGGGGGTAAGGGGGGGGGGGTAAGGGGGGGGGGGTGGGGGGTAAGGGGGTGGGGGGTAAGGGGGTGGGGGGTAAGGGGGTGGGGGGTAAGGGGGTGGGGGGTAAGGGGGTGGGGGGTAAGGGGGTGGGGGTAAGGGGGTGGGGGGGGTAAGGGGGTGGGGGGTAAGGGGGTGGGGGGTAAGGGGGTGGGGGGTAAGGGGGTGGGGGGTAAGGGGGTGGGGGGTAAGGGGGTGGGGGGTAAGGGGGTGGGGGGTAAGGGGGGGGTGGGGGGGTAAGGGGGTGGGGGGTAAGGGGGTGGGGGGTAAGGGGGTGGGGGGTAAGGGGGTGGGGGGTAAGGGGGTGGGGGGGCGGGAAGTAGGGAGAGCGGGGGGATGTGGGGGTTCACTTGTTATACAGGCCACCTGTTGCAACTTGCACATGGCAGGGAACATTCCTCTTTTCTTTTTTTTGGGATTCATTGTGGGTTGTCTCAAATGAAGCAAGCCAGGCGCACTGCTGTGGCTGCGTACAGGCACACCTGGTCTATCTCTTAAGCGCATCACAAATGAGGCAATCAGGCTTACCTGGTCCGCCCACTGACCCGCCCAACCCTCCACCGCCCCCTGACGCTCCCATGCTGGCGCTGATAGCCTGATAACAGGGAGAACCGGGTGGGGGGAACCAGGTGGGGAAATGCATAGTCAATTTTTTAGTCGACTCAATACTCGAATATCACACCAGCCCTCCACCGCCCCCTGAAGCTCCCATGCTGGCGCTGATAGCCTGATTACAGGGAGAACGGGGTGAGGAGAACAGGGTGGGGAGAGCAGGGTGGGGAGAACGGGGTGGGGAGAACGGGGTGGGGAGAACGGGGTGGGGAGAACGGGGTGGGGAGAACGGGGTGGGGAGAACGGGGTGGGGAGAACCGGGTGGGGAGATGCATAGCGTCGTACGTGCAATGAGGGGCGAGCAGAAAGTGGGTCAACATTGAGTGAGGCTGTGGGAGGGAGGGACAAGGTATGTGCGAGGGAATAGACGCGCAAACGATACAATGGGGAGCATATGGGCGGGGAAGCTTCATGTGCCCTCGGAAGGGGAAGGGGAAAGCCCATACCTTCATGTCTAGCCCTGTCGTGTCGCCACGGCTCGCATCGCCTGTCCCTTGTGCTTCAAGAAAGAATGAAGCGGGCTCTAGTACCTTCACGTAAGCTTCATGCGCACTCGGAAGGGGAAGGGGGGAGGCCATACCTTCATGTCTAGTCCTGTCGCCACGGCTCGCATCGCCTGCCCCTTGTGCTTCGCTACTAGCTGATCCACTGTCTGCCGCAGCTCACCCATGTTGAAAAACACCTGAAAAGGATACGACAATAAACAACAGACAAAGGTGGGGAGGAGGGGATGGATGGAAAAAAGAGGCGACTGTTGCTCCCCCTCCGCCACCCACTCGTGCTGTGCCTCCACCACATGCACCCCCCCAGCTGCGCCTCCCCCACCCACTCACATGTAAGACCTCTCACTTGCAAAGCCCCCGCATATGCAACAACCCTCACCTGCTTCACACCCATCACCTTCACCCCCTCTCACCTGCAGCACGCTGCCCACTTCAGCCTGGTTCATCGCTTCCATACCCCCTTTCATCGCCTCCTTCCTATTAGCTTGCCCCTTAGTGCCCACTATTGGACCTCACTGCCCCTCACTGCCCCACCGTTCCCCACCCATCCCAACCAATTCTCTCACCTGCAACACACTCCCCACTTCAGCCTGGTTCATCGCCTCCATGCCCCCCTCCAGTGCCTTCATCGCCTCTCTCCTAATCGCCTGCCCTGCCTCCGCCACCCACTCGTGCTGAGCCTCCACCACATGCACCCCCCCCAGCTGCGCCTCCCTGTGCACCGCCCCCACCTCCTGCCACACCTGCCCCGCCTTCCCCAGCTCCGCCTTTTCCACCCCCCCACTCAGGTGCTCCCTCAGCTTGCGCACCTGCGAGGAGGGAAGAACCAAGGGGAGGGAGGGGCGGGAGAGGATGGGGGGATAAGGATGAGGAAGTTTTGAGACATCTCAGTCCCCACCACCTGCCACACCTGCCCCACCTTCCCCAACTCCGCCTTTTCCACGCCTGAAGCTCTAGTAGCTTGCGCACCTGGGGAGTAGAGAAACAGGGGTGTGGTCGGGGTGATGGTAGGGAGAGGGGAGCGTGAAGGGAGGGGGAGGGAAGGGTCAGGTGTGAGTATTGCGGGGGGAGGGGAGAGGGAGGAGGTTTGAAACGCCTCAGAACACACCTGTTCTTCTGTCCGCCACCCTCTCCTGCTGAGCCTCCGCCACATGATTCCCATTGACTCCTGTTGACTACCCTTGACTCCCATCATGACTCCGCGAGTTTTGTAATTTGTTTTTGACTTAGGACTCGTCAAGAGCAGGCTGATCTATACTCGCCACCAGGTGGTTAATTTCTCCACTCACCATCACCAGGAGGTAGTTAATCTCCGCTCACCAGTTTGAGGTATTTGATGACGGCTCTCAGCAGCTCCATGGTGTCGTAAAGGGCGGCCAGCTGACGTGTCTTCACCTGAATGGCCCGATACGGGTCCGCTATCTCTGCCCGCACACGCTGTGGGTGGGAGACACGGTTCACACACACTCACACGTGTGGAGTTTTGGAAATTGGTAATGATATATTGCATTTAATGCATTTCTAAGGCGCAAGAATGAAAAATTGACAGTATTTCCAGCACACATCCCACTCCTCACTATTGCATTCCCGCGCTCATCGTCCTCTTCTTTCCCACTTCACAACTGCACAGAAACACACCTGGACCGAGGCTAGTAACGAGTCGACTCCAGCGCGCACCACAGACAGCACGCCCTCCGTGTCTTTTAACGAGGATAGCTGCTGCAGCAGCTCGTCATGATGCGTTGCCACCTCAGCCTGCACCTGCGCCTGCAGCGCAGATATCACCTCCCCCAGCTGAGCCGCGGTGAGCACAGATGAACCCTCCTTCCCCCCTGCTGCCATGCTGTGTGCTAGGGCCTACAGAAGGGCAAAGGGAAGAAAATGGGAGGAACAGCGGGTAGATGAGCCTGTGAAACACATATCCCTCTCTGTCTTTTAACAAGGACAGCTGCTGCAGCAGCTCGTCATGATGCGTTGCCACCTCAGCCTGCACCTGCGCCTGCAGCGCAGATATCACCTCCCCCAGTTGAGCCGCAGTAAGCACAGATGAGCCCTCCTTTCCCCCGGCTGCCATGCTGTGTGCCAGGGCCTATAAGGGGGGAAGGAACGGTGGGGAAAGGGAAAAGGTCGGAGGGTAAGTTGGTTCAATGCAACGCAGGTAACACCATTGCAAGGCAGATAACACCTCCCTCAGTTGAGCCAGAGTGCAACGATGAGCCTTCCTTTCCCCCCTGACATGCAGTGTGCTGAGGCCTAAAACTAGGGAGAAGACGGGTAAAGGATTCCTTATAAAACAGCCATCTTGAGTGAGATAAGCATAAACCTTCAATTACCGCTGCCGAAATGCTGTACACGGTAAATGAGACGTCTTGAACTAGGTCCTTCAGGCGTCTACATACCGTATGTGAAAATCTCTTTTGAGAATACTCAAAAGTGAATTTAACGCTGCTGACATGCCGTACACGGTAAATGAGACGCCTTGGACCGGTCCTTCAAACGTATACAAACCGCAGATGACAAACATCTGCCTTTTACTTGATTCTTCAAACGTCGCCAAGCCGTAACAGCTCATCGGCCCTGAATTCGGATCTACAAAAGTCTGCAAACGAAACGTAACAATCATTTGTCCTGCTATAAGGCCAACCTGCGTCGATGACTTTAAGTTGTCCCAGAAGCTTCGACTCCAAAACCATATCAACTCCGGCTGATGTCACACGAACCTGCAATGCGTCGATGTCTTTAAGTTGCTCCAGCTGACGCGCCAGCTCATCGTTGCGCAAGACTCCCCCTTCCCGCGGGGAATGCGGAGACGCCTCCTCCTGCGCCTGCACGTTCCGCAATGCCCCCTTTGCGGATGCCATTGCCGCCGAACTCGCCGCGGAATGCGCACTTAATCCGACGGTTGGCGCGAGTCGACTGTCTACAACACCAAGGTATACCCGCTGTTCCTACTCTTTGGAAAAGACGACGTTCTCCTAAGCACGGAATCTTCCAGTAGCCTGCTCGGGAGAAGCGTAGAAATGCGTGATGTGATTCTGAGGCAGACCAACTGCAAGAATCCCAACAATAAAAACGCACCCGTAGTTCTTTCTATAACAGCACCATACAATCAGAACCGCCACAACTTTATCTACAAATTTAGTTTCTACCATTCTTGATTGTTTATAGCTAAACGAATTCACGAAGATCCTACGGTTGTTTCCTGGCCGAAAGAATATGTCACGGCTTATAAATTCAATGTACATAATTTCACTTCCCTATGTAGCTGTCGGATACTCAGTGGCTTTAGATCAAAACACAATAAGACATTGTCACGCTCATTTCATTGACCATCATGCAAATATTATGCTCTATATACAGAATAAACTAGGCCAGCCTGATTTTCTGTGCATGTTCCTACTAACGCATTGTGTGAAAGACATAGTTTGGTTTCAGGCTTCATTCAATTGTATTGCCATTTATCAACACGTACCTTGGTTCTGACCTAGACGTGCCTAGGTCTTTAGCGGGTTGGCTCTACTGTACTGATCGCGCAAGACTCAACTTGCACAGTGATCCCTGCTACTGGCTTGCCCAGCCCGAACCAACCTCTCCTGCATCGAAGAGGATTACTGTACGCGTCTGGCGCAATTGCAACTCCAAATCCTCTTCGTTGATAGGCAGAGCAGCATCCGAAGTGTACACAACCATGAAAGGCGGGAAACTGGAACAAGGGAATTGTCCAAATATGCGGCTTGGGTGGGAGATTGGAGCCACGAACTGATCAAACGTGGCAGACAGTCCGACCTGGAGGACCGCTATGTGGATCATCCACATCATCACCGTATCACCACACATCGGCAAGATCGACGCAAGTGCGAGCCGCACCGAACCCAAAATAGCTTCAGATACCCCTCCCAGAAAGGCGCAGCCCAACAAGGCCAGAATTTCAAGCGAGATTCTGAATTTCGCGACTTCCATTCCAATCCCCCTCCTACCAGAACAGCGGACACGACCGAAGAACTAATTCCATTGCAATGCACTAGAAAGCATTTATAAACACCAAAACAACATTACAGACCTAACATTGACATTTCTAACACGTCGCAGCTTCAGACGACCTCATTAATCGTCTTCATAAACACTCTTGTGCTCTCAGAGCGTTTACACGACTCTCCGACACAATGGCTGCGACTCTCTCCTCCTCGGCGACCGCCACCCTTCGCTCCCTCTCTATCTCGGAGGGAAGCAGCCTCTCCACCTCCTCCCGCGCGGCAATCCCTGGGTTCTCCGGCCTCAAGGCACAGAAGGCGCTTTCTGCCTCTGCTCAAACGTGCACCTGCATGACGTGCGCAAAATGCGGTAACCGTCGCACAGGCGTCGTCGCCTTGGCCAGCACCGACAACCAGTTCGCGAGCGTCTCCCAGTCCACCGCCGCTCCCGCCACCTCCGCCCTCATCCCCGCCGTCGTCGGAGCCGGCGCTCTCGGCGCCGCGACCTACGTCGCCGTGAAGAAGCTCACCGGGTCTCCCGCAGCAGCTCCTGCCGCTCCCGCCGCCTCCGCTCCCGCCGCCGCACCCGCCCCGCCCAGCGGCATCGTCCCGCGCGCGAAGCACGCGGCGGCGTCCGCTCTCGCGACAATGGCGACGACTTTCCCGTCGGCGATGCAGGAGGAGGCGTTCCTGAAGGCCGTGGCGGTGGAGCTGGCGAAGCTGGGGTTCCGCAAGGACAACGGCATCGCGCTCGTCAACACGTGCCGCGACGAGGTGTGCCGGCCCGTGGTGAGCATCATCGACCGCGAGTTCGGGCTGAGCTTCAACATCTCGGGGCTGGGCGGGCTCGTCAACTGCGGCAAGGTCGGCTTCAAAGCCGCCATGAGCCACTCGCCCGAGTTCCCCTGCGACGTCGACGGCAACCTCAAGGAGCGATGTAAGTTGGGTTTCTAATCTAGGTTACCCTGATCCCAAAAAAAGTTAACATTCTAAACCCCCTTGGTTTTCACTCCGTTATGCCTCATCCCGAGTCTTCCTTTCCCCTCTGGTGCCTTTTCACTTGCACCTGCTAAGAAATTGTAGCCGTGTTCTTTCACTAAGTAATCTGCCTTTATTGTTCCTGTCCTTACTTGCAGACATCTTCTTCGCGTTCCCGCACGTGTCCATCGGCGAGTCGGGCGAGGTGGGGTCGCTGCTGCGTCGTGGTCGCGGCAAGCCGTCGAGCGCGTGCGGAGCGTTGATCGCGATCAACAACGACATCAACAACGGCGCGGCGCCCAGCATGGACAGCGACGACCCCGAGTACACGCTGCTGCGCAAGAAGATCATGACCAAGGTACGGGGATGGTCAATTTACAGGGGGGACAAAACACGTTAATATATAAAAGCATCGATTTCCCATTTCAAGGTTCACCCAATACTTGCTATCGCTTACCAATGAATCAATGGTCAAGGGTATCTTCATTCTTACAATGTAGAAACTTATTATCTTCCGTTTCTGAAATTCCGCCTCCTATTCTCGCCTTACAGGTGTCGCCAGGCGGCAACCAGTCGCTGGTGGATGTGACGCGCGCGGCGTTGGCGGCGATCAACGAGGACCTGGAGAAGCTCATCGCGCTGACGGTGGATCCCGCCACGGCGGACTACGCCGTGATCACGGGCGTGCAGATCCACTCGGGCGACCAGATTCCCGGCCAGCCCTTCCGCATCGAGCGCACCTGCGACTACATCGCGCCCGACAAGATGTACGCCGTCGTTCGCGGCCAGAAGTACGCGCTCAAGGTGGAGACGCCCAAGTCGCAAGGTGTCGCTGCCATGGTCTAATGCTTCAGCGTAAAGCTGTTGGAGAAAAAAGGCGTTGATATGCAGAAACGGCATATCAAATAGGGTGTTTTCGCTTCTGGGAAGCGTTTTTCCAAATAAATTGTACATTATGCCTGAAAGCTTATAACCTTTGTCCAATATGGCATCAGTAGGAACACATTCTGATAAAACAATGAGTGGGGCACAACATGTAATCACGATTAGCTCTGCTAGTGAGTATATTTTGCAAACAATCTGTGCATGATAGTGGTTAAATGTAACTAGCAAACTGTTTGTTACCTATGAACAACTCAACAATGCAAGGATAAAGCGCTTACTATACAATAACAATCTGGAGCACAAATCCATGAACAACAATGCGTGCTTTTCGAAAGCACATTCCTTATTTTGAGTAGGTCACGAGACAATGCTGATAAATATTAATCACCACGGATTTCCACTACGACAAATAAGGGTGAATTTCTAATTACTAAGCTTTACTTCACAAATAGTGTCATGTCAAATCTTTTTAATACTCAGAACTTTCCCCACGCATAATCCTACTGCCTAATCTTTTTATTGCTGCAATTTCATTTCTCTTTCTCTCACTTCCCAACCTGCTGCTTCACGCCTTCGCTATTGCACTCAACAATAAGCGGTTTCCTCCCTGCACTGCGCCGTGGCAAGAATGGCACTGAATTGCAGCCACGTTTTCTCGCTCCTGCTATTGGTTCGACCATTGCTGTGCTGCTGGGGAAAGTATGTGCTGGCTACTATGGTTTTAGGATTCTCTCAAATTTAGTCGGGAAAGTCTATCCCAGCTCCTGACTTTCAGTTTTTTCTCATATTTAGCCCTATGTTTACTCAAAAAGCACCACTTTCCATTATTTCTCTCACGCGAGGCCCAAAGTATGTTCAAAACTGGTCCTGCGGGGCGAAGTTTTCGACACGTGTCGTTTTGTTACCAGCTGACGCACTTCCACTCTGAACTAACCGTTTGTCAGGGCAATTTTCGCGCCGGAAAAGTTTTTACGGGACAAAAAAACATAAAACCCCTAAAGGACCATTACACATTTTCGGGAGGGAGCAACCCTAAACACGGGACCTGCTAGGTGTTTAGGGTTGATCCCTCCCGCGAATGTGTCCTGGTTCTCTAGGGGTTTTATGTTTTTTGCCCCCGTCCAAATTTTCCATGCGTGGAAGTTCGTCAGATGGTGTAACAAGAGGACACGTGTCGAAAAAATCGCCCCGCAGGACCACTTTTGAACATACTTTGGGCCTCGCGTGAGAGAAATTCTAGAAAGTGGTGCTTTTTGAGTAAACCTAGGGCTGAATATGAGAGAAATCTGAAAGTCAGGAGCGGGGATATACTTTCCCAATTTAGTCACAAGGTTTACTCGGTCAGTGCGGCTCATTGCGATTTCGTTCACGCGACCTCCCACATTATGTTCAAAGTTGGTACTGCAGGCAAAATATTTTGACACGTGTCACAAAAAAAAATAAAACCCCTAGGGAAGCTGGACGCATTTTCGGGAGGGATCAACCCTAAAAACGGGAACCCACCGTGTTTAGGGTTGATGCCTCCCCGAGTCGCATCCCTTTCCGATTGGGTTTTAGTTTTTGTCAGCTTAAAAAATTGACACGTGTCGAAACTTTTGAGTGGCAGTATGAGTCGTGAACATAATCTGGTATGTGTTTTGAACATTTTTTCGGAAAGCAGTAGTGTTCGAGTAAACCCAGTATGATTCGAACGGGTTTCAATAACCAGGTAGCCAGCACATACTTTCCCGTGCCGCTGCATAGCTTTTTGGATTGCAAGACACCACTCGCGACTGTTAACGGCCATGGCTTAGTGGGCCGGAATGCAAGCATAGCTTAGAACTTTGAGCCTGCATATTCAGGCTGCCTTAGGGCCTAACAGGACGAGAATAGACAGATAACAGAATAACAACGGATAATACAGGTTATAGGAAAATCATTTGAATTGATCAAACCTAACGCTTCATTGAAGCAAAAAGGATGAACATACTACATTCGGTATCGGTCTTAATACCGAACCACAGACGGATGGAGAGGAAAAAAAAAAACAGGCTAAGTTTTATTCATTAAGAATTTATACTTCTTCAAACCATGGCAGCGACGCCTTCCGACTTGGGTGTCTCGACCTTCAGTTGGTACTTCTGGCCGCGAACGACGGCGTACATCTTGTCGGGCGCGATGTAATCGCAGGTGCGCTCGATGCGGAAGGGCTGGCCGGGAATCTGGTCGCCCGAGTGGATCTGCACGCCCGTGATCACGGCGTAGTCCGCCGTGGCGGGGTCCACCGTCAGCGCGATGAGCTTCTCCAAGTCCTCGTTGATCGCCGCCAACGCCGCGCGCGTCACGTCCACCAGCGACAGATTGCTACCGGACACCTGCGAGGAGGCATTAAGACGTGGGAATAGAGACGTGGAAAATTAGTGGCTGATTCGAGGGTTAAGAATAATTTGGAAGTAGGGAAACTTATGGCCACTGATGCTACGTTGTTTGCACTTGATTTACAAAAGTTCTTTTCCCGAATAGATTTTTTTTTACGTTCTCGTACCTTGGTCATAATCTTCTTCCGCAGCAGCGTGTACTCGGGGTCGTCGCTGTCCATGCTGGGCGCCGCGCCGCTGTTGATGTCGTTGTTGATCGCGATCAACGCTCCGCACGCGCTCGACGGCTTTCCGCGACCGCGACGCAGCAGCGACCCCACCTCGCCCGACTCGCCGATGGACACGTGCGGGAACGCGAAGAAAATGTCTGCAGAGGGGAGAAAATGAAACCAAATAAAATGCTTAATGAGAATGGAAGCACGCCAGCCTTGCACGTAGCAAGAAACTGAGAAGGTTGCAACAAACTGGAAAAACCATATTATTCGATTCAGAGAAGCATAACACAGTGGCGAACCCCAAACTTACATCGCTCCTTGAGGTTGCCGTCGACGTCGCAGGGGAACTCGGGCGAGTGGCTCATGGCGGCTTTGAAGCCGACCTTGCCGCAGTTGACGAGCCCGCCCAGCCCCGAGATGTTGAAGCTCAGCCCGAACTCGCGGTCGATGATGCTCACCACGGGCCGGCACACCTCGTCGCGACACGTGTTGACGAGCGCGATGCCGTTGTCCTTGCGGAACCCCAGCTTCGCCAGCTCCACCGCCACGGCCTTCAGGAACGCCTCCTCCTGCATCGCAGACGGGAACGTCGTCGCCATTGTTGCCAGCGCCGACGCCGCCGCGTGCTTCGCGCGCGGGACAATGCCGCTGGGCGGCGCGGGGGTTGCGGCGGGAGCGGAGGCGGCAGCGGCGGGTGCGGCGGCGGGAGACGCGGTGAGCTTCTTCACGGCGACGTAGGTCGCGGCGCCCAGAGCGCCGGCGCCAACGACTGCGGGGAGGAGAGCGCTGGTGGCAGGAGCGGCGGGAGCTGCCGTGGTTTGGGAAACGCTGGCGAATTGGCTGTCGCCGCTGGCCATGGCGATGACGCTTGTGCGACGGTTACCGCATTTCGCGCACGTTATGCAGGTGCATGTTTGAGCGGCAGAGGCGGAAAGCGCCTTCTGGGCCTTGAGGCCGGAGAACCCAGGGATTGCCGCGCGGGAGAAGGTGGAGAGGCTACTTCCCTCCGGGATATAGAGGGAGCGGAGGGAGGCGGACGCCGAGGAGGAGAGAGTCGCAGCCATTGTGTGAGAGCGTCGTGACAAGATGGCGCCTGAAAAAATCGGGATTATGTACAGAGGCGCTCTGGTCAGCGACGTTTACAATAGATAGAAAAGGTGAACGAAAGAAATCGTCGTTGGATTGAGAGAAATGCCAGAGTATATACTGTCACACAGTCCCGACGTTGGAATTGGGGAGCGACTAACAAATTCCGAGATTTGTTCCGAATTTCGTCTAGAAATCTGGCATTGGCAGGGTCATCAATGTTTTCAAGAGAAGGGGGGTTGGGGAGTGAGATTCTGACAAAGCTTTGAGCGGTTCCAGCTTTGAGCTTTCCGATGAGTGGTTCGATGAGTTCCAGCTGGCTGACTTGCGTTGGGAATCCAGCTCGGAAGCTGTGACACGTCGGTTGGGGCAAAAAGTAGTGGCTCCAATGCATCTTCCTTCTCGGAGCGCGAGTTGTGACATTTCCTCATTCCAATTTTCCACATTTCAGGGTGGTGTGCAATGATAGGGTCGTGCCATATCAGCGGAGAGGAATTGGCTTGGATGCACCACCGCACGCCAGTGACAAATTCCTGTTCGGGTGTTTCGGGTGGTTGGAGGGTGGAAATGGTGGATGCAAGCATGGTCTGTGGAACTCGCAATGAAGAGAGTTTCCTCGCCTTGCATCCCTGTCGGAACTGCGAAGTTATTCGAAAATGTCGTCATTGTATGGGTTACTTGTGGTGTCGCAGACGCACCACACGGCCTCAGTTGGTGTCTCGCCAGCGGTTTATTTGTGGCGGCTTAGTACGGTTCCAAACGGTGGAAAACGGTTTAGGGGCGTCACTTTCTTTGTATCTCTACATTCTTTGCGTGGAGTAATGAAAACCAGCTCACACGTAGAACACATACCGTACCATTGATTGCGTATGGCTCTGCAATCCCAGCAGCACTCAAGGATTAGAGAGATGTCCACAGCTGCTCAACGTCACACATTTGCTAGCAGGTGACATGGCATTGACAGAGACGCCGAATTCTGGTTAATGTATACATTGACAGAGATGCTGATATTGAGTTAGCATTTACCCAAACATGAGTCCCTCTTCACGATTCACGAGTACGAGCTGAGATCTACCTTCTTGCCTGTTAGATGTGATGCAAGCGCTGCGCTCAAAGAGAATACGCACACAATGAGTAGAGGGGCAAGCACAGAGAGGGACATGCATGAAGCGGCAAGGGCATAAGGCACATGAGGCAAGTGCACCTCTTGGCAGTGCACACAGCGCCACGTGGCGTTTTACGATTGGGCAGCATTTCACATGTCGGCACACACCTTAGCTGTCATCTTCAGAGCCATTGGAGAACGCAATTAGCTCGGTGCGCCACGTGGCATTGAACGATTGGGCATCAATTCACATACATACCTTGGCTGTAGTCTCTACAATCGTTGGAGAACACCGTCAGCTCGGTGCGCCACGTGGCGTTGAACGACTGGACAGCATCAAGCGCGTCAGAGTGAATAGATGAGCCGACACACCAGCAGCGACGGGAGGGTAGGGAGGAGAGCGGGCGAATGAGCAGATATCCTGAGAAACCGTTAAGTGGACGAGAGGAAGGAGAGAGGGGTAACGTGGGGATCAGACAGCGTGAGCAGACAAGCCGATGCACCAGCAGCGGCGGGAAGGGAGGTAGGAGAAAGGGCGAATGAGCAGATAGCCTGGAAATGGAGGGACAGTAGAATGGTAAGTGGGAGGGGAATGGAGTATGGGAGGATTTTGCTGGAGTGAGCTGACGAGCAGAGACACTAACAGCGAAGGAAGTCAGGGTGTGGGACAGTGGTTGAGCGAACATGCAGCCTGGGGGCCGTTCAGAGGGAGGAGGGAGGGATGTTAATAGCCAGATGCCAGTGCATGAACGAGCATATAGCATGAAGACAACCGGAAGGGGGAGGGAGGGAAGCAGATGGAGTGCATGTGACATGGTATGGGGCCTGTGACATGGCATGGCCTTTGGCATGGCATACGGCATGTGATATGGCATGGCGCTTGGCATGGGGCATGTGAAAAGATGAAGCTGCCAGCCTCCTACCTGGCACATGTGCAGTGCAGGGAGCATGGGAACACATGGCATGCCATGGCATGTGGCATGCCGCATGTGAGCAAGGCATGGAAAAAGACAAGGCTAGAGACAGGTGCAGATTCTATCCACCAACCAGGCGCAGGCTAGAGCTGTCACCCACCCATGCACCAACCCACCAGACGGTGCCAGTGACTTGGAACAATACCACCCACGCACCCACCCACCAGGCACAGGCTGCAGCGCCAACACTCTGAGAGCCACTCCCATGTTCTGCGGGTCATCGGGTCGGAAGTCAAAGAGGTAGCACTGGGGGGAGGGAAGAGGAGGGGGGCCAGGAGGTGGGGAGAAGGTGTGCGGAACATTACAGGCTAAGCAACATCTCAACTACCATGTCCTGTGGGTTATCTGGCCTGAAGTCAAGGACGTAGCACTGGAGAGGGAAAGAGAAGGGAGGGGGAGGAAGGAAGTGAGAGGAGGGGAGAACTTGAGTAGAAAGAAACAGACTAATCAACAACTCAGCTCCCATTTCTTGTGGGTTATCTGGTCTGGCCCGAAATCAAAGAGGTAGCATTTGGGGGGGGGGGGGGGGAGAGATTGGGGAGAAGGAGAGGGGGAGAAGAAGGGGGAGGAAGGAAGAGCGTGTGCGGAACACAGCGGTCCTAGTGACATCGCAACGTTTGGAAATAACGCATCTCCACAACGGACGTTTAGAACTCCATCCGTTAAAAGCCTCACCTCTCCATTTTCTCTCGCTATAATCACCACCCAGTGACTGCACAGCAGAGGAAATAGCCGTCCTGCCATGTCAGCAACCCACTGCGGCGGTCCGGCTGGCGCGTCCAACGGAATCGACGAAACGAATACGCGATCCGGCTGCTGCAGCGTTGACCGCGTTGACCGCGTTGACTCCGTTGACTCGCATATTCGCTGCGGGTCTTCGGGCCGAAGGTCCCGAAAATCCACAGGCGGATTTTTAGGCGATTCTTCTGCTAATTTCGCCCGTACAAAACTACGTCTCGAAGAAATTGACCTATACAAAGCTGGAGAATACGACGTTCTGTCAATATCTACCCAGTTAGCGGTAATTAGGTCATTTGTGGACCGTCGGAGTGACGGAGAGCCGATAGCGGTGTCATATGCAGCGGAAGTATCGCCAAAAAGAACGCATTTTGCGACTGGCGAGTGGCTCGATACGCGCGGATTCGCGCGGATGATTCGTTTGAAACGAAATGGGAGATCGAAGGAGTTCGTACGCGAAACGGACGAGAGAATTAGCCTGCGGGACGTGACAAAAACAGAGCCATTGCTGGCCTGAAAGCTACTGACTACTCGCCTTCCTTCACAGCCGTTCGAGGCTGTCAAAATGTGGGTGTTTGCAGTGCGCCGGTGAGGGAGAAACGCGGGCGAATCGGCGCATGCGGCGGAGATGACGGGGAGCGAAAGGCGGGGCATGGCGAGGTGATGATGGTGGTGATGATTTTGGAGTGGGGGGAGAAAAAAGACTTCGTATAAGCTCATGCGTTAGCAACTACGGTACTTGTGCTGTCCTACTTTTGACTCATACGTGCTAGGAAGCTTGAAAGCTTTCTAGTTTCCATATAGTTGATGTCGATAAAACGAATGACTTGCAATGCAATGTGGATAGCGAATTCTGTAGTAATGGATTGGGAATCAGAGTGGGCAGCTTGGCCAGTTTGGCAGCAGAAAGGGACCACTAGAGACAACTCTGGACAATATATGCAGAACTGGTTCGGTTTGGTTGCAGGGCAGATTTGGCGGTAAGGAAACTCAATTCATTGAAATGAGTACAAGCTCGCAAATGACCCACTAATTCTGGATGCCGTTGGAATTCAAGGACCTGGCTGGAGACATCAGCGTATTTCCTGTCATTGGCTATCATTGCTGTTCGTTTCTACCAAAATTGTTAAGAACTGTAGCTAGCGGAAGGAAAATTCTCCAACGAGCAGCTACACTGCCGACAGTGTCGGCCACGGATGGAAGGGTTTCTTTCAATGAGACTTTTTGTCACAGTCCCATAGATTCCGCGTGAATCTCGATTTGGCCTGGTTGGTCCTCTTCAATTCAGTTGTGCAAGTGGGCGCGGCGCGACTTGTTTCTTTAGATTTGATTCGCACTCAACTTGGCCCCACGTTCAACTCCTTCCACCCGCATCGCACCATTGGACGAAACACAATTCCCGCAGCGCTGCCCGCATTTCCCGTCAGCCGCACACCCATGCTGTTTTGCTTGGCTCAGCGCGCTTCCTCCAAGGACCAGGGTCCGTCTCTCTCTTCCACCACACCCATGTCGTCTCATTCAGGTTACCACATACAGCCTGGCCTCGCCTGCTTCGCATCATCTCGCCATAGCACGCCTCGAATCGCCACCAATATCCAACCACCACACACCCCCGCCTCAACCTCTTTGGTGCCCTCCACTTCATCCCCACTTCCCCAGGGCACATCCTGTGCTACGCGTCGCTTGCACGACTCTTCACGTCACTCGCCCATTCCATCCTCCACGAGTCCGATTGACCTACGTGTTACTCAACTCGGCAACAATGAGATAAATGTCGCTTCACAGCTACACACTAATTTCAATATCATTGTTCCCCAACGGTTCCGCTTTGCTTGTCGCACTAGAGCAAGTTTTGCTTCTCACGTCGATCTCTTCTGATCGAAGCCTCCACAGTGGACTGTTACAAACTTTTGCTTCCATTCCGGGGGCGACACGGCGTCGTCCAGGTGCTAATTTCGATTCCTTGAGTGATCCGAATGGCGATGGCGATGTCTCGATGGGGCCTTGACAAGCTCCTCCGCTCGCGAAGCAGCGACAAGCTCGTCTCGCTCCTCCTTCCCGACGGGAGCATGGAAATGTTCGGCGAGGGGAAGACCGTCGCGGATATCATGGCGGAATATCCGGGGCACTATGTCGGCAGCATCACTTCCTCTCGCCCGTGTCTCGCGCCGGAGAAGGCGCTTCACCCTGGAAGCACCTACTACCTCGAGCCTGAGCAATCGCCGCTGAAAGGAGCTAAGTCTCTCCCTTCTAACAACGGCAAGGATGTTAAGGGACTGTTACCTGATGGCGATCGCAATGAAAGGCCGGCGCCGCGGAGCGCTCGCAAGGAGACGAGGAAAGACGAAAGGGAAGGCAACCTTCTGGCTGAGAATGGACAGGCGGCTGGCTTCATTCCGCGCCGCATGTCGCTCGATGCCGGCGCGGTTTTCAGCCGCCAACTAAGCGCCGATGGCGCCGCCCTTGCCGCCGCGGTCGCTGCTTCTTCTTCCATGCGACATTCCGACTACGTCTTCGACGACAACGACGACAACGGTGACGACGGCGACAACGAGGAGATGATTTCGCCGTTTCAGGCTGCCAACCGTGTCGTGTCACGTCGCGCGTCCCTCTCCGACGCTGCATCCGCCAGATCCGCTGCAGCGTCGCTTGCCGAAGCGCGCCAGCTCTGGCAAGACGAGACGAACATGCGCCATCACTCCCAGCCGAGGCGGGTAAATTCATTCAGTGATCTTACAAGTGTCCATGGCGGCGGCAATGACTGTGAGTTCAACGGCTACAACCCCGCGGCTGAGCAGCAGAGTCCGTTCCCCCAGCTTGAGCGCCAGCCGTCGTGCTGCCGCTCCTGCGGAGGCTGCGCTTGCGGGGGTGGCAGCATGCGTTCGTCGCGCTGCCCCTCGCCGGCTCCGCCAGTCCGATCCCCTTCCGCCGCCGCCTTCCCCGACTTCGAGGGCGGCGATATCGCCAGGGGCTGCGCCTTGGATTCCGCCTATGGCGCAACCGGCGGAAGGAGCGGGCGGCGCGCGCTGCACCGTGGCGCCGGCAGTGCGCAAGATGGATATGCGCGGCCCGCTTTCCCGGATTATGACGCTTCTGCGGCCGCAGCGGCTTGTGGGCTCGTTCCGTCACCGTCACCGCCGCCGCCGGGGTTGGCGCATTGGCAGCAGCAACAGACCTTCTCAAGATCTGCCACGTATAGCCGCAACGACACTCGCGAAAACGACACTCGCGAATACGACTCTCCGCGCGACCCGCTGCCTGCGCCACGCGCGCGCTTCCCCTCCGCGCCGTCGACGCCCGTCCGCCGAACGAGTCTGGACCACCGCGCTATGCGGGCGGGCCGTCCGCACCCCGCGGACGCGTCCGCCGCCGTAGCGTCTCTCCGCGGCGGGAGCCCAAGGGCAGATGTTCGAAGCGTGTTCTCCGCGATTGACTCGGATAACGAGAGCCACTGCGACGACGGTGAGATTGCTGACGAGGAGGGGAGCGTGAAGTCCGGTTACTCGTTGCCTTCGCCACAGGATGCGGCAGCGGCGGAAGAGAGGCGGAGGGAGCGGGAGAAGCGGGAATGGATGATAATGCAGCGGCAGATGATGCGCCAACAGCACATGCTGCACCAGCAGCAGCGGCAGCAGCAGCAGCAGCAGCAGATGCAGCATCATCAGATGCAGCAGTTTCAGCAGCAGCAGCAGATGCATTCCCAGCAACAGCAGGCAAGACATCAGATATCTTCTCAGCAAAGGGCGTCCTCTCCGAGACTACACCACCAACACCACATCCAGCACCACAACCAGCATCACAACCAGCAGCAGCAACAGCCACGTCTTTCCCGCCGGTCTGCCAACTCAGCATCCGGTCGGTCGGCAGGGCTACCACCACGTGCCGTCTCCCCACTTCCTCCCATTCCGGCAAACCACGTGTCGCCTCCCAACTCATGTGATTTTCTGTGCAGCCCTGGGGCTGCACCGGGCTCGCAAAAGCACAATGAGATGACCAGAGATGGTGATCTTATTACAGAGGACTCAAGAAGTCGCTCCTGTGCATCTCTTAGCAGCTTGAGTGCGGAGTTTGTTGTGGCACATCAGTCGGCTGGCATGTCTTCTTGGGGTTCTTATCCCAGCTTGGAATCCTTGTCCCCAGAAGGCTCCTCTTTGGCAGGCAGCTCCCCTAGGCACCATTTCTAGTTTTGGTTGATAGCACAGGCTTGTGTGTTTGTGTCTTACCAAGTTACCATGGTATCTTTAATTGGAATATAAGTATTTTTAGCAACACAACTCTTTCGAAGTAATGAACTTCTCACTGTAACGATTTACAAATCCTTACTGAGGCGCTCGATAGCGAGGCCATCCCGAGGGCCACGCTCTGGTTCGGCCTACATTTTCGCATCCCAACCTCACCGAGCCGCCTCCGCACCAATCGCGACACTTCGCGAGCCAACCCTACCACACCATCCCCGCCTAGCTAGGTTTTCCCCTTTTTAGGCCTCGCTACCGTCATCGCCCGGATATAAGACATATATGTCTTATCTCGTACACGGGCAAAAATGCTTGAGTTATCTTGTAAACGGGATGGTTTAGGGTGTCTTATAAATCTTATAAATGGACAAAGAACCGTTTAGAAGATACCCCCTCGCTATACATTTGCCCCTAACTCCTACACTTTCTTAACCCGTACACACAAATAGGTGTCTTATAATGAGGCTAGCCTGTTTATAAGAGACACCCGTATAATAGACAACCCTTGTCTACTATTCAACACTGTCTTATATCCGGGTGATGACGCTACTTCATTGTTCAGGCATTCTGTAGTTCAACATTCTCGTTATTCGATATCTGCGCACTCTGACAAGTTCATTCATAACACCTGGTATCAGAGCTACTTTCCTAGCCTACCCCGCTTTTTAGAGTGTATTACCCCTCGGGGGGGGGACGAGTAAGGATGCCTTGGGGTCCAGGAGTTGCGTAGGCCGGCCAAGAGAACTAGTTAGTTGCTCTTCGCGGCCATAGTTTTACGGGGCACTCCTTCGGCACCGCCAGATCCTTAGCTCGAACGGTCGCGATCGACCGTGACCTCCCTCCCCCCGGGCAACGGACAGCTGGAGCTGTCGCGACATCGAACGTGAGTTACTATTTCCGCTGCGGTTTTAACGACGATTTCGAAACTGTGAGGCAGCTGGCGTCAGCGGATCTGCGTCGGCACCTGCACGAAGATTTCGGAAGTCGTCACGATGTGTGGCAGTTGACGCCGTCGGACCCGAGTCAACAACTGCGCGACAACTTCGGAGTCCGTCCCATGCGGCAAGTGACAACGGTGGCTCGTCGTCATCATGCGCGCGCGACTCACGGAGTGTGGCTCGGCAGCTGGCGACAAGGAACGTGCGTCACTGTGGCGAAAATTTCGGAGCTTCTGTTGAAGAAAACGTCGGCTGGGGAACTCGCCAGGCGCAAAAGGAGTTTGCGTCCGAAAATGTCGGTGGCGAGGAGAGACGACACAAGACTGCCCGACTTCGCGGGAGTTAACTGCCGTCCCGCCCGACCTGTTAAGTGCGGCAGCTTTTACTGCATTGGCGGGCGCGTCATCAACAAATTCGGCAAAAGTGCTCGTGGACAGACGGGACTTCATACCTGCTGACGCTTACGGGCTGCAACGGAAAACGCGATGGCTAAACCGCACTTACGAGGAGTGGGACGCAGGCGACGAGGGAAATCGGGGCAGGTACACCTCGAAAGAACTCGTGCGACGCTGCGTGCCTGGTGTTGTTGCAAGCTGGCCGGCAGTATCGAGAACAGTTTCCCCTGACCAAGGATGTTGTTTTCGGGGACAGCTGCTGACAACCCACGGTTAAACGGTGTCCAAGGTACCGCCCGATAATTTCGGAGGGGTCGGTACAGGCTGCCGGGACACGCGAGAAGAAACGGCCCAACGGCTAAGCGGGGGTTGAAGAACGTTGCGGGGGCAGATTAAAAGCCGGTGGAATCGCTCTGCGGCCCTACTTCGCCCGAACCTCACCATCCCCACCAAGTCCTGGTTCTGACTCATGCAGTCAACCTACTTGGCCGAATAACGGGGGTGAACACGTGGCCTACCCTGCGCTGGTTAAAGGTACCGGGTTTGGTGCCCGTTCGACAGCTGTACAGAAAAAATACAAAAAAAAAAAAAAAAAGTGGAGCTCGCGGCACTGTTCTACTCCGACAAAAGCGGGCTGGGTGAACGGCACGCGAAAAAGTCGGGGAGCTGCGAAGAAGAAATGGTGCAGTCTACAGGTTTCTCCTGACCCGGGCGTCTACACGAATCGACGGCGCAGCGGCGAAGCTGAGACCGGGAAGCTGTGGATTTTACGTGACGTGATAGGCACGGCGGGCTGCAAAACGGTTGGGCGACAGTTTCCTTTTAACTAAGGCTGCCCCGACTCCGATAGTTTTTGCTTCTAAACCGTGGCCGAGTTCGCGCGGGCAACAACGACGATACCCCATCCGACAAAAGCGGACGCTGGGTGAACGGCGGGAAGCGGAATTGTCGGGGGGTGAATACGAAAAAATTGATGACGGAAGGGAAAGTTGTGGGTGATCCAGCAGATCACTTGAGTGATAGGTTGAGCCCGTGCACCAATCTACCGCGAATTTCGGAGTCTATTCGGTAGACCCCCGAAAGGGTTTGATATCGTTACATGGAGGCGCGGCGAGCGGTACATTGCCAAGGATACCTGGGATTCGCTAAGTAGTCCGGCGGGTACGAAGATGGGTGAACATCGGAGTACCAGGGAAAAAACGGCGGAAACGTCGGGGCTATACGGCGGAGAATAACTTCGGGACTGCAGCCTCAACCACGATTTTCGGGGTTATCTTTCTACAAAAGAAAAAAAAAAAGGAGTTGAAGCTGAGGGTGTTTCTTCGTTTCTTGGAGTGCGGTTGATACCTAGGACCCACGGGTGTTTAAACGTACACCGCGGGAAATTCTTCAGGGAGCGTGGGAGCAGCCGAGGCTTCGGGATTTACCTGCCGGTGACGAGCGATGAGGTGAAACATCGCAAAGCGCCAGTGGGAGTTTGCGTGGTTTTCAGTTAAGCGACACCGACTGGAGCAGTTTCGACGACGGGGTCAAAGGCGTTGATGCCACTAGGTTCCGTGAAATTCGGTCTCGGAAGACCCAGGGCAGTCCCCGGTTCTCGATTGAACCCACATGCTGGGGTAGGGTAAACCGACGGAAACTGATGGTGACCAGGTGGGGGCTATAGCACGACCGAAGATTTCGGAGGCGAACTGCACCTGCAACTGCGGAGTTTCGGGGTTATGTTCCAACGACATTTTCGGAGATTTCAACGGGGACTTGCAGGTTTTACGGCGGGAAGCGGCGACAACATCGGAGGAGTATTCGGCGTTTGATTAAACGCGCGCGCATTTGTGTGGGCAACACTGCGAGATCTACACGGAGTTTTCAAGGGGTACAAAGGACTTACGACGAACTGGAGGTGGCAGCAGCAACAGTGGAAGGGGGGAGAGACAGCTGTAATTTTTTCATCTCTGCCCAGGACCCCTCGGCGCAACGCGACAAACTCCTCGGCGAGTCTGGACAAACTGCCGGGAGTAGCTGACGTCATCTGACCCTGATAAAGTGTTCGACAATTCTCCACGGAGCGACATTCAAATTGGTTACTGTTTCGACAACAATCGCCGACCATCGCATTCGACTTCGCGATCAATCGCCTTCATCGCCGACAGTTTCGTACCATCCCCGATTTTACGGCCAGAGGATTTCGGGACAGGAACTCCAACTCTACTAACGACAATTCGCCCACCTCGACCCGCTCAGGACAAATGAGTTTACACTCTCCCACAATTATGGTCGAGGCAGCTGCTGGAACTTTTATGGTGTGTTTTCTTGGAGTGGGGGAGAAAGTGCTTCGCACTGTTCTTTCCTTGGCGTTTTCTTGGTCCTTTTCTGACTTTGTCAGGTTGCGTCAGCACGACGAACGTCTACGATTGCTGCTTCACGATCAACGATCCCTACTCAATCGCGTTTGAATTCGCGTCAGCAGGTTCCCTCCAAAATCGCATCTGCCTCGACCGTCAGATTCGCTGCTGCTCGATCAACGGCCCACATTCCAACTTCCACTTCATTTTGGGCCAGCTCATCCTCATCCGTCAGATCGACATCTGACTGCATCTACGGCCCACAATCCAACTTTCATTACATTTGGGCCACTTCATCTTCGACCGTCAGATCGAAATCTGACAACATCAACGGCCGACATTCCAACCTTTTCAACAATATTGTCTGGGGCATTTCAGCCGTCGGATTCAGCTGAAGTGAAGATCAACGGCATCCTCGCTACTGGGTGACCCTTTTCAGTACAGGGCTGCCTTATTTAGGAGGTGGGAGAGTGTAAGGATTTACAAATCCTTACTGAGGCGCTCGATAGCGAGGCCATCCCGAGGGCCACGCGAGCCTCTGGTTCGGCCTACATTTTCGCATCCCAACCTCACCGAGCCGCCTCCGCACCAATCGCGACACTTCGCGAGCCAACCCTACCACACCATCCCCGCCTAGCTAGGTTTTCCCCTATTTAGGCCTCGCTACTTCATTGTTCAGGCATTCTGTAGTTCAACATTCTCGTTATTCGATATCTGCGCACTCTGACAAGTTCATTCATAACACTCACCATGTAAAACTTCAGTTTCTTCACTCATGAAGACTCATCAAACTGTTTTAATCACATTTTCTGTTCATTGGGATGGCCCATGTGTAAATTCAATCTGTTTAAAAGCCTTGGTGTATTCTGGTTCTTGGGATGGATTGTCTGATTCGCGTATTTGCTGCCGCCAATCACAACCCCCGCCCATAGATTTTACCTTCTCGAAATTGCCGCCCCCCATTCGCTGCACGAACTCCCCGGAAACTTGGAGCCTCCCCATTCGCTGTGCCGCACGCGCGGAAATTCGCGCGGTAGCTCTGTGTAGCGGGAGGATCCCTAAACTGGGGATTAGCGGAAGCGGTGGGAGAAGGCGGAATTCTCAAGGTTTGCCTTGGCGATGCTCATTGGCTGGCAGGCAAATGAATGGAACGTCAACCTCAAGCTTTTAGGCTCATAGCTTTCAGTGAAAGCCTTTTGTTCCTGAAGCGACCTTGCATTAGTGGTCTCACTACAGGCCAGCTAGGTCGAGGTTCGCTTCAGTGGTGCTACTGTTAGTATCCAACTTTTAATAACTGCCGGGCCGGTCTATAGGAGCTTTCAGGATGTCTGCAGCTCGGTTCTATGCAGGATCAGTTGTAGCTCGGTCCGCCTTACATGGGTTAGAAAATTCGGAGCATAGCCAACCCATTAAGGGTGGTAGTTGCCGGTTGAGAACACGAATTCGTGGAGCATCTCTGTCAATCATTCATGGTCCCTCCATTGGTCACAGCGTCATTCCAGCAAAGAGAGTGCATCAATCATGCCGGCCAGTTTGTGCGATTCCCCCATTGGTCGAGTCACCAGCAGCCAATCCCGAAGCAGCGTTTGCTGACACCGAGGATTTCACCAAGGCAGGCGGCTCTGACCTGCATTACGTCCAGATGCAGGCTACCAAGCCGATGGAGGATCAGCCAAAGATCGCCAGCAAGGTACTTGATTCCTGGAAGTATGATGAATTCGGCAAAGAACCCAGCAACTCTTAAGACGTCAAACGCAAGACGTAAAGAACAAGTGTAGGAGCAATGTGATAGGAATGTAAGTCCAAATTTACTTGTCTCTCTCTCACCCGAACAGCTACTCCACTAGACACCAAAGACACATCCGTGTTCGACGTGCTGCTTACTGAGTTTGTTATCATTGTCCTTGTCGTTCAAATTCACCTTCTCCGCTCGCCACCCGCACAGCTCCTCCCTCTAGACACCGAAGACGCTTCCGTGCTGGATGTGCTGCTAATTCGTTCTGTTATCATTTCCATTGTACTCGTCTCGTCTCTTTTCACCCTCCTCTCGTCACCGCACAGCTCCTCCCTCTAGACCCCAAAGACTCTTCCGTGCTCGACGTCTTGGTCGTCGGCTGTGGGCCGGCGGGGCTCTCTATCGCGGCTGAGTGCGCCAAGCGCGGACTCACGGTGGGACTCGTTGGCAGAGATGCTCCTTTCGTCAACAATTACGGCGTCTGGCTCGACGAATTCAAAGGTATGCAGCTTCTGGGACGCGTCATATGTCGTTAACTGCGGATGAGTGCGCCAAGCGGGGACTCACGGTGGGGCTCGTTGGGAGAGATGCGCCCTTCGTCAACAATTACGGCGTCTGGCTCGACGAATTCAAAGGTACGCAGCGTCTGGGACACCTCATATGTCGTTTACTGCGGCGGAGTGTGCCAGGCGCGGACTTACAGAAGGGCTCGTTGTCGAAGATGCACTCTTCGTCAATATTACTGGGTCACATCTGCTGGAGTCACAAATTGACCTTTATACCGACTGGTAACTGAGGCGAAAGCTATTGCGCTGGGCTGGGGCGTCAACTCTTTCAGAATTTGAACCAGCAGCTATGCCAACAAAACGTCCAAATGTAAATGTAAATTCACAAAATGCTGTGGACCGCCCCCTCATTTTTCTGGCGTTCTTCACACTGTCTGGCTGCAGCCGTTGGGTTGGACCACTGCATCAATCAGGTGTGGACCGGCACTGTCGGTATCCTACTTGGCTCAGCTCAGATAATGTAATCACCCCTGTCGCTCATTGCCAAACAGTATCCTTTCTCTATCACCTCTGCTCCTCTCCTTCCCCACGCACTTTGTACAGCCATTGGATTGGAGCACTGTATCGATCAAGTGTGGACCGACACTATCCTATACACGGACTCCGATGTTCCCATCACCACGGGGCGGGCGTATGGCCGGGTAGAGCGCTCAAGACTCCACAACGAGCTCGTTCTGAGGTCAGAATCTGCTTATAACGGGGATGCTTGGTTCTGAATTATAACGCGGATGCTCTATACACAGACTCAACGAACACATTCTACCTGTTTCGGAATGCCCTACTGCTCACCCTGCCCTGCCACGAGATGCGAGCAGGCAGGGGAAGCAGAACAGTGGCGTTTAAATTGACTGAATAGGCGCACCACATTCTACTTGTTTTTGAATGGTCTCTTGCGCGCCCTGCTACCAGATGCCAGCAGGCGGGGGTGCGGTATGTGGAGAAGGAGGTGGAGAGCATAGAGGACGACGCGAGGATGGAACAGCACATTGAAGTTTGTATCAATTCAGCAGCCACATTTTACCTGTTTTCGATGATCTTATGCTCGCCCTTTCCCACCAGGTGCCAGCAGGCGGGGGTGCGGTATGTGGAGAAGGAGGTGGAGAGCATAGATGACGCTGCGCGGAGCAGCACAGTGGCGTGCACTGATGGCTCGTGCATCAACAGCAGGTGAGCTGAGCTGGCAGTGCCTGAAAGCCTGCAAGATGAGCGCTTTGGTGTGAGAATCTCATGCATTGGAGCAGCACAGTGGCGTGCACTGATGGCTCGCGCATTAACAGCAGGTGAGCTGAGCTGGCAGTGTTAGAGTGGGAAGATGGGCATTTTGGGCTGGGAAATCAAGCTGCTCAAGCACTGGCACTCTCGTGTGTTGTGTTGTATCTTTTTAGTGGAGCACACTTTCGCGTAGGCTGATGGATCTTCTCTGTTTCTTTCATCCTCATATACGGCCATGCAACAGGCTCGTTGTGGTGGCGGCTGGAGCAGCTTCTGGGAAGTTTCTCGAGTACGACAATGACATGAGAGGCGTGGGCGTGCAAACAGCATACGGCATCGAAGTGGAGGTACGGACTTTGAAAAATAGGTACACGTTGCTTGAAGGCATGGGGCTGAACGTGGAGGTTTGAAACTTCAGTCCCCTCATAGTTTTACAATTAGAGTTTTGCAGCAGTCCTACAGTTCCGTGTTTTTGCCCTCCAGAGCTAGAGCTCAAAATGCACAGCCAGCATGCTCTTCGTGGACTACCGGGACTTCGTGTGTTCCAGTGAGGAGCAGACAGGGGAGGGTCACAGCGTTTCACCACTCCATCTCCACCACTCTTCACTCCATCTCTGACTGTTTTTACTGCTCATCTCTGCCATTTTTTCCTCTTCCACCCACAGCTGGACTCAGCCTGCCCGTACAACCCAGCCAGCATGCTCTTCATGGACTACCGGGACCTCATACGCTCCAGTGCTATACGCTACATACCCACTCTGTACCTGCCAATCTGCTACGATTGCCTGTTTCCTCCTCCCTATCCCCCCCACCAGCTCGACTCAGCCTACCCGTACAACCCAGCCAGCATGCTCTTCATGGGCTACCGGGACCTCCAACGCTCCAGGCGGGAGCTGGGGGCTGAGGGGGAGGAGGATATTTCATGCCGCGTTCTTTGACAGTTTTCCTACAATTCCCTTTCCCTCTGCATGCCTCAGTGCCCCCATCATCACCTTCCCCCCACTCGTCAAAACTCGCCATGTCTCCACTCACCTTGCTTATACCTGTCTCATCTCCACTCGCTCTCCCTTCCCTCCTCGTCGCACCTCTCAATATACTGTGCTCTGCCCTCCCTTCCCCCTCTCTCTCACTCTCTTCCAAATCCTCATCACTCCAACCACTCCCTTCCATGCTCACACCATTCGCTCGCTCACACTCTCCCTTTTCATCATCACATCTCAACTCACCCTCTCCATTCCCCATCTTACAGCACCCCTCCACCACACTTCTCTCCACCACACCCCTCTCCACCGCACTCTCCTCCTCCCTAAACACCTCCAGCACCTCCTGCCACCACTCCTTCCCCCCACCCACATGCTTCTCTGCACTCTCCTCTCCTGTTTCCTCCTCCTCCTCTGCAATCCCCTCTGCCTCTCGCTCACCACCTCCCACTTCTTTCTCGCCCTCATTCCCTCCATTCTCCTCTTCCTCCATCCAACACACTTCTGCCTCCTCCCTCCCACCACCAACCGCTTTTTTCTCCTCCTCCTTTTCGTACAACACACCAGCACGCTCCCTAAAATCGCCATCCCTTGAAGCATGCCCATCCATTCCACCCCCCGCCGCCCTCCACCCTCTCGCACAAGCATTTTCTTCCATCTCTCCCTGCTCTCGCCTTGCCTGCTGCTGTTTTGATTGTTGCCGCTCTGCCTGCGGCCCTGCCTGCGGCCCTGCCTGCGGCCCTGCCTGCTGTCGCCATCCCTGCTGCCGCCCAAGCCCATGAGCGGGGTAAAGCAAGGCATCCCCTCCCTCACACACATGTGCTGGCAGCGGCGGGGCAGGGGGGCACACAGGCAGCAGACGCACGTAGTGCACTGCTGCTAGCTGGAAGGGGGAACGTGGGATGAACAAGAGGGGGGAGGTGAGGAGGGAGGGGGATAGAAATGAGGAGCTGGAAATAACTTAGGAGGCTGGAGGTCCAACGCTCCAGTGCTATACGCTACATACCCACTCTGTACCTGCCAATCTGCTACGATTGCCTGTTTCCTCCTCCCTTTCCCCCCATCACAGCTCGACTCAGCCTACCCATACAACCCAGCCAGCATGCTCTTCATGGACTACCGGGATCTCCAACGCTCCAGTGCTATACGCTACATACCCACTCTGTACCTGCCAATCTGCTACAATTGCCTGTTTCCTCCTCCCTTTCCCCCCATCACAGCTCGACTCAGCCTACCCGTACAACCCAGCCAGCATGCTCTTCATGGACTACCGGGACCTCCAACGCTCCAGCAAGGAGGAGGCAGCCGAGGGGGAGGGTAATATGCCAGAGGATGCGCCATGGTACTCTGTTTCTGACCGTTATTCGACCTTTTCTCTTCACTCGCTCCTTGTTCTCCCTGCGCAGCTCGACTCAGCCTACCCGTACAACCCAGCCAGCATGCTCTTCTTGGACTACCGGGACCTCTCACGCTCCAGTGCAATACGCTACCCTACTCTACACCTGATAGCCTGTTACCATTGCCTGTTGCTTGCTTCCTTTCCCCCCATCACAGCTCGACTCAGCCTACCCGTACAACCCAGCCAGCATGCTCTTCATGGACTACCGGGACCTCATACGCTCCCGTGAGGAGGAGGCAGCGGAGGGGGAGCTGTCTCAGCGCCCCAGCTTCCTCTACGCCATGCCTTCCACCCCCACACGGGTGTTCTTCCAGGTGAGTGGTGACAGTGGAATGCTCTCTCTTTTTTGTGGTAGTTTTAGATTTATGAGGGCAGCCGAGGGGGAGCTCGCCCAGCGCCCCAGCTTCCTCTACGCCATGCCCTCCACCCCCACACGGGTGTTCTTCCAGGTGAGTGCAGAAGAATGGCTAGACCCACCCACGCCTCCCTGGATAACAGGAAACGTGCCTGGCGTCCCGCCCTGCAATGCCATTCGACATGCTCAAGACGCGCCTGCTTCATTTCCCTTCCTCTCTGTCCTTCAACATCCCCTCTTCGCCCATTCGCCCATTCACATGTAACAGGAGACGTGCCTGGCCTCCCGCCCTGCAATGCTATTTGACATGCTCAAAACGCGCCTGCTTGTTTCCCTTCCTCTCTGTCCTTCATCATCCCCTCTTCCCCCACCCACACATTCATATGTAACAGGGGACCTGCCTGGCGTCCCGTCCTGCAATGTCATTTGACATGCTCAAAACGCGCCTGCTTGTTTTCCTTCCTCTCTGTCCTTCATCATCCCCTCTTCCCCCACCCGCACATTCACATGCAACAGGAGACGTGCCTGGCGTCCCGCCCTGCAATGCCGTTTGACATGCTCAAGACGCGCCTGCGCAGCCGACTTGCACAGCTGGGGGTGAAATACTCCGTCACGCATGAGGAGGTGAGTGAGAGCCGTGTTCTTCATAATCATTTCTCCCGAATCATTTCTTACCAGGAGTGGTCGTACATTCCAGTGGGCGGCTCTCTCCCTCTCACCACGCAGCAGCACTTGGGCTCCCCCGCCCCCACCACTGTGCCCCCCACTCCAATCCCCACTCCCATTCCCCTTGCTCTCTCCCTCTTACCAGGAGTGGTCGTACATTCCAGTGGGCGGCTCTCTCCCTCTCACCACGCAGCAGCACTTGGGCTTTGGTGCTGCTGCATCCATGATCCATCCCGCCACAGGTAAGCATCGTTGGAGATTGTTACTTCGAAACGCCGTCTCGATTTGGTGCTTCTATTCTATTCTAAGCACCATCTCCATGAAATGTTGACTCAAAATAAAAATTGCGGGTAATGAGACGACTTCTGAGGCGCCTCAAAAGTCGTCTTTTGAGGCGCCTCAAAAGTCGATTTGGTGCTTCTATTCTATTCGAAACGCCATCTCCATGAAATGTTGACTCATCCCGCCTGCCTGCCTGCCACGGGTAAGCACCACCATGGGAGATTTGGTACTCATGTAAGTCCAACTGTCAACTCAAGCTTGCTGTATGAAAGCATCCTTGGTGCTGCTGTCCTTCTCCCTCTCTGTCCCGCTGCCTTGTGGTTATGGCATCACTCCTTATCCCATCCATCTTTTCACATTCTGGCGACTCCATCACTCGCTACTCCTCACTACAATGCCACTGCTCTAGTTGTTGAATAACTGAATATTTCATTCTTCTCTGTCCATGACACTTTTTTCCACAGGCTACTCCATCACTCGCTCTCTCACAGAAGCTCCCCACTACGCCACTGCCCTTGCTGCTGCTCTGCGCTCTCCCAGCCAAACTTCACTAGAAGCCGCGACTCAAGGTAGGCTGGTTGCTGTGGGGCTGTGGGGCTGTCAATCTGTGGGGCTGTGTGTGGGGCTGCCTTCGCTGCTTCTCTGCGCTCTCCAGCTTAAATTAATTATAAGCTGCTGTTCTATGTGTGCTGGCTGGCTATGGGGCGGTGAGGCATGACATAGTCTAGGTGCAGTGCGGTTGTAAGGTTGTGGTTTATGCGACGACGGTGAAGGTGTGGTGCGGTATGTCTAGGTGGCAGCAAGCGTTCCTAGTATTCATAGCCCCACCTTATCGTGATCCTCCTCCACACTTCTCCTTTCTTTGTAGGCCACTGAACAACTTCTCCGTGCCACTGTCATGTGCCTTGTGTCCTCTCCTTACGTAATCAGCCTGCGATCACCTGTGGTCCGTAGAGGGGTGCCTCTGCGATCACCTGTGATCCGCATAGTGCCAGAGGCAGCACTCCATCATATTTGGGCTGGTCTCGAGCTCACCCTACCCCTTCATCCTTCTCCACCCTGTTTCTCAACTACTTCCCTTCTCCCAGCCTGGGACCACCTGTGGTCGGCAGAGCGCAAGAGGCAGCAATCCTTCATGATCTTTGGCCTCGAGCTCATTCTGAAGCTCTTTCGTTCTCCTTCCTTTGTAGCCCACTCTGCTGTCCTCTGCACTGTGTCCTCTTCCCTGTGCTGTTTTCCGTTTCGAATCAGCGTGGGACCACCTGTGGTCAGCGGAGCGCAAGAGGCAGCAGTCCTTCATGATCTTTGGCCTCGAGCTCATTCTGAAACTCGACGCACCGGCCACCCGAGATTTCTTCAATGCATTCTTCAAGCTGCCCCCCAGGTGAGATTTCCCACCTATGTTGTGACTTTTGAGTCGACCCAAAAGTCAGGTGAGCGCTTTTCCACCTATGTTTCCACTTATGTACCTTCCCGCACATGAGTATTTCGTGAGATCTCAAGGCCAAACAGGCATGCCCTCTTCTCATGATTGCAAGTGAATCTATAATCACAAACCCTTTGAGGCAGCATACAGGCTAGACAGCATGCCTGCTACTGCGCTAAACGTTTCTCATTCCCCTAATTTGTGAAACTATTCACCCCACGCTTGTCCCGTTCCCCTTCTCTCCCCCTCTCTCCCCTGGTCTACCTCTCTCCACCCTGTTCCACACCGCCCCACCCCTCTCCACTGCTCTCCACTGCTCTTTACCCATCTCCACCCTCAGGCTATGGCGCGGCTTCCTGGCGTCCAACCTCTCCTCCCTCGACCTCCTTCTCTTCGCATTCTCCACCTTCCTGGTCGCCTCCAACCCTCTCCGCTTCCGCCTCATCCACCATCTCATCACCGACCCCAGCGGGGCAAACCTCATCCGCACTTATGCTGGAATCACAAACCTCACCTTTCAACCCCTCTCCACCCCTCTCCACCCCTCTGTGCCCCTCTCCACCACTTTCTACCCCTTTGCACCCCACTTCACCCCTCTCCATCCCTCAGGCTATGGCGGGGCTTCCTGGCGTCCAACCTCTCCTCCCTCGACCTCCTTCTCTTCGCCTTCACCTTCCTGGTTGCTTCCAACCCTCTCCGCTTCCGCCTCATCCACCTTCTCAAGACGGACCCCAGCGGGGCAAACCTCATTCGCACTTATGCTGGAATCACAAACCTCACCTTTCAACCCCTCTCCACCCCTCTGTGCCCCTCTCCACCACTTTCTACCCCTTTGCACCCCACTTCACCCCTCTCCATCCCTCAGGCTATGGCGGGGCTTCCTGGCGTCCAACCTCTCCTCCCTCGACCTCCTTCTCTTCGCCTTCTCCACCTTCCTGGTCGCCTCCAACCCTCTCCGCTTCCGCCTCATCCACCATCTCATCACCGACCCCAGCGGGGCAAACCTCATCCGCACTTACGTTGGAATCAAGAACCCTCCAGCTGAGAACCATGAGTAGAGCACTTGAAAAGTGAATCACGAATTTACTGGGACAGGGTGATCTGATCAAGAGTAGAGCACTTGGTTTGTTAAAGTGTCAGGTACTGTACATCGGCGCAATCCCTGGTCCGTACGTTGCGCTTACTGATGATGTGGAAAGTGTAGAATAGAAATTCAGTCACTGCTGTATAAGAGTGCGCTAGGTAGCAGGTTTGGGTGAACTGTTGTGAATTGGCATGGAAGGGCCATGTAATATGTGCATGAATTGTGGATTGTGGGGATGCATGATTGTCACATAAGCAATGTCTACTTCACAATTGCGATTCATCAGCCAGATTACTTACCGTATCAGCATCACAATGCACACCTGTACCCAGAAGTGTAATGGAGGAGTAGAAAAAAATGTGAGATCGCCATCAAATCTACAGTTGGTTAAAAGAATTTGATAACATGACAAACCGAATATCTAGCTAGAGTGTTACAGCTCGTCGTGAACCTCTTTCAGCTCATCCTCCATCTCTTTCAACTGCCTCTCCAGCTCCTGCAGTAAAGGCGAAGCACATATGGTCAAGCAAAGCACACTTCAAAAGTTTGCAGAGCTGTCACCAAGACAGTCAAGAAGGAAAAACACCTGCAAGGCGTGCATGCTAGTCACAGGTAGAGAATCAGTTGGGTCAGCACAGAAACACACAGCATTAACTGATATAAAGGTTGATATATATATATTATATTTATTCATATTTTCACATCCCCCTCACCTCTGCCAGCGCTGCATTGCACACCGCAGGCGTCACCAGCACCGCTTCGTACCTGACAAGGTCGAGGGGGAAGGGAAGAGGAATAGAGGGTAAGCGAGAGAGGGGCAGGAAGAGGGTGTGCTTTGGCTCGACTCAAAAGTCACTACGGTTGTCACCAGCACCACTTTGAGACGTCTCAAAAGGTGTGCTTCGAGTCAACTCAAAAGCCACTACGGGTGTCACCAGAACCACATCGTACCTGACAGGGTGGAGGGGGATGGGGAAAGGGAGGGGAGCAGAGTATTGTATAGTTGCTTGGTAGACTGTAGTCAAATCATTGACACATTGTTAAGGCAGTCAAATGTAGGCAGCTGTTCATCTCTAGGTGCCTCAAAGTGACCTTACAGGCGTTTCACAAGACAATTTCTGCATCGACTCAATAGTGACCTTACAGGCGTTTCACAAGACAATTTCTGCATCGACTCAATAGTGACCTTACAGGCGTTTCACAAGACAATTTCTGCGTCGACTCAATAGTGACCTTACAGGAGTTTCACAAGACAATTTCTGCGTCGACTCAATAGTGACCTTACAGGCGTTTCACAAGACAATTTCTGCGTCGACTCAATAGTGACCTTACAGGCGTTTCACAAGACAATTTCTGCGTCGACTCAATAGTGACCTTACAGGCGTTTCACAAGACAATTTCTGCGTCGACTCAATAGTGACCTTACAGGCGTTTCACAAGACAATTTCTGCGTCGACTCAATAGTGACCTTACAGGCGTTTCACAAGACAATTTCTGCGTCGACTCAATAGTGACCTTACAGGCGTTTCACAAGACAATTTCTGCGTCGACTCAATAGTGACCTTACAGGCGTTCCACGAGATGACCTTTGAGTCGACTCAATAGTGACCTAATGGGCTTCTCACGAGAAGCACACGCAGGAGTTTCAGTGGGTGGAACTAGAAGAACCAGGAGTAGAACAAGAGAGTGAATGGAGGACACTCACTCGCATCGGCTTGGCTCCTCCACTGATTTGATCCCTGTTTTGCTATTTGGGAGTCACTTTTGAGGATTCTCAAGAGAGTTTCGGCAGGCGGAACTAGAAGAACCAGGAGTGGAACAAGACGGACACTCACTCGCATCGGCTTGGTTCCTCCACTGATTTGATCCCTGTTTTGAGCCCACACTCCAGCTTCACATGCAGTGTGACAGACACACGAAGGGGAGGTTGAGAGATCCAGCCTTCGAAACGAAAGAGTCACTCACTCGCATCGGCTTGGCTCCTCCACGGATTTGATCCCTGTTTTGAGCCCACACTCTAGCTTCAGTGGGTGGAACTAGAAGAACCAGGCGTGGAACAAGAGCGAAGGAGGAACACTCACTCGCATCGGCTTGGCTCCTCCACTGATTTGATCCCTGTTTTGAGCCCACACTCCAGCTTCACATGCAGTGAGACAGACACACGAAGGGGAGGTTGAGAGATCCAGGCTTCGAAACAAAGAGTCACTCACTCGCATCGGCTTGGTTCCTCCACTGATTTGATCCCTGTTTTGAGCCCACACTCTAGCTTCAGTGGGTGGAACTAGAAGAACCAGGCGTGGAACAAGAGCGAAGGAGGAACACTCACTCGCATCGGCTTGGCTCCTCCACTGATTTGATCCCTGTTTTGAGCCCACACTCCAGCTTCACATGCAGTGAGACAGACACACGAAGGGGAGGTTGAGAGATCCAGGCTTCGAAACAAAGAGTCACTCACTCGCATCGGCTTGGTTCCTCCACTGATTTGATCCCTGTTTTGAGCCCACACTCCAGCTTCACATGCAGTGAGACAGACACACGAAGGGGAGGTTGAGAGATCCAGCCTTCGAAACAAAGAGTCACTCACTCGCATCGGCTTGGTTCCTCCACGGATTTGATCCCTGTTTTGAGCCCACACTCCAGCTTCACATGCAGTGAGACAGACACACGAAGGGGAGGTTGAGAGATCCAGCCTTCGAAACAAAGAGTCACTCACTCGCATCGGCTTGGTTCCTCCACGGATTTGATCCCTGTTTTGAGCCCACACTCCAGCTTCACATGCAGTGAGACAGACACACGAAGGGGAGGTTGAGAGATCCAGCCTTCGAAACAAAGAGTCACTCACTCGCATCGGCTTGGTTCCTCCACGGATTTGATCCCTGTTTTGAGCCCACACTCCAGCTTCACATGCAGTGAGACAGACACACGAAGGGGAGGGTGAGAGATCCAGCCTTCAAAACAAAGAGTCACTCACTCGCATCGGCTTGGTTCCTCCACGGATTTGATCCCTGTTTTGCGCCCACACTCCAGCTTATGTTTTTTGAGAATTCTAAGAAAACATACGCCAGGAGTAGAACAAGAGAGTGAAGGGAGGGCACTCACTCGCATCGGCTTGGTTCCTCCACTGATTTGATCCCTGTTTTGAGCCCACACTCCAGCTTCACTTTGATGCTTCTGTTCGGTCCGCCTTTTGAGACGTCTCAAAAGTGAAGGAAGGACACTCACTCGCATCGGCTAGGTTCCTCCACTGACTTGATCCCTGTTTTGAGCCCACACTCCAGCTTCACCTTGATGCTTCTGTTCGGTCCGTCTTTTGAGACGTCTCAAAAGTGAAGGAAGGACACTCACTCGCATCGGCTTGGTTCCTCCACTGATTTGATCCCTGCTTTGAGCCCACACTCCAGCTTCACCTTGATGCTTCTGTTCGGTCCGTTCCAACACTTATCTCCGTTCTTAAACATCATCGTGCGATAATTGTCCTCAAAGCCCGACCAGCGGCTGCAGGGATGAGATGGGAGGGAGGGAGACGGGAGGGCGAGGGGGAAGGGAGGGGGAAGGGAGGGAGAGGGAGGGGGAGGGGAGGGGGAGGGAGGGGGAGGGGACGGGGCGGGAGAGACTTTTTGAACATCATTGTGCGATAATTGTCCTCAAAGCCCGACCAGCGGCTGTAGGGACGATGGCGCATCAACAGAGAGAGGCAATGAATGGAAGGGGGGGGAGAACAACGATTCAGAGAATCAGGTGTTTCAGGACATGATCGTGAGATAGTTAGATCCCCAGAGCGCGACTAACGGCTGCAGGGATGAAGGCGCGGCGCTTTATCAAAGACGGTACATGGAAGGGGGATAAGAGCAAGGAAAGGGTTACAGGGTGTTTTTGAAGATTCTCAAAAAACACCCTGGAAGGGGGGATAAGGAATGGGTCAAACCGGAGCAAGGAAAGGGTTGTGGCGAAGGTGTGAAGGGTCATGATGGCAGGTAAGGAGCAGTGCACAGTGCTACGCGTCAACACCATACAGAACCACGCATCACCGCACAGCAGCATTAGCAGCCCTGACTCACCCCACAGTGGTATCAGAGTGATGCTTCTCCTGCTGCTTCACCTTCATACAGTAGCACATAGTACCGCACAGAACTGCACAGCATTGCACAGCACCACACGGCACCACACAGCAGCCCTGACTCACCCCACAGTGGTATCAGAGTGATGCTTCTCCTTCTGCTTCACCTGCCGATACGGGCACACCTCGTACTCGTACCTGGGAATGGTGGGGGAAGGAGAGGGGGGGGGAGAGAAGTGGGTGAATAAAACAGTGGTGAGTGTTCAGGTGGTGAAACATGATGCACCTGCCGGTATGGACACACCTCGTACTCATACCTGGGAATGGTGGGGGAAGGAGGGGGGGGGAAGCAGGAGAAAAAGGGAGAAGAGTCAATAGCAACAAGGCGAGTGGTGATGTCATGTGGTCAGACGTGCTTCACCTGCCGATACGGACACACATCGTACTCGTACTCGTACCTGGGAAAAGGGAAGGAGGGGGGAGAGAAGGGGATGAATAAAAACGATGGTGAGTGTTCAGGTGGTCAAATATGATTCACCTGGTGGTATGGACGCACCTCATACTCGTACCGGGGTATTGGGGGAAAGAGTCAATTCAATGCGTGCATTTACCTTAGGTGTGGTATTGGGAACAAGGAGGTAAAAAGCACGGCAGGCAAGGAAAATGAAAAATGCATGGATGGTGTGTTATCTTTGGCATGGACAAGCATGGTGCGGCATGGGGTTTGCTTGGCGCATCATGGGGGTATGCATTATTTGGCAGGGCGGCCCAACTGGTTGAGCTTTTAAAGGAAAACGAGTGGTCACTTCATGGGGGTATGCAAAAGTCACTCCGTGGCGCATCATGGGGGTATGCATTATGTGGCAGGGCATCCCAACTGGTTGAGGTTGACTTTTGAGTCAACTCAAAAGTCACTCCGCGGCACATCATGCAGGTATGTATAGGCGGAATGTCGTCTTAACTGGTTGACTTTGAAGGAAAAGCAGTGGTCTGCGAATGAAGCAAACTCGCCGTCAGGGCCTGCAGAGAGAAGAGGGAGAAGAGGATAGGAGGGAGGGAGGGATGGAGGGACGGAAGGAGGATGAATAGCGCAATTTAAGCAAGGACTTTCCGGAACAGAAGGAGGACGAACAGCACACTTCAAACAAGGACTTTCCGGAACAGAAGGAGGACGAACAGCACACTTCAAACAAGGACTTTCCGGAACAGAAGGAGGACGAACAGCACACTTCAAACAAGGACTTTCCGGAACAGAAGGAGGACGAACAGCACACTTCAAACAAGGACTTTCCGGAACAGGAGGAGGACGAACAGCACACTTCAAACAAGGACTTTCCGGAACAGAAGGAGGACGAACAGCACAACAAGGACTTTCCGGAACAGAAGGAGTAGTACTGGGAAAAAAACAAGAGGAATTTTCCAACATAAAGAAACAACCAACCAGCAAAGAAGAAAGAAAAGGAGTTAATATGTACATATATTAATAATATAATAATCATATTTCATAGGGAAAAGAAGTACCAGTGATTGCGACACATGAAGAACCAAAGCAGCGAAGTATCTCACAGCTCCTCACGCACACACCCAGGTGCTTCTCCTGCTTGTCCTTGACCGTGCAAAGACGCCACACCACACCACACCATACCACACCGCACTGCACTGCACTGCACCACACTGCACCACACTCACCCAGGTCCTTCTCCAGCTTCTCCTTGACAGTGCGCAGCCGTTCCCTCGGCTTGCTGAGCTGGGTCGATATTCGTGTTGTAGTCTTGCAGAGACAGGAGCACACGGCTAGTCACAGCACCGCACAGTATCGCACAGCAGTCCTCACTCACCCCACAGAGACAGTCCTCACTCACCCAGGTCCTTCTCGAGCCTTTCTTTGACAGTGCGCAGCCGCCCCTCCGCCTTGCTGAGCTGGGACGAGATAGCGTTGTACTCTAGCAGAGACAGAAGCACACGGCACCTCACAGCACCACAGAGTACCGCACAGTACCGCACAGTACCGCACAGTATCGCACAGCAGTCCTCACTCACCTAGGTCCTTCTCGAGCTTTTCTTTCACCGTGCGCAGCCGCCCCCTCGCCTTGCTGAGCTTGGATGAGACAGCGTTGTACTCGGAGCGGATAGTCAGCAGGTCTGCACCGGGGAGGAAGAGTCAACGGGAGAGGGATGTGAACTTGTGGAGAGCTCATAGCATTGACTTGTCTTGCTGGGCTAGGATAAGATAACCTCTCTTTGGACATAAGAACGTCCTCCTGGGTAATAAGAAAAATATCACTCTGAGCGGAATGCCCGTAGGTCTGAAGGGTGGAGGGAGGGGGTTTTGGGAAGGGGAGAGGAGAGGGGAGGTTTCAATTCAAGGTGTTGGCTTGCTTAATCAATCTGGGATGAGATAACAACAGCTACTAGGTGCCAGTAACAGGTCACGACTAGACAAACCCACCTGTTTCGTTGACGGGAAGAGAGGGCTTGGCGGTGACGAGTGAGGAGACACGCGACCACACCTGCTTCGCCTTGTCCCACAGCGATGGGGGCGAGGCAGGCGCTGATGGGGGAAGGGTAAGGAGCAAGATGGGGGAGACGAGGGGTAGAGTTGGAGTGAGAGACAAGAGACGAGGGCGGAGACACGCGACCACACCTACTTTGCCTTGTCCCACAGCGATGGGGGCGGGGCAGGCGCTGATGGGGTGAGGAAGAGGGAGGAGCAAGGTGGGGGAGAGGAGGGGTAGAGTTTGAGATTGAGAGACAAGAGACGAGGGAGGATACACGCGACCACACCTGCTTTGCCTTGTCCCACAGCGACGGGGGAGGGGCAGGCGCTGATGGGGGGAGGGCAGGGGGAGGAGGGTGGGGTGGAAGGACGGAGTTTGTGAGGGAAAGAAGAGAGGGTGGGAATGATGAGGCAGCAGCAGGAGCTGATACGGGTTGAACGAGGGTGGGGAGGGGAGTGGGGAGCAGTGGGAAGAGGGGGCGGGAGACAGTAGCGAGAGGGAGCAAGACGAGGAGGGAGGAGGGGGTGGGAGAGGGGGAGTGTGCGCTTATTCATCAGCAGCAGCATCATCATCGTCGTCGTCGTCGTCGTCGTCGTCGTCGTCGTCGTCGTCGTCGTCGTCGTCGTCGTCGTCGTCGTCGTCGTCGTCGTCGTCGTCGTCGTCGTCATCATCATCATCATCATCATCATCATCATCATCATCATCATCATCATCATCATCGTCATCATCATCATTTCATCCTCATGCTCCGTATGGGCAGCAAAGTCCGTCAGAGCCCCAATGGTACAGCGTCTGCTACATTGGTGCGACTTTTGAGAGTTCTCAAAAGTCGCACCCACGGGCAGCAAAGTCCGTTGGAGCTCCAATGGATGATGTATGCTTGCTCCTATTCTGTGGGCTGTATGCTGTGCAGGCTGTGGCACCATACCGTACCTGACTCATGCCGCCACGGATCATCGTCCTCATGCTCCGCATGGGCAGTGAAATCCTCAGCATCATCCAATGCATCATCATCATCACCATCACCATGCCCATGCCCATGGTCATTATCATCATCATCCCCACCATCATCATCATCACCATCATGGTTATCATGGATATCATGTGCCTCATGCTCCATGTCCTCATAGTCCTTATCATCATCCCCATCATCATACCCCAATCCCTCATCCGCCCCCAAATCAACCCCATCACTCCCCTCCCCCTCCCCCTCCCCCTCCCCCTCCCCCCGTCCCCCTCTCCGCCCTCCACGTCCGCGCCCCCAGGCCCGTCCTCCCCATGAGCCCATCGGGACGCGATTCTCCGCCCCAGCTCTTCCTTAGATAGCCCTGACAGGTCCTCATCACTCGCATCGCTCTCATCATCGTCCATCTCCTTGCCACTCTCATTATCCCTCTCGTGGCCACGCTCCTTGCCATCAGCAGGAGCAGCAGCATCATGACCAGCAACCAAACTCTCAAGAGCTGCTGCAGTGTCAGCAGCAGCAGCGTCAGCAGCATCGGCATCAGCACGAAGCGGCTCCCCCACCATTCCCTGCTGCACTGGATGTTCGGTAGAAGCAGGCTCGGCGGAAGCAGGCTCGGCAGCAGCGGGCTCGGCAGAGTCAGGCTCGACAGCCCCTGGTTCGGCAGCTGCAGGCTCGGTGGCAGCGGGCTCTGCAGGTTCGGTGGGCGGTGGGTGCAGCTTCTCCTCCTCTGCTTTCCTCCTAGCCTCCTCCTCTTCCTCAATCTTCCTCTGCCTTTCCTTCTCCTCCTCCTCTATCTTCTCTAAAGCATCCTTCCTCTCTGCACAGGACAAAGGGGAGAGGATAGGTGAGAAGGGTGGGAGCAACGGGAGGGGAGTTCACAAAAGTATGCTCCTCAATCTTCCTCTGCTTCTCCTTCTCCTCCTCCTCTATCTTCTCAACAGCGTCCTTCCTCTCTGCTCATGGTTGAGCACAGGGAAAAAGGGAGAAGAGTGGGAAAAAATGGGGGGGAAAAGACTGAATGCGCATAAGAATGACGTGCACTCTTCTGGATTCATCCCGTGCTCAGCAGGTTCAGCAGTTTCTCCTCTTCTGCTTTCCTCCTGGCCTCCTCCTCTTCCTTGATCTTCCTCTGCCTCTCTGGTCCGGACAAAAGCGGGGGGGTCGGGAGGGGGTGAATGGGAAAGAAGGGAGAGAAGGGGAGAGGGAGGGAATGGTGGGGTGAATGGGGAGAAGCGGGGGAGCAAACAAGGTAAATTATCTCAATGACACTTAATCCGACCAAACGGCACACATACTCACTCGCTTGCTCACTCACTCACTCGCTCGCTCACTCAGTCACTCACTCACACGCTTACACGCTCACACTCACTCACTCACTCACACGCTCAAACTCACTCACTCAACCCCCCTCAGACCCACCTTTAAGAAACTTCTCCTCCTCACGCCCACTCACCCCTTTTCTCAAACAGACTTACCTTTAAGGACCTACTCCTTCTCCTGCAGTTCCCTCTCCTCCTCCTCCAACCTTCCCTCGCTCCTCCTGCAGTTTCACCTTCTTCTCCCTCTACTCCTCCACCGCCCTCTGCCGCTGCCTAACTCCCTCCCAAACATACTTTCCATTAAAGAACCCTTCTTCTCCTCCTTTCACTTCAGTTGCATCTCATTTTCGATAGATGAAACAAAGTCTCCGTCCCGCCCCCCCCACACACACCCAAACATACCTTTGAGAATCTTCTCCTTCTCCTGTAGCTCTTTCTCCTCCACCTCCAGCCGCCCTCGCTCCTCCTGCAGTCGCACCTTCTTCTCCCTCCACTACTCCACCGCCCTCTGCCGCTGCCTCACATACACGCACACATAGGAACACACTACCACACTTAAACATACCTTTGAGAATCTTCTCCTTCTCCTGCAGTTCCCGCTCCTCCTCCTCCAGTCTCACCCTCTCCTCCTGCAGTCGCACCTTCTTCTCCCTCCACTCCTCCACCGCCCTCTGCCGCTGCCTCACGCCCTCCCTGTGCTTCGCCACGTCAGCTGCCAGCTGCTGCCGCCTCGCCGCCCCCGCCTGGGCGCACGTGTTGGGACAAGTAACCCTGCCGTCATACTCGTCACTGCCGTCACAACAATCTGGGGAGGGGTGAGGATGGGGCCCAGGGGAGGTGAGGGGAGAGGAGGGGAGAGGAGGGGAGAGGAGGGGAGGTGAGCCAGCTGCTGCCGCCTCGCCGCCCCCGCCTGGGCGCACGTGTTGGGGCAGTTAATGCGCCCGTCGTACTCGTCACTGCCGTCGCAGCAATCTGAGGGGAGAGGTGAGGGGATGGGAGGGGGCGGGTTGAGGTAGAGAGAAAGCTGCTGCCGCCTCGCCGCCCCTGCCTGGGCGCACGTGTTGGGGCAGTTAATGCGCCCGTCGTACTCGTCACTGCCGTCGCAGCAATCTGAGGGGAGAGGTGAGGGGATGGGAGGGGGCGGGTTGAGGTAGAGAGAAAGCTGCTGCCGCCTCGCCGCCCCTGCCTGGGCGCACGTGTTGGGGCAGTTAATGCGCCCGTCGTACTCGTCACTGCCGTCGCAGCAATCTGAGGGGAGAGGTGAGGGGATGGGAGAGGGCGGGTTGAGGTAGAGAGAAAGCTGCTGCCGCCTCGCCGCCCCTGCCTGGGCGCACGTGTTGGGGCAGGTGACTCCACCATCGTTCTCGTCGCTTCCGTCACAGCAATCTGGGGAGGGGTGAGAGGGGCCAGGGTAAGGCAGGGGGGGAGAGGGGGGTGAGCCAGCTGCTGCCGCCTCGCCGTCCCCGCCTGGGCGCACGTGTTCGGGCAGGTGACACGCCCATCATACTCGTCGCTTCCGTCACAGCAGTCTGTAGGAAGATAGAGAGAGGGTGGGTGGGGCAAGGGCAATAAAGAGGTGGCGTACAAGCTGACCCTGACTGGGCGCACGTGTTGGGACAGGTAATGCGCCCGTCATACTCGTCACTGCCATCGCAACAGTCTGGGGAGAGAGAACAAGGGAGGGGAGGGGGGAGTGAGACGTCAGCTGCCAGCTGCTGCCGCCTTGCCGCCCCCGCCTGCGCGCACGTGTTCGGGCAGGTGACACGCCCATCATACTCGTCACTGCCGTCGCAACAACCTGGAGAGGAAATGGACCGCGTTTGCAACAGAAGAAGGAAGCATTGGAGCATGCGGAGGTGCCGAGCTCGTCTGTGCCGACAGGGCAGTCGCAGAAGTCTCAACCCATACCATGTACCGTGTATGCACGTACCATATTCAAGTGGGCAGCAACGTACCGCATATCCCGTCGTTGACTCGCGAGGAGAACAGAACAAGAGGGTTGTGCCCTCGGTTGCGGCAGAAGAAGGAGGAGTTGGGGCATGCGGAGGTGCCAGGCTCGTCCGTGCCGTCTGGGCAGTCACAGAAATCGTCGTTGACTCGCGAGATGTGCAACTTCCTGGAACCATCCCGGCATGAAAACACCTCTCCCGAGAATAGCGCCTTATCTGCAGCCAATCACGCCCCAGTCCCGCTCACCGACCCACCCTCATTCCCCATCCCCCATACCCATCCATCCAACCCACATATCCACCCAGATATCAATCCATCTCCCATCCCACCACTCACCAACTACCCTCACAAAGACTCCCTTCCCCAGCCCCCCTCCCCACTCTCCTCTTCCGTCATCACACACACCACACACGCATGAACAAATTAAAGGACAGAGCGGGCAAAAAAAAGATGAGAAAAGACCATCGACTGGACAAAAGACAAGCTGGCGAAGACAGGTGGCACAAACCCGTCCAGCTGGTGATCCCCTATAGGCCGTCCAGATTTGCGCGAGTGAACGTCCCACGGCTGGATAATCCGTTCCGAAAGGCGTATGCTTTGAAAGTGCATGAATTTCAACTGTGCACGATCCGATCGGCGGGAGATGTATTCTAGCTTGCGATAAGGTGACGAGTATCGACAGGTACCAAGAGCACCTTGAGGGGGGACGCCACGAAGAGGTTTGACGCTGGCGAAAACCCCCGTCGCTACGCTGACCACGACAATCAGAAGTAGCGAAACTCGCACATGTGAAGCCATTTTCGCGCTCCTGATGGTAACCCGCGAATGGCAATGTTCCGGATACAGTGGCCTAATCGCGAGAATGATCCTCTAGTACATATGCGAAGAACGCTAAAGCAGCGTGATCGGCGGCAGAAATATTTAGGGGCTAAGCCACCTTAGCATACTGGCGATCAGCTACGAATCTGACGGTTAGCACAGTTGCATAACTGATCCTTGCAATATGCATATTGCAAGCCAATGGAAACGGGGGGAGTGCGTATACATTAGGGAAGAAAGACGAAGAATCCTTTCGTATCGACTTGCATTTCACCTCGGTTTCTTTAACGGCGTCAATTGTAATTCCCTCATTGGTCCAACCAGTCCGATTTCGAGAAGAATGACGTCATGCTACTACAACCTTCAAGCAGCACACTACAAAAATTCGAAATCAGAACCCTTGGAACACAACAGAAAGACTGCCTTTCGAAGTCGCTTTGGCTTCCCTGGTTCGGTGTTCACTGGGCCTTCCAGCTTGGTTTGTGGCCAGGTGGATCTTGGGAACATCGCATTCTTCTGATTGGCCCATCCGAATTTGGAACGCAGCTGGCGACCAGAAATTTCTGGAGAGTGGTTGAGGATTTACACTTCATTGGCTGCTGCACTTACATCAAGGTTGACGTGAACACTAACCAGAATAATTCTTCGAGCTCGATACAGTTATCAAACAAATTCCTTGTAGGCAGTCGGTAAATGTATGTTGGTCTTCTGTCAAAAGAGGTTTGTCACTGCGGGGGACGCTCAACCCCAAAAATTGCCGTTAGACAAGGTGAGCTTGACACTTTCCTCACATCATTCTAGTAGCGAATAACGGCAGCCATGGCTGCATCCTCGTCGCAGCTAGCGGTCTGCAGATCGTTGACCTGTCCCCAAGCGATGAATCTTCATTCTGGTAATTCCATTATCGCAGTTTCCTCCTCACGGAGCACCTGTCCTGGGCCACCATTCCCTACTCAAAGCACCTGGCATTCTGGCTGAAAGCTGGTTAGAACTAGCCTGAATTTTGGCGTTTCTATCTCCGTTTTCTCATTCAAATCCAAATTGGGCAATCAAAATTCTTGACTGTTACTGTTACTGAGGCATCGTGAAGCTTTTCCTAATTGAACATTAGTTCATCAACGATTCTGCATCAGCATTTTCTCCGCCTCCCTTTCCTTCTCCACTCCATTCACAGTTTTTTACCGCAAGTTGCATAATAATACTATCAATAAGAAAAAAAAACAAGGTACAAAGATAAATATTTTCTCCCATCGCTCCTCCTTCCCGGCTAGCAGAACTACTCCCGTGGCGGAAACCGTCGTCGTTTCTGCTCTCCGTATCCCACTCCAATGTCTCGCGCAAGCAGCCTTCCGCATTCCGCGGAGCTCGCCTCCGCGCAATCAAGGGGTCCAAGGAAGGGGAGAAGGGGAAGCAAGGACCGTTAGTGCGGAAAGTAGAGGCGGAGGAGGAGGAAGAGGAGGAGGAGGAGGAGGAGGAGGACTGGGAAGGAGAGGAAGAGTGGGAAGATGAACTGGTCGATTTAGAAGAACAACAAGAGGAGGGTTTAGAGGGGGGAGAGCAGGAAGGGGAGGAGGACGAGGAGGAGGAGGACGAGGCTGTTGTACAGATGGCAGCAGCGGATTGGGAGAGAGCAGCGATGGCGGTGGTGGTGGAGGCGATAGAGAAGCAGGACGAGAGCAGGCGCAAGGGATGGCGGCGGCGGCGGGAGGTCATGGAGGAGGTGAGCTCGAGACTTTGTCTGGTGGGACGCAAGGGTTTATCGAGGTTTATGGTGCTCAAGGTTTATGAGGCGCCTCAAAGGGTGGTGGTGGAGGCGATAGAGAAGCAGGGCGAGAGCAGGCGCAAGGGCTGGCGGCGGAAACGAGAAGTCTCGGAGGAGGTGAGCTTAAAGCATTAATCTGGCGAAACTCGAGGGTTCGGGGGTGTGTTATGGGTTACTGGTTCATCAAGGTTCAGGGTTTATCAGGGTTTATGAGTTGCCTCAAAACGTGGTGAATGCGATGGAGAATCAGGAGATGGACGAGAGCAGGCGCAAAGGCTGGCGGCGACGATGGGAGGTCACAGAGGAGGTGAGTTAGGAGCCTAGGAACGTTAGTTAGATCTGGCAAGACGCGAGGGCTTAGCAAGGTTTCGGGTTTATCAAGGTTTTGGAGTTATGAGGCGACTCAAAACGTGGTGGAGGCGATAGAGAAGCAGGAAAGGGAACCAGCAGTCGCAACGAGGTGACTTTTGAGTCGACTTGAAAGGCGCCTGAAAACGTGATGGTGAAGGCGATAGAGAAGCAGGAAAGGGAACGAGAGAAAGTCGCCTTGGCTGCCTGAAATGGCCATAGCAGCATAGTGGGGCAAGGGCAAACCAACACAGATTGCATGACATTGCATGGCATAATGTGCAGTGGCATGGCATTGGGTTCGCATACATCTCAAAACAACGCATGGGGCCATGGCTGGCATGGCTGGCAGGTACAGGAGCATCTGCTGCCGCGAGTGGCCATAGTGGGGCGACCCAACGGAGCTTGCATGGCATCATGGGATAATTGATGCATGGAATATAACGCCCCTTTTCCGTTACTCCACCGGTGATGGCATGGGGGCATGGCTGGCAGGTACCGGAGCATCTGCTGCCACGAGTGGCCATAGTGGGGCGACCCAACGTGGGCAAGTCAGCCCTTTTCAACCGCCTCGTGGGGGTAAGTGCAATCAGGCGTCTCTTGACGTTACGAGGAGCCTCTTGAGGCGCCACTTTGAGGCGCTTCAAAGGTGCCTCGGGTGGCCATAGTGGGGCGACCCAACGTGGGCAAGTCCGCTCTCTTCAACCGCCTTGTCGGGGTGAGTGGTGGAGTGGGGTGGGGTGGGGTGGGGTGGGGTGGGGTGGGGTGGGGTGGGGTGATCTACCCATTAGGTGATTGAAAGAGAACCGCTACATTGCCATAGTGCACAACAACACATGCCAAAGCCTTGAATGAGGCTGTTCGTTCTCTTCCCATCCCTCCTTCCCTCTCTCCCACCCTCCCTTTCCCCCCCCAGCGCAACATAGCCATAGTGCATGACGAGCCGGGGGTGACGAGGGACAGGCTGTACGCGCGTGCTCTCTGGGAGGGCCGCCAGTTCCTTCTCACCGACACCGGAGGCCTCATGGACGCCCCCAACGCCAACGCTGCTGCTGCTGCTGCTGCTGCTGCTGCTGCTGCTGCTGGTCCCGCTGCTACCAGTGGCGGTAGTGGCTCTGCTAGTGGTGGTGCTTCTGCTGTGGCTGCTGATGGCGGTGATGCTGCTGAGGGTGCGGGTGTGAAGAGGGGCAAGGGCGGTAGAGGGGGGAGGGCTGGGAGGGGATCTGCTTCATCCACAGCATTGTTGGCACTCGCCAAGGCTGATGGCGTCGCTGTCATCGGTGAGTGGTGGTATGGTATGCAGCCTAGTCACATGAGGATGAGTAGGTAGGCAAGGGCGGGAGAGGGACGGGAGGGCTGGGAGGGGATCTGCTTCGTCCACAGCCCTGCTCGCACTGGCCAAGGCGGATGGCGTTGCTGTCATCGGTGAGTGAGTGGTATGGTATGCAGCCTAGTCACATGAGGATGAGTAGGTAGGCAAGGGCGGGAGAGGGACGGGAGGGCTGGGAGGGGATCTGCTTCGTCCACTGCCCTGCTCGCACTACCCAAGGCGGATGGCGTCGCTGTCATCGGTGAGTGGGTGGGTGATAGGACCGGTGAGTGGATGTAACGGCTCAGCACATGGGTGAAGTGAATCCATTGAAGATTGGCAGAGGGGGGAGGGCAGGGCAAGGATTTGCTTTGTCCGCAGCCTTGTACGCTACGCATTGAAGATTTGCTGGCGTAGCCTTGTACGCTACGCATTGAAGATTTGCTGGCGTAGCCTTGTACGCTACGCATTGAAGATTTGCTGGCGTAGCCTTGTACGCTACGCATTGAAGATTTGCTGGCGTAGCCTTGTATGCTACGCATTGAAGATTTGCTGGCGTAGCCTTGTACGCTACGCATTGAAGATTTGCTGGCGTAGCCTTGTACGCTACGCATTGAAGATTTGCTGGCGTAGCCTTGTACGCTACGCATTGAAGATTTGCTGGCGTAGCCTTGTACGCTACGCATTGAAGATTTGCTGGCGTAGCCTTGTACGCTACGCATTGAAGATTTGCTGGCGTAGCCTTGTACGCTACGCATTGAAGATTTGCTGGCGTAGCCTTGTACGCTACGCATTGAAGATTTGCTGGCGTAGCCTTGTACGCTACGCATTGAAGATTTGCTGGCGTAGCCTTGTACGCTACGCATTGAAGATTTGCTGGCGTAGCCTTGTACGCTACGCATTGAAGATTTGCTGGCGTAGCCTTGTACGCTACGCATTGAAGATTCGCTGGCGTAGCCTTGTACGCTACGCATTGAAGATTTGCTGGCGTAGCCTTGTACGCTACGCACTCGCCAAGACGTTTTCTCTAGCACTGCTGCTCTCCCGAACCATGAGTGACGACGACCCATGAGTGACGACGACCCATGAGTGACGACGACCCATGAGTGACGACAACCCATGAGTGACGACGACCCATGAGTGACGACGACCCATGAGTGACGACGACCCATGAGTGACGACAACCCATGAGTGACGACGACCCATGAGTGACGACGACCCATGAGTGACGACGACCCATGAGTGACGACAACCCATGAGTGACGACGACCCATGAGTGACGACGACCCATGAGTGACGACGACCCATGAGTGACGACGACCCATGAGTGACGACGACCCATGAGTGACGACGACCCATGAGTGACGACGACCCATGAGTGACGACGACCCATGAGTGACGACGACCCATGAGTGACGACGACCCATGAGTGACGACGACCCATGAGTGACGACGACCCATGAGTGACGACGACCCATGAGTGACGACGACCCATGAGTGACGACGACCCATGAGTGACGACAACCCATGAGTGACGACAACCCGAGGGCAGGGCAAGAATTTGCTTTGTCCGCAAACGCACGCACGCAAGAATTTGGCGAGTGCGTAGCCTTGTACGCAACGCACTCGCCAAGGCTGACTTTTGAGGCGCCTCAAAAGCCTTGTACGCACTCGCCAAGGCTGACTTTTGAGGCGCCTCAAAAGCCTTGTACGCAACGCACTCGCCAAGGCTGACTTTTGAGGCGCCTCAAAAGCCTTGTACGCAACGCACTCGCCAAGGCTGACGGCGTCGCTGTCATCGGTGAGTGGACGTGGCTGTTCATCCCGCTAACTCGGACCGTCAATTCAAGTGTTGATACGTCTGAAAATTCGTCCCCTTAAGACGGACTCCCATAAAGTTCACTTGTCAGGGCAGACTAATAAGAAAGGAGTGACTTTTGTTTTCCTTAATCACTTCTTCTACCCCCTCCTGTAGTTGCTTCATTCCCCTCCGTAATTAAGGCTTTGACTATTACCTGTGTACACCTATCATTGCGACTTTTGAGGCGTCTCATAAGGCATGGCTATTGTTACCTATGTACACCTATCGTTGCGTGCGACCTGTGCAGGTGGCGGCGGGCGATTGGCCAACGAGCGGGCGGCGAAGGAGGCTGAGGTGGCGGGTTTGCCGGAGCTGATTGGCCGACAGGCTGCTGCTGCCGTTGAGGAGGCTGATGCGATCATCATGGTGGTCGATGGGCAGGTGGGTGGATGGGCAGGTGGGTGGATGGGCAGGTGGGTGGATGGGCAGGTGGGTGGGTGGGCAGGTGGGAGGGTGGATGGGCAGGTGGGTGGGTCGATGGGCAGGTGGGTGGATGGGCAGGTGGGTGGGTGGATGGGCAGGTGGGTGGGTCGATGGGCAGGTGGGTGGATGGGCAGGTGGGTGGGTCGATGGGCAGGTGGGTGGGTGGATGGGCAGGTGGGTGGATGGGCAGGTGGGTGGGTGGATGGGCAGGTGGGTGGGTCGATGGGCAGGTGGGTGGGTGGATGGGCAGGTGGGTGGATGGGCAGGTGGGTGGGTGGATGGGCAGGTGGGTGGATGGGCAGGTGGGTGGGTGGATGGGCAGGTGAGTTGAGAAGAGAAAACATCATGGCTTCGCTCTCGGGCGTAAAGGTGATGCTGCTGCCGTGCCGTGGTGGAGGCTGACGCGATCGTTATGGCGGTCGATGGGCAGGTGGGTGGATGGATGGGCAGGTGAGTGGATGGATGGATGGGCAGGTGAGCGTGAGGGGAGGGACCTCGGGAATATGATATGAATATGGGACCCCTTGCTCTCCCTATTCCAGATTGTGGGTAATGCGACGACTTTTGAGGCGCCTCAAAAATGGTCCAGAGAGTTGATGAAGCATTTGTATCCCTCCACTCCACCCGTATCTCCTCCCCCTTCTTCTCCCTATTCCAAACCCTGCTAGGCTGGTGCAACAGCTGCTGACGTGGAGATTGCTCAGTGGCTGCGGCGGCGCCACGTGGCAAGCAGCAAGCCAGTGTTTCTGGCAGTGAACAAGTGCGAGTCGCCCACCAAGGGACTCCTGCAGACAGCCGAGTTCTGGTCGCTGGGGTGAGTGAGTGAGACTCTTAAGAGGAGGGGTAAAGGGAAAGGGGAGTGTGTCTTCCTGGCAGTGAACAAGTGCGAGTCGCCCACCAAGGGCCTCCTGCAGACAGCAGAGTTTTGGTCGCTGGGGTGAGTGAGAGGACGGGGTGGGGGTGGGAGGTGTAGTGCCCGCATGCCACTCCACATATGAGGTGCAGCGAGCTGGCCTTTGTTGCATGCACCAAAGGGCGACAACAAGTGGTGGCAGCAGTCAACAAGTGCGAGCCACCCACCAAAGGGCTCCTGCAAACTGCTGAGTTCTGGTCGCTGGGGTGAGTGGAAGAAGGGTGGTGGGATGACTAGAAGGTGCGGGGGGGTGCAGAGGAATCTTTCTGTGCACATGCTATTTCCGTCTGTTCGAATCCCCCCACCCTCATCCCCCTCCCCTACCCACAATGCCCCATCCATCAGCCTGACCCCCATGGCAGTGTCAGCCCTCTCAGGCACCGGCACAGGTGACCTGCTGTACATCTCAAGCTTGCATTCATCTCACATGCGTCCATCCCCTCGTCACATCTCTCTTGCCCCTCCCATCCTCCATTCCACTCCCCATGCCCCACACATCCAGCCTGACCCCCATGGCAGTGTCAGCCCTCTCAGGCACGGGCATGGGCGACCTGTTAGATGAGCTGCTTAGTATTTGCGCGCACACACACTCCCCCCTTGCCCCGTCACCTCCCCTCCTGCTTCCCCATCAACCCCGCCCCAGCCTGACCCCCATGGCAGTGTCAGCCCTCTCAGGCACGGGCACAGGCGACCTGCTGGATGAGCTGCTCAAGGCGCTGCCGTCGCAGGAGGTGAGGAAATGAGGAAGTGAGGAGTGAGGCGTTGTTGGTGATTGCAACACATTGGTTTGCGGAGAGGAGAGCACGTCTGTGTGCGCTCAGCACGGCACGGGCACAGGCGACCTGCTGGATGAGCTACTCAAGGCGCTGTCGTCCGCTGAGGTGAGGGGAGGAGGAGGGGGGCGTGCATGGGGGCGTGTGTGCAGTGCATGTGGCACGGGTACAGGCATGAGGGGAGGAGGAGGGGGGCGTGTGTGGATGTGTTGTGGTCTGGGCACGGGCACGGGTGAACTGCCGGATGAGCTGCTGAAGGCGCTGCCATGCCTCGAGGTGAGGGAATGAGGGGTTGGGGTGGGGGGGAATGGGTAAAGTTGATATATTTGAAGGTGGGGAGAGGTGCGGATGTTGGTGGTGCAGCATTCACTCCAAAAGCGCTCTCAGGCGTTCTCTTGCTTAACCTCCTACCATGCTTTACGATTCTTTACCTTGCTCCAACTCCCCATGCCTCTTTTCTCCTCGACTCTCCTCCCATCTCCTCCCATCTCCTCTCATCTCCTCCCATCTCCTCCCATCTCCTCTCATCTCCTCCCATCTCCTCTCTTCTCTCATCTCCTGTCTTCTCCTGTCTTCTCCTGTCTTCTCCTCTCATCTCCTCTCAAATCCTCTCATCTCCTCTCATCTCCTCTCATCTCCTGTCTTCTCCTCTCTTGTCCCCTCTTGCTCTGCAGGAACCCGAATCGTCCGCTGCCCTCTCCACCATCACCGACAGCAACGATGCCGTTGCCACACAGGTCGGTGGGATGCTTGCTCGCTCGCCTGCTTGGTAGCCACGTGTAGAAAGTGTATTTTCGAGACGTCTCAAAAAGTTGCCACACAGGTCGGTGGGATGCTTGCTCGCTCGCCTGCTTGGTAGCCACGTGTAGAAAGTGTATTTTCGAGACGTCTCAAAAAGTTGCCTCACAGGTCGGTGGGATGCTTGCTCGCTCGCCTGCTTGGTAGCCACGTGTAGAAAGTGTATTTTCGAGACGTCTCAAAAAGTTGCCTCACAGGTCGGTGGGATGCTTGCTCGCTCGCCTGCTTGGTAGCCACGTGTAGAAAGTGTATTTTCGAGACGTCTCAAAAAGTTGCCACACAGGTCGGTGGGATGCTTGCTCGCTCGCCTGCTTGGTAGCCACGTGTAGAAAGTGTATTTTCGAGACGTCTCAAAAAGTTGCCTCACAGGTCGGTGGGATGCTTGCTTGCTCGCCTGCTTGGCAGCTGGGTCACACTTGATTGAGTTGCTGCGTCCACCTCACTCACCCCCACCTCACTCACCCCCACCTCACTCACCCCCACCTCACTCACCCCCACCTCACTCTAGCCATAGTGGGGTGCCCGAACGTGGCAGCATAGTGAACGCGCGGGCGCTACCGGGGAATCTGAGGACGACCATGTTCAGCATTGAGGTGGTTTTTGAGGCACCTTAAAAACCACCTCAGCATTGAGGTTTTTGAGGCGCCTTAAAAACCACCTCAGCATTGAGGTTTTTGAGGCGCCTTAAAAACCACCTCAGGATCGTGAACGCGCGCGCGCTACTGGGGAATCTGAGGACGACCGTGTTCAGCATTGAGGTGGTTTTTGAGGCGTGCGCCTTAAAAACCACCTCAGCATCGTGAACGCGTGCGCGCTACTGGGGAATCTGAGGACGACCGTGTCCGGCAGCTTGCCTTGCCTCCTCGTGTACCACCATTCCCACCATCCGCACCATCCCCCACCAGCTCGGTCGAGTGTCTCTAGCAATCGTGGGAGACCCGACGTGGGCAAGGGGCACTTCTGGGGGAGGAGAGGGCAATCCCACGTCGGGCCTCTCGTCTCGTTGTCAGAAGTGGCCTCTGCCTTCTCGTTGACAATCGTGTTAAACAGCCAGTGGCCAGACCAGACTTCCTGTGTTCCGTTTCTCCCTCTGCCCCCACACCACACCACACCCCCCCAACCCAGCTCGGCCGAGTGTCATTGGCAATCGTGGGAAGGCCCAACGTGGGCAAGAGCAGCATAGTGAACGCACTGCTGGGGGAGGAGAGGACCATCGTGAGCCCCGTCAGCGGCACCACCAGAGACGCCATCGACACCAAATTCACGGGGCCAGACGGACAGGTGTGTGTGTTTGTGTTGGTGGTTACCATGAAGGTCAGGTATGTCTGTGTGTGGGTATACCACTGTGGCACTGTCACATCCCATGCACCATCGTGAGCCCTGTCAGCGGCACCACCAGAGACGCCATCAATACCAAGTTTACAGGCCCAGACGGACAGGTGTGTTGGTGTTTGTGCGTATGTGGTGTGTATGTGTGCCCCAAGATCTGGTGAAAGAGAGTGCACTCGCACACCCCGTCAACCATCGTGAGCCCTGTCAGCGGCACCACCAGAGACGCCATCGACACCAAATTCACCGGGCCAGATGGGCAGGTACGTGTGTGCATGTTTGTGTCTCTGTTGATGTGAGCCTATACCCCCAAGCTCTGTTGACAGGGTATACTTCAACCTTCCCACCACTGTCAGCCCTGTCAGCGGCACCACCAGAGACGCCATCGACTCTAAATTCACCGGGCCAGATGGGCAGGTGTGTTGCTGCATGCATGTGTGTGTGTGTCTTCCCAGGCTGATAATTAGTATACTCATCCACTTACCATCGTGAGCCCTGTCTGTCAGCGGCGCCACCAGAGACGCCATCGACTCTAAATTCACCGGGCCAGATGGGCAGGTGTGTTGCTGCATGCATGTGTGTGTGTGTGTCTTCCCAGGCTGATAATTAGTATACTCATCCACTTACCATCGTGAGCCCTGTCTGTCAGCGGCGCCACCCGCGATGCCATCGACTCAAGTCCACCCGACCAGACAGACACCATGTTAATGGCTACTTTCTCATACCATCGTGAGCCCTGTCAGCGGCACCACTAGAGACGCCCTGTCAGCAGGACAGAGAGTCCTTCCCTCCCTCACTCACTGAATCCCTCTCCTCTCCCCTAACGCATTCCCTCTCACTGCTCTCCCTCACTGTTGTTCAGGAGTACACTCTGATTGACACAGCAGGAGTGCGCAGGAAAGCGGCGGTGGCAGCAGGTAGCAGGTAGCAGGGCAGAGGGTCGATCTCCGCACCTCCATCTTCTCTCCTTTCCACAATCCCAACTGCCAATCCCCATTCAGGAGTACACATTGATCGACACGGCAGGGGTGCGCAGGAAAGCGGCGGTGGCAGCAGGTAGCAGGGCGGAGGGTCTGTCGGTGAATCGCGCGCTGAGGGCAATACGGAGGGCGGACGTGGTGGGGCTTGTTGTTGACGCCATGCTGTGCGTCACAGAGCAGGTGGGTTTGACCTGTCAGGTGTGAGTGTAGGTGCGTGTGACTGTAATGGGGGGTGCTTGTGCCCCTAGGGCAGCAGGCAGCAGGCAGCAGGCAGCAGGCAGCAGGCAGCAGGCAGCAGGCAGCAGGCAGCAGGCAGCAGGCAGCAAGCAGCAGGCAGCGGGGGGGGAGAGAGGGTCTATTGGTGAATCGGGCGCTGAGGGCCATCAGGCGGGCAGACGTGGTGGGGTGCCATGCTGTGCGTCACAGAGCAGGTGCGTGTGACACAGAGAAGGTGGGTGTTGCAGTCAGCATCCCCCTATGACAGGAACACTGAGGGCCATCAGGCGGGCAGACGTGGTGGGGCTTGTTGTTGATGCCATGCTGTGCGTCACAGAGCAGGTGCGTTTGACCTGTAAGGCGTGACTGTAGGATGCATGTGACTGTATGAGGGTTTCTTGAGCCCCTAGACACCACACAGGAGACTTTTGAGTCGACTCAAAAGTCACCTGGTTGCTTGTGCCCCTAGACACCGCACAGGACCCACCAGCACCATCACCTGCCCACCCCGGCCCTTGCTCTCCTCTCCCTTCCCTCTCACAGGATCTTAGACTGGCGGAGCAGATAGAGAGGGAGGGCAAGGCGTGTGTGGTGATTGTGAACAAGTGGGATACCGTGCCTGACAAGGACGCCACCAGCACAGTGAGCTACACAGAGGATGTGCGGGGGAAGCTGCGCTCCATGCCCTGGGCTCCGCTAGTCTTTACCTCGGCAACGACAGGGCAGAGAGTGGCCAAGTGAGTGCCTGTTGGGTGGGATTGTGGGTCCCAGTGTCTGTGGGTGCCTGTGTGTGTGAATTACACAACTAACGAATCCACCAGCACAGTGAGCTACACGGAGGATGTGCGGGGCAAGCTGCGCTCCATGCCCTGGGCTCCTGTCGTGTTCACCTCTACCACCACGGGGCAGAGAATGGCCAAGTGAGTGTGGGTGTGATTGTGAGTGTGAGCAATGTGTTTGAGATTGTACCAGCCAAAGACGTCACCAGCACAGTGAGCTACACGGAGGATGTGCGGGGCAAGCTGCGCTCCATGCCCTGGGCTCCACTGGTGTTCACCTCTACCACCACAGGCCAAAGGTTTGCCAAGTGAGTGCCTGTGTGGGGATGTGTGTGTGTATCTGTGGGGGAACAAGTAGGGCAGAGTGTGAGCAGAGATGTCAACAGCACAGCAAGCTACACAGAAGATGTGCGGGGGAAGCTGCGCTCCATGCCTTGGGCTCCACTAGTCTTCACTTCTGCCACCACAGGGCAGAGAGTGGCCAAGTGAGTGTGGGTGTGTGAGGGGAACAAGTGCCTTCGAGTGTGGGAGATGCTGCACTACATGCCCTGGGTTATTTTGGAATCACTTCTGAGAATTCTTAGAAGTGCTCCATGCCCTGCGCTCCGCTGGTCTTTACTTCAGCCACCATAGGGCAAAGAGTGGGCTAGTGAGTGTGGGTGTGAAGTGTGATTGAGTATAGCAAGGTAAGGCACCACCAGGACTGTCGCCAGCTACTCCTGTGGGCACGCCCTCACGCGCACACACACACGCACGCACGCACGCACGCATGCGCGTACACATACAGACTTACATGCAATCTCTTTTTCTGTTCCTCTTCTTTTGCTTCTGCTTTGCTCAGGATTTTGGAAGCTGCCCGTTTTGCTGCCCAGCAACGTTCTAAACGCCTCACAACAGCCACACTGAACCAGGTGGTCGGGGAGGCTGTTTCTTTTCAGCCGCTGCCCGGAGGCGGAAAGGGTAACAAGCGAGGAAAAATATACTACAGCACCCAGGCGGCTACTAACCCGCCGACCTTTGTGATTTTCGTTAACGACGCGAAACTTTTCGGGCAGCAGTATCGGCGATACATGGAAAATCAGCTTCGGGAGAATATCGACTTTGAAGGCACGCCTATCCGGCTGCTCTGGCGAAGCAAGCGCCGAACCAAACCAGTAGGTTCGGAAGGGGAAGCGACAGGACGGGCCGGAGGGGGAGCAGGAGGGACAGGCGGAGAACAAGGGAAGAGGATGGATAGAGGGAGGGGAGGAGGAAGAGGAGGGAGGGGAGGGAGAGGGAGAGGAGGGAGTGGGAGGGGAGGAGCCTCATCTAGAGGAAGAAAAGAGGGAAGTGTGAAGCTGGGTCAGAGATAGGTGGGAAAGCGTTGCTGGTTGGGAGAAGGATCATCGCTGTGGGGGCAAGTGTAACTCTCTATCTTCTCTACTGTTTTGCTACACATTTACCACCTACCATATGTATTAAGGTTGATAAACTGCTGGTAATAAGAGAAGGTGACCACATTATTCAGCTGATACTGTACTAGTAGAGATACTACCATGCATGTGAGAAGCAGCAGAAGAAGAAATAGGAAGATGAAGGGTGGCGCAACCACAGCTGGGATAAACTGTAGCAGGGTTTGGTGAGTCATCTGTTGACTTTGGTAGACCTGAGCCGACCACCACAGTTGGCCTCTGTTGAATTTCGTTGACTCTGGCATGCCTTATTTGTGCTTTCCAGCTCTGAGGTGGCTGCTGCCCGTTGTCCTCGTTACAGGACAACTCTAGACAATACATGTTGAACTCTGGATGTCTCCTATAGGCACTATGAAGAACCAGGCATGGATTTGGGCTGTGTAGTATTTGATGCACATTCCTCAAATAAAGCGTCACGCCTCTGCAAGGAATTTGGGAGATGGGAAGTGCGAAAGGAGAAATTAGTCTAGAGGAGGTGGGTAGGAGGGAGGTGAGAATAAATGCTAGGGTGTTGGGTGTGCTAGGGTGCAGCTAGAATGCTATTGAATTGGGGGGGAGGGGGGGAGGACTTACAGTTGACGCAGCGCAGGGAACGAGCTACCTCCTTCTTATTGATGCGGAACATGCTGATGGTTTGAGAGAGGCAAGTGGGGAGGGGAGAGGGGAAGAAGTGCAAGGAGGGTTGAAAAAGGGTGGGCGGGGGAGGGTGGGGGTAGGGAGCGACCTCCTTCTTCTTGATTCGGAACATGCTGATGGTTCGAGAGAGGCGATGGGGGAGGGGAGATGGGAAGAAGTGCAGGGAGGGTTGAAAAAGGGTGGGCGGGGGAGGGTGGGGGTAGGGAGCGACCTCCTTCTTCTTGATTCGGAACATGCTGATGGTTCGAGAGAGGCGATGGGGGAGGGGAGATGGGAAGAAGTGCAAGGAGGGTTGAAAAAGGGTGGGCGGGGGAGGGTGGGGGTAGGGAGCGAGCAACCTCCTCCTCCTTGATTTGGAGCATGCTGATGGGTTGAGAGAGGCAAGGGAAAGAGGAGAACAGGAGGAGGGGGGAACAGGTGAGAGGAGTTTTTTTGGCAAAACACTGCTGGTCTAGGGGGGAAAGAGAGTGGGAATGGGGGAAGGGGAAGGGGAAAAAGGGGAGGGGGAAGGGGGAAGGGGGGGAAGTGGAAGGGGGAAGGGGGGTATGGGAAAGGGGAAGGGGGGAGGGGGAATGGGGGGGGGGGGGGGGGGGGGGGGGAAAGAGGGGGGGGGGGAAGGGGAAGGGGGAAAGGGGGAAAGGGGGGGGGGGGGGGGAAGGGAAGGGGGGGGGGGGAGGGGAGGGGGGGGGGAAGGGGGAGGGAGGGGGGGAGGGAAGGGGGGGGGGGGAGGAAAGCATAGCGCATTCAGATACAGCGACGGAGCGTGGAAGGGGGGATGGAATGGGGGTGTATACGACGAAACTGACCCGAAAAACTTGCTCATGGCCTTGCGGGCAGCCTTTTGCGGGTTGAACTCAAATTTATCCAGCGGGTTACCCTGGCACCCCTTTTGCGGCTGCGCCACAATTTTCTTGCACCCCTTCGCAACTTCCTCCGTCTTCCCGTCCGCCGTCACCGTACTGCACCACGACACCTGCACAAAATTTGCCGAACGTGCGAACTGGTCCGGAATGTTGACGCAGTTAGTCCCTTTGCTCAACCGAACCACCAGCTGCGGCACGTTCGTGTTCGGATCGCCGAGAACCAAAGTCGTCGTAGCTTCGTTTCTTCCGCTCGCTCCCAAATTTTCGTCTGATCGACGGTTTTCACATTTAGGGTAAATCCCAACCCACGCAGCTCCGCCCGCGCCGACACGTCTAAGCTCCTCGAGTAAACGTCGCCGAGTTGTACCGAGGCGCCCGCATTCGCCCCAGCTTTCACGCCTTGGCGGCTAATCTCGGCCGCCGACGTGGCCGTACCTCCGGCTCCGATACCCGCCACATTTGCGCCAAATCCAAACCCGGCTTCCGCGTTAATTTTGTCGCGGCTAACCTTAGCCGCCGATTCGATATTAGTTCCGGCGCCCCCGACGTTCTTCACATTCCCGCCAATCCCAAACCCGGCTTTCGCGTTCACTTCTTTCTTGCTGAACCCGCCGGCAGCGCCGATATTCACATTTGCTCCCACGCCTGCCACGTCAGCAGTCGCGCCAACCGAAGCGTCCGCGTTGACCCCGGATTTCGTCACACCGGCGCTACCCTTCGCCTTCGCCTCTCCCGTCCCAACGCCGTTAAACAAGTTCGCGTTTGCTGATCCGTCGGCGTTCACGGTTACTCCCTCACGGTTGAATTTCGCGGAGCCAATTGCATCCCCAGAAACGTCCGTCTTAAGCAGATCAGAGCTGACACTGGCACTGCCGGCTGGATTAATCTCCACCTCATTGTTGCGGCCCGTCACTTTGAGCCCCCCAGCGGCGCTAACGTCGGCTACTGGGCCGACATTCGCGCCAAAGGGAACGACAATCGCCGCGGATTTTTCGACAATCTTCATGTCGTTGGTTTTGGTGGGGACAGATTCAACGCTGGGTGTATCGGTATATCCGCTATTGGTATATCCGTTGTTGTCATTTGCAATCGGCGCCACGGTGTTGTCGGTCTGAGCACCGGCGGAATTCAGCTGCTGCTGATTGCCGCCGGAATTCTGCTGCTGCTGCTGGTTGCCGCCGTAAGTCAGTTGCTGCTGATCGCCGCCGGAATTCAGCTGCTGCTGATCGCCGCTGGGATTCAGCTGGGTGCCGTCGGAAGTCAGCTGGGTGCCGTCGGAGTTCAGCTGGGTGCCGTCGGAATTCAGCCCGGTGCCGTCGGAATTCGGCTGGGTGCCGTCGGAATTTAGCTGGGTGCCGTCGGAATTTAGCTGGGTGCCGTCGGAATTTAGCTGGGTGCCGTCGGAATTTAGCTGGGTGCCGTCAGTCGGTTGGGTGCCGTCGCCGTAGCCAAACGCTCTTGCTGACTGCCAGGAAGACGCTGCATGGTAAATTCGGTAAAAGGTTGGAGCAAATCAGGCACGTTGGTATCCATTTCTCGGTGGGGATTGTGCGTAGCAACCAGTTGAAAACTTGTCACACGACTCGCGAAAAATTGTAGAAGCTGACTAGGGCAATCTCAAGAAAGGCGATCGTCAACACGGCTGTTGTGCGTGCGAACGACACGTTCGTCAGAGTAGTCAGAAACGTCACGTGCGTCGCGAAAACAGCTCGAAACCTCACCTGAGATGGTTATTACAAGAATGATCGCCAAGGCTCCACTAATTACGCATTTGTCCCGTCGCCCCATGATTGGAGAAGAGGTGGTGGAGCACGAGCCTTCTTGGACGAACGTCCGCAGTGAAAGCAGTTACGGAGCCTTGGTGAAGAGTTTTGAGACCAAGGAAACGAACTGTCGTGAATGTGGAAATACTGTGGTGGAAGCAATAAGGTGCAAAGCTTGAGTTAGTGATTGTGCTTGGCTGAGGAAATCGATTTATGTGCTCAGCCGAGGTGAGGAGGAGAGAACAAGAATACCGAACCGCGTTTCCAATGAAGTACATTGGCTTCGCTCGCCAATCAGCTTCCGCGGAGGATGTTGAGAGTCAAACCGCGCTCCCAGCGAATAAGAATTCGCCCACAATAAGCCAGCCCCAATAATTCTAGCTCCAATAAGTTGCCTCACCTGACACCCGCACTGTATCTCCAGCACAAGCTTTTGCTGAAGAAAACATAAAATAGTTCACAAGAGCACATGTAACATTACTTATTTATTTGTTTGTGGAAAAGGAACTGGTTGAAAGCAGGCGTCAATGCGTTTGTGCACTCATAAATCACCCACGTTGACAGGGCAACTACTGAAAACTCTCTTCGTATAAAACCATGTCGCCCTAAGGTATATGATAAAACTCCCATGCCTTATCCACATAGCGTACACCGGGTTTTCAAGACCACCCAAGGTGCTTTGACAACCAACCAAGGCATATCATGGTCGGTTCTCTGTGCATGAATTACTACACCCCTACAAGAAAGAGAGAGAAAGAAAGAAATATGGAAAGACACAACCAAGAACACGTACCAAATGCGCACACGCACTTGTGAGCAAATGAAAGAAACGCAGTAAGACATATCTTGGTCATACGCTAAGATAAAACTGGTGTAAGTGGAGCAGAATGGGAGCATACCTAGCAAATTGAGCTGCATCCACTAATGGCAACGCTGTGCTGCGCCCACTGCTGCCAGAAGGCGTGTGCGGGAGAGGAAGGAGCGATCAGTGGGAGAGAGAAGAGAGAGAGAGGAGAGACAAGAAAGTTTGGGGATTGGGGCGATCTTTGAGGCGCCGCAGAAATGGATGGCAGCGCAGCACAGTGCCCTCAGCGAGGAAGACCATGGCTGAGTCTTATCTCTTACCATGGCTGGGACCACGGCCTTCACCGACAGTGAGGGCAGCGAGGAAGCCCGCAGTCTTATCTCTTCCTCGGCTGCCCTTTCCCACCCTCAGCCGTGCTCTCAAGTCATGGATAGCAGCAAGCTCTGCTGGCTGGCTAGGAAAAGAAAGAGAGAAGGCAAAACAGATGCAACTCTGCCTTGCACGAATTGGAGTGGAAGGAGAAGAGAGAGGGTGAGGGAGAGGGAGAGGAAGGAGGGTGTGAAAGAGATTGGAAGAGGGAGGAAGAAGAGGGAGAGGGAGAGAGAGAGGAAGGAGGGTGAGAGGGGGAGGAGGATAGGAGGGAGCGATAGTGGGAGGGAAGGAGGGGGAAGAAGAAGCACCAGATAAAGCAACGGAGAACAAATGATCCTTTAGATTGTACGGGGCCACTACCCAGTGGAGCGAGGAGCGAGGAAGAAAGAGAAGAACGTCCCGAGATGGAGCTGCCACAACTGATGCCACTACTTGGTCACCTTGGTGCCATAGAAGAACTGATGCCATAGATTGGATCGGATAGGCCATCCTGGCCACACTTTCAGGTTCGCGGGCTGTGGTCACTCTAGGGGCTTTAAACTTTACCAGGTAAAAAGCGGCATTCAAAGTCAAAAATGGGGTTCAAAGCGGCCCGTGAACACAACACTGTATCATGCCACATCAACATGCCACATCAGAATGGCGCATCAGCATGCCACAATAGCGTGCCACATCAGCGTGCCGCCTCATTGCACGCAGCACACGCCTCCATCCAACTCACCATGCTGTCAGCAGGGCACTGTGCGACACATTCAGCCGCGCTGGAAGCTGCCGGGATTGTAGCAGGCAGCGTGCCGGGAGTAAGTGTGCCGCCTCATTGCACGCAGCACACGCCTCCATCCAATCCAGCTCACCATGCTGTCAGCAACAGGGCACTTTGAGACACATTCAGCCGCGCTGGAAGCTCCCCAAAAGCTTCTCTTTCTGCCTAGGCTGCTGGATCGGCCGCTTCTCCTCTCTTCCACTGACGCCCTCTGATTGGTCGGGAGGAGCAGCTGACGTGGCAGCAACCAATGAGGAGAGCGCAGCGGGTGACAGCATGGCAGGGATGGCAGAGTTGTGGTGGTGCAAGAGAGTCGTGTGGTGCAACCCGACGTGGCACAAGAGGTGCAACTGCATGGGTGAGGAGGCCAGCAGAGGGGTAGGCCAGCAGAGGGGTAGGCAAGCAAGCAGAGCGTGTACTAGGCATGGCTCAAGTGGTGCACGTGAGGGCTCAAGTGGTGCACGTGAGGGCTCAAGTGGTGCACGTGACGGCTCAAGTGGTGCACGTGAGGGCTCAAGTGGTGCACGTGAGGGCTCAAGTGGTGCACGTGAGGGCTCAAGTGGTGCACGTGAGGGCTCAAGTGGTGCACGTGAGGGCTCAAGTGGTGCACGTGAGGGCTCAAGTGGTGCACGTGAGGGCTCAAGTGGTGCACGTGAGGGCTCAAGTGGTGCACGTGAGGGCTCAAGTGGTGCACGTGAGGGCTCAAGTGGTGCACGTGAGGGCTCAAGTGGTGCACGTGAGGGCTCAAGTGGTGCACGTGAGGGCTCAAGTGGTGCACGTGAGGGCTCAAGTGGTGCACGTGAGGGCTCAAGTGGTGCACGTGAGGGCTCAAGTGGTGCACGTGAGGGCTCAAGTGGTGCACGTGAGGGCTCAAGTGGTGCACGTGAGGGCTCAAGTGGTGCACGTGAGGGCTCAAGTGGTGCACGTGAGGGCTCAAGTGGTGCACGTGAGGGCTCAAGTGGTGCACGTGAGGGCTCAAGTGGTGCACGTGAGGGCTCAAGTGGTGCACGTGAGGGCTCAAGTGGTGCACGTGAGGGCTCAAGTGGTGCACGTGAGGGCTCAAGTGGTGCACGTGAGGGCTCAAGTGGTGCACGTGAGGGCTCAAGTGGTGCACGTGAGGGCTCAAGTGGTGCACGTGAGGGCTCAAGTGGTGCACGTGAGGGCTCAAGTGGTGCACGTGAGGGCTCAAGTGGTGCACGTGAGAGCTCAAGTGGCGCACGTGAGGGCTCAGGGATCCTTGGTTTCTGTTGGTATGTTTATGGGGCATGCAGGCACAGGCACACACCACATGCACACACGCACGCAGACACATACCCACACCCACCCTCACACACACACACGCACACACACATATCCACACCCACCCTCACACACACAAACACACACACAACCACGCACGCACGCACGCGCGCACACGCACACGCACACACATGTGGCATTTACAAAATATCCATGTTTCTGTTGTCAGGAAGTCTGATGGCCTCGTTTCTCTGCAAATCCCACTAACAGCAATGAGAGGTCCAAGGAACACGATATCGTACAGTGATCGATTATTTTCTGGAACAATATACTAAAAGTCAACATTATCTTTCCGACCTCCCTCAGGCATGTCGGGAGAATTTGTAGTGGATGTAGATAAATTTGCTGTGGATGTACATCAGAAGGACACAAAATATGCATGCCTTGCTGCCTATGGTGGATCACAGAAATTTATAACATGCATTGATCATGCAGGAGAACGGACTTTTAATATAAAGCATGTACAGCAATTTACACTATAATAAAGGCTCACCTGCATGGGTGGCATCCTCAAATACAATATGCGACTGGCTAAGAAACGCCATAATCGAGGGGACTGCTCCCGAAAAAAAGGGGGGAAAATCTTTAGCTAACATCGCGGATATTGAGCAGCTAAGCTGCAGCTAAGCTCATGTCGCTAATACTAAACCGCAGCTAAGCTCATGTCGCTCTCCCATGCGTGGGAAAACCCTGCCTTGGCAAGCGCAGCAACGCGTGAAATGGTATAGCCAGGGTGCGGTTAGACACAGCATTTCGTCTTAGAGACGAGAAGGGGAGTGTAAGCCGCATGATGAAGCAAAATACACGACCCCCCATGTTCCACGCTCTAAGACGCGTCGGTCTCCTGACTCGTCTAAGGCGCGTCGGAGTTCTGGCTGGTCTAAGGCGTGTCGGACTCCTGGCTCTTCTAAGGCGCGTCGGACTTATGGCCCATCTAAGGCGCGTCGGACTCGTGGCTCATTAGCTGGATGGAGGCGGACGAGAACGCAGATAAGGAGGCGAAGGAGGAAAGGAGGAGGAGGCAGAGGGAGACGAGGACATGAGCGCGGAGCGCACGGAAGTGGCACTGAAATGGCTGCTATTGCCGCAGCTGGATGGAGTGGCGCTGCTGATTATGGGTTGCTCAAAGCCTTTATGGTGGGAAGATAATGAATGGGGAGATTTGACGGTTTGATGAAACGGTTGGGAGTGGTACGCCGCGGTGGAAATGAAGGGTTGGGAATGGTGGGTTGCGGTGGCATTGATGTAGGGTTCGGGGGATGGGTGAAAAGCAGCAGCACGAACAGGTTCCCATTCGCGACACATTTCGCGAGGGTGCGATTTCGAATGCGACATTGCAGTCCTTCGCCCCATGACGCTGAGTGCGTCGCTTTCATCTTCGTCAATGTCGTAACAGACAGCGAAGTCCGGAAACACAGAAGCAGAAGGCGAATCTCCCAGTTTTCTCTGGTTACCACGAAATGTTTGAGGGTCGCGCTCAAGCACAGCAACTTTTGTTTCGCTTCCCTCATGCTGTTGCTCCTCTTGCTGTTGCTGTTGCTGTTGCTGCTGTAGGGGGTCTGAGCGCTTGGCCCGCCTTGAATGCTGGCGTATCCATACTCTATGTGCGGAGTCCACATTGCTTCTTCCTCGGGTCTCAGCTGCTCCTTGCAGGCCTGCGTGATGGACCCCCGTCAGCGCTGCGCGAACCATCGCTGCGCTCAGAAGGCTGGCTGCGACTCCGCGGGCCGCGATTCCATTGAATGCGATCCTCCGTGCGTCGGCGGGAGGTCCGTGAACGGATCTCGAGGGATCACCCGCCGACGGGTGCTTGTTCGCGGCGACCCCCGACGTGCCGCTGTAGCGAGCCCGGGTCCAGCGACGTTCGCCGCGATGGGTTCCGGCGCGGCTCTTCGCGAACACGAGCAACATCGTTCGCGAAATCGCCGAGCGCTTCCGTAGGTCGCAAAAACGTCGCGCTTTCGCGGCGTAGACGAGGAGTCTCCCCCCCGCCAGTTCCCCCCTGCGGAAAACGGCCGTTTTCCCCGTCGGCCGCAACAACCGGCGTGAGGTGGTACGTGCTGCCGGGACGCAGCGTCTTTTGCGGCGGGAGACGCGGACGGGAGGACGTGAGGCTGCCGACGTGGTAACCCGGATATTCCGCCATGATATCCGCTACGGTCTTTCCCGCGCCGAACATCTCAATGCTGCCGTCGGGAAGCAGCAAGCACGCGAGCTTGTCGCTGGTCCCCCGAAGCGCGTCCAGATGGCCCCACAGGCCCTTGCTTGCCTTCGTCATCGAGAAGAAGAGAAAGTAAAAAGACTAAGTTTTTGTTTCGAGAAATAGAGCGCAAGGCGCGGATACGCCACCGAGTTATGCTCGAAACGGGGTGAGATGAGAGAGGAGTCGTTGGAGAAGACCCACCAACCCAGCCTCGTCTAAAGCCGAAGGGAGCCGAAAGATGGACGGAAAGGGATACGTGGGAAGATGACCCGAACAGGGCTACGTGGGACGTCGTGGTAGAAACAAGCTGTTGAAAAACGCTGAGTTCAGCCGCCAAGTTATGTGCAGGTGGAATATGCAGCCGTCGTTATATACACTTGATCGACGTGACCGCGCGAGTGGCAAGATGGAACGCAGGAGGTACCGTCTGGCCTACCTTCTATCTTCAACGGCACACTCCACCCTACTGAGATTTGCTGTAGCAGCGGAGCGGTGCTGAGCTGAGAGAGAGAGAGAGAGAGAGAGAGAGAGAGAGAGAGAGAGAGGAGAGAGAGAGAGAGAGAGAGAGAGGAGAGAGAAGAGAGAGAGAGAGAGAGAGAAGAGAGAGAGAGAGAGAGAGAGAGAGAGAGAGAGATAGAGAGAGAGAGAGAGAGAGAGAGAGAGAGAGAGAGAGAGAGAGAGAGAGAGAGAGAGAGAGAGAGAGAGCTAGAGGAGAGATAGAGAGATAGAGAGAGAGAGAGAGAGAGAGAGAGCGAGAGAGAGAGAGAGAGAGAGAGAGAGAGAGAGAGAGATAGAGAGAGAGAGAGAAGAGAGAGCTCTGCGCTAGATCGAGATAGAGATAGAGAGAGATTCTCGCGTCGAAGCTTCTCGAAGCGACGTCCAGCTGATGTGCTCGGCTCGCTCGGTGTATATGGCCTCAGGTATGGTGCTGTTGGTAATAACTCGGCCGTCAAGCTAAACGTGTTAGTCCAAGGGCAGCTTTCTGGGCTCGCTTACTTGTCTGATAGTAAAACTAAAGGTCTTAGCATGTTGTTACAGGCTGGCGCCGACTTAGCACTGGCGTCTTATGCACGTCACGCAAGATTCCCGCTCGTCTCGACGTGGCGCGTCAGGGAAAGGGGAGGGAACAGCTAGCCGGCGCAAGGCAAAGCGTCAAAACGAGGACGCGCTGCGGCGCGTGGCCCATCCAGCCGTCCTCTAAACGCGACGAGAAACTCCGATTGAAAAGGGGGCACCTAGAGCGGGTTTGAAGGCTGTCAAGGGGCACCTGTTGACTAGAAACACTAGGGCCTTGGGAACTCGTGCTCTTCTGTCTGGTGGACATACGACCTTGTGCGTGAATCACCATTGCGGCGCGCCACATGAAAAATGCTGCTTTGACACTGTGTTGGCAGGGCAGAAGATGCATGAGTATTGCTCGAATAGTCGTTCCCATACAGCGTACTTTCCTTGCAAGACCTGACCCTACTCGGAGGCACGACTGCACTCGGCTCGCTGCGGCTACGCGAGCCGGAAAACGCGGCAGATGGGGGTATCAGTCACCCTCTTTGGAGGCCGAGATGACAACCAGGGGAGCGTCAGCCTTCCAACGACCCTAAAACGGGCCAGAATCGAGGCGTCACGTGACGTCACGACGCAGTGTAGTAGAGGTCGTCGGTTCAACAACCACAATAGGTAGTAAAGTGGCGTGGTCTATTGTATCTAGTCATGGCGGTCATTGATTGGTCGGTAATGCACGAAAAGCTGCCAGGAACAGTGGAGTCTTGTGAGCAGCGGACTGGACCCGAACCGCGAAAGGTGGGCGTTGCGTGCAGGTGAGGGTAGGTGCATCGCTACTAACTACTCTACAGTTCACTGCGTTCCACATCGCACTGCACGACTTTTTCGTCTCTCTATCCCTTGCTGGAAAGTGAAGTGTGGCTTTGTGGAGGAGAGACTTTTTGCCTGGTCCTTTTCCGTGTTTTTTGGTATTTTACTCTGATTTCCCAACGTTCCGGAGTGGTGCGGAGGTTTGCACAGGTGGTAGCCCACCCTTCGCTTTCTGCACACTTCTGCTGCAGGTTTGGCGGGAACAAATCCCCCAAAAGGGCAAATTGGTCAAGTGCAGAGGAGGGAGGTCCGGCCAGGTGAGAAGCACGAGGTAGCAGCCCAGCGTGGAAAGGTCCGTGTCGGCGCTGTCAGAACTCATTTCCCCCAAATTCTAGGAACTGGCGCGAATAAAAAGCCAGTAAAAAATCACTTAGCCGTTGAAGCGCTGCCCACTGTCCCCCAATGCCCAAAATCAAGGAGTTGGGGAATAAAGTATCGTTGTCAGAGAACCTGCCTGCCAACATTGCCGCCAGGCAGGGGGGGATTCCTAGCGCTGTACATATATAGTTTATCGTCCTATCTTCCTACCCTGAAGAACAGTGTGCCAGTTTCAGCATCATGCAGAAGCCATTAGATGTAATGCGAGGTGCTCCATATGCACCATGAAATCAAATTCCACATATTATTTTTTGACTCCAAAACCACTGAAAATTTCAAACGAAAATTATTGTATATCTAACCACAAATAAATTACAATGCGCATATTGGTTATGATGATTCTGTACGTAGTTAAAAATTATCCATTATCGTTCAACGTATGAGTAATACCACGTGCCAGAGAGAGTGATTGCCCTCTTTATTTAACTGGAAGTGTCCAGCCTAAGTGGCTGAAGTCACACACAGACTGAGGTCATGTAACGAAGGACTTCTAAAAGAACATGTGTTCCTGGTCCCACACTCCGCCGTACCCACCCCCACCTCCCCTCCCCCCCCCCTCTAACCCTCTCCTTCCCCCTCTCCCACCCCCTCCCTTCTTCCCCGCCACCCCCCTTTCCCCCTCAGCCCCTCCCCAGCGTCTATTTCCAAGGAGATACCCAATGCTTTTTCCGCCTCTCTGCAACTTTCTTAACCTCTTCTCATCGTTCTTCGCATCTCTCTCATCCTCTGTCACTCTTTCTCCCTGCACCCTTTGGGAAGGCACAGCCAGCCAACCCCACCACCATTTCATTCATCAGCCGACTTTTCTCAAGCGTTGTGATTCCAAACCCTTCTCTGCCTTTCTGCTTCGGCAGAGCAGCCATGGCTCCATCCGCTGCCAGTCAGGTCCTAGTTAGAGCTTCTTGTGTTGCTGCTGTGACTCCGCTGCCACGAACCTCCTCTGCTCGTTGCCAAACTTCGTCAACCCCGTCAATTCCGTCAACTCCGTCAATTCCGTCGTCTCAGTCAATTCCGTCAAGTCCGTCTTCTGGTCGGTTATCCGCAAGCTGGAAGCGTAGTATCGTCGGCTTTTCGGCTCAGCGGCCGCTGCGGATGACGAATGCGGGAAGAAGCAACGCGACGAGCAACGCGACTAGCAGCACGAGATGCAGCGCGAGTAGTAGTGCGTTGACAACTAACACAACCCCCTCGGAAGGTTTGTACTTTATCTAATCACGCTATCATGCAGCCGTGTCAGCTTTTCAAATCAAACGGTTGCGACGCATTTTGTACGGCACCTTTGAAACCCTAGCATTCCTACTTGAAGGGCATCGCCGTATCTGTAACCGTCATCGAACGTGTTTCTGCAAATCCTCTCCAATGTTGTTCTCGTTGTTCCTCGACAGCTTCTGATGCACCTACGAACAACCCTAGCATGCATAGCCGCAACACGTTGCTGCTGTACAGGCCGTCACTGATCGTGCTTCGCCGATTTGTTTGTGGTGATCCTTGACAGTTCTGCTGGCTCTTTCCTCCTGTTTAGACAATTTATAAGTCAATTCGAAATGGAGCTCCTTCCATCGTTCGAACCTTCAATTCCGGCCTTACCATTCTTACCTACTTTCCTTGCCGCTGCTCCCCTTCCCTCTGTTCCTCTTTCCGTTCGTCCTCTTTTCCGATCTTCGTGCGGACGTGCTGCGCGTGTGGCGAGCGGCGGACGCGGTGTGTTTCGACGTCGACAGCACCGTGTGCGTCGACGAGGGTATCGACGAGCTCACTCCAAAACCCCCTCAGATCTTCTCCTTCCACCTCCTGTCCTTCCGCTCCCCCTCCCCTCCCGTTTCCCCTCCCCTTCGCTCCTCCCTCCTCTCCACTCCCTCTCCCTTTCCGCTCCCCCTCCGCTCCACTCCCCCGTCCTTCCGCTCCCCCGACCAGAAGTGCTGCGCGTGTGGCGAGCGGCGGACGCGGTGTGCTTCGACGTCGACAGCACCGTGTGCGTCGACGAGGGTATCGACGAGCTCGCCGCGTATTGCGGAGCGGGCGAGGCAGTAGCTGCCTGGACGACTAAGTAAGCCTTTTCTGTAATTTTTTTATCAATCAAGAAATTTTCTGAATGAGATAGTTCCAGGATCAACTTATTCTTCTTATGTGTTTTTCTTATCCGTTAACCATCCTCTGATGTATCTGCGGCTATTGAGAAGGCCTGACTGCCAGCCCTCAGGGCATCAATGGCGTCCGTTCCTAGCATGAGGCCGCTACACTGGAAGCATTACACACCCTGTCAGTCTCGACTTGACCGTTGCTCCGTTTCGCGGCAGCGGTTTGAGGCCGTGGGGTGACATGACCTGGCTGTTTATGCAAAATAAAAACGCTCATTCTCTAACTCTCTGCGAGTTACCAGGAACTGACTCTATTTCTCTTCTACCCTGCTCCCTTTTCTGCCCGGAACATCCAATTTGTTTTCCTGCCTGCCCGTACAGGGCCATGTCCGGGTCGGTTCCGTTTGAAACAGCTCTGGCCGCTCGGCTGGAGATATTTAATCCATCCGCTGCTGACGTGGCAGGGTTCCTCAGAGACCATCCCCCGAGGTATGTTAATATCGGACAATCCCCGAGTACTATTATGTTCAAACACCCCTCTTTTTTTTGTAGTTTTGTTGTTGATATCCTGATTTTGTTTTCACTGTCGCCTATTTTTCTTGTCTGTCGCCGTATGCATAACCTCGTATTGCATGCTGGTTGGTCTCGTCTGATCTGATATCCCTTGTATCTCCGTGCCAGGCTAAACCCCGGTATTGGCGAACTCGTTAAGAGATTAAAGGCGAGAGGAACCGAGGTGTACCTTATTTCTGGTGGCTTTCGGCAAATGATTGAGGTCAGTTGTGAAATCTCCCCGCTTCTTCGTTTCCGTACAGTCTCTCTCTCCTTTCACCCTCACGTGTATTCTTGGAATCTTGAAGCTCCCCCAAACACCCCCCCATCCCTCCCCCCCTCCCACCCCATCCTCCCCACCCGCCTCCATTTCGCTCGCTGTCCCTTGCTCCTCTTTCCGCTCTTCACCCCTTGCATTTTCGCTCCCAGTTTCCCCTTCTTCGGCTCATTCTCCCCTTCCTCCTTTCATGCCCCCCCCAGATTCCTCTCCCTGCCCCCGTTCCCCTTCCCACCTCCCTCCCGTTTCCCCTTCTCCCTCCTTGCCCAACCTCTCCCGCCCTCGCTCTCCTTCCCCCGCTACCTTGTTCCGGCCCCCTGCCCCCGATTCCCTCTCGCGCTCCCTGCCTCAGCCTGTCGCCGCGCTTCTGGACATCCCCGTTACAAACATCTTCGCCAACCGTCTGCTGTTCGATGAGGGGAGTGGCGCGTATGCTGGGTTTGACGCGAGTGAGCCCACGTCTAGGAGCGGAGGCAAGGCCAAAGCTATCGCGCAGCTGAAGCAGGTGAGAGTGGGGATGGGGGGGTTGGGATGGTTGGGGAGGGGTTGGTGGGGGGAAGAGTGGGAGGAGAGGGGGGACGAAGGGGGATGTGGGAGACGCGAATGAGCCCACGACTAGGAGGAGGCAAGGCCAAAGCTATCGCGCAGCTGAAACAGGTTGGAGTGGAGAGAAAGAGGGGTGTGGGGGGGGTTGAGGTGGGGAGAGGGGGGAACAAAGCAGGCGGGATGTGGGGGAGGGAGTTTGGACGCTAGTGAGCCCACGTCTAGGAATGGAGGCAAGGCCAGAGGTATTGCGCAGCTGAAGCAGGTGCGTAGGGAGAATACGTGAGAGGATAGGGGAGAGCGGAGCATGAGGGAAGAATTGTCTCAGTGGGTTCGACGCGAGTGAGCCCACGTCTAGGAGTGGCGGCAAGGCCAGAGCTATCGCGCAGCTGAAACAGGTGGGAATGAAGGGGGTGTGGGGGATTGGGGAGGAAGTGGGGGGTAAAGAGGGATGTGGTGGAGGAGCGGTGGCAAGTCAAGATCTATCGCACAGCTGAATCAGGTGAGTTGGGGAGATGATAGGGATAAGGGAAGAGGGGGACGAAGAGGGATGTGGGAAAGGGGGTCTGGGCACTAGTGAGCCCACCTCTCGATGGGGAGGCAAAACGAGAGCTATCGCGCAGTTGAAGCAGGTGAGATGGCGAGGGAGAGAGGCTGAAAGGGAGAGGATTTGGGAGATGAGAGCAGGTGAGGAGGGCTGCAGCTACAGCTGCAGGACGCATTGGAGAAGCAGCGGAGGGAAGTAGAAATTTGAAGTGTGAGTTGGAGGCACAGGTGTAGTGTAGCAGCTTGCGGAGGAGAGGGATAGGTGGAAGGCGGAAGAGGAGCAGCTGAAGGCAAGCACCTTAACAATTCTCGCCTTGAGCTGCTCCCCTTCCGCCCTCCACCTCTCCCTCTCCTCTGCCAGCTGCTCCGCTTGTGCCTTAAGCTCGCCCTTCGAGTGTATACTTCCCTCCACTATTTCACCAGAGAGTGTCCTGCGTCTCGCAGCTGTTGCTGCAGCCCCCGAGTTCGATGCAAGTGAGCCCACCTCTTGGAGCGGCGGCAAGGCCAGAGCCATTGCGCAGTTGAAGCAGGTGGGGGTTGGAGAGAGAATGAGGGAGAGGAAGGAGGAAAGGGCTGGTTAGCATACGGGGGATGTGGGTGTTAAGGTTGAGGTAGGGGGGGAAGAGTGGAAGAAAGAGGGAGGTGGAGGAGGGAGGTTTGACACGAGTGAGCCCACCTCTCAAAGTGGCGGCAAGGGCAGAGCTATTGTGCAGTTGAAGCAGGTGCGGAGGGGGAGAGAGGCAGACAGAGAGAAAGAGGGGGAGAATATGGTGAGGGAAGAGGAACGAGCTGGGCATTGGGTAGGGGGTAAAAGAAGGGGGGAGAGGCAACGGAGGGGGCGAACAGGTTTTCGTTGTTCAACATTAGCCCATCCTCCATTTTATTGTTTTCCTACATTAGCTCAGCTTAAAAAGGACCACATCCTTCATTAACTTGTTTTCTATGTTATTCATTTGCCCAGCATCTTGGCCTCTGCATGGTTCTTTCGCCCCACATGCTTCCCTGTATGTGCGCAGGAGCATGGGTTCAAAGCACTGGTCATGGTGGGAGATGGTGCCACTGATCTAGAGGTGAGCATTCCCCACGGACTTGTGCCAAAAAAGTGATCATTTAACCCTGTTTATTCATTCTGGGTAGTTTGGTCGGCGTAACCCAATGTGTTCCATGTGTCATGGAAGCAGGCGTTTCTTTGTCGTAACCATGCTAACCTGTCTCTGATCGTAGCAGTTTCTTCAATGATGATTCCAATTGATCATTGCATTTATGAAAGCATTACTCAAATCGTAACTTGTGTGTGCCTGTGTCCTTTATGTCTTTTACAGGCTCGGCAACCAGGTGGAGCTGACATGTTTATTGGGTATGGAGGGATTCAGGTCCGGAAAGTTGTTGCTGCCGAAGCTGACTGGTTTGTAATGGACTTCCAAGACCTGATTGATAATGTGTAGCTTTCAGTATAGTTATGAAGGTGAACGTGGATCCGTCTAGGTGCATAGATATATAGGTTATGTCTACAAGAACCGGCAGTTGGTCATACAATGCAATCTCTAGCACGGAGGGAAGATCATTGCAGTGCAGGCTTCCTTATTGTGAAAGCCATACAGGTATGTTCTATATGACCATGTTTTGTAGAAGGGCTTGCCTTGCCACTGAAAAAAAACCAATTATTTCAAATGCAAAACTCTTGGTCCCACAATGAGGGAGGCACCTCCCTGCATGCAAGACCATTGACACAGCACCAGAAATCCTCCCCACCACTGACACTGCCACTCCAGCTGCCTCTTCTTGCTTCACCTGCTCCTTTTCCCCTTTACCAATTGGGTGTGCAAGCAAAGCCATTAACAGGTACTGTAACACCCTTGCCTGCACCAGCAACAATCAAACCCCAAGCAACTCTCCTATATCCACAACTCTCCCTTTCCACGCCTCGCACAGCATCAGCTGACCCGCAGCCCACCTCTCTTGCCCGTACCCGCCTTCTGCTGCAATATAGAGTTCGCCGCTTGAACCACTTAGGCTTGGCTGACAGTGCAGCTTTGGAAAATCCCGGCCCAGCACCAGCCAACCCTGCAGCCGCCCCTTCGTGCCCCTGTCAACCTTACTCTGCCGAGTTCAAGAGTTCACCGCTTGAACCACTTAGGCTTAGAGGCAAGCCCTGCCTTAGTAGCCACTTGCCAGCACCACTACCCTCTTGCACCCACCGTCCTAATGCTGAGTTCCAAGAGTTCACCGCTTGAACCACTTAGGCTTAGAGGAAAGCCCTGCTCTGGAAGACCCTGGCCCAGCACTACCCGACCCTGCAGCCGCCCCTTCTTGCCCGTCTGTCAACCTTGTTGAGCAGAGATCAAGATGTCACCGCTTGAACCACTTCGGCTTAGAGGAAAGCCCTGCTCTGGAAGACCCTGGCACAGCACCACCCGTCCCTGCAGCCGGCCCTTGTTGCTTCGCCTCTCCTTTGCCCTTCTCGTCCTTTTTCTCAAGTGACCCTTCAGTCAACTCTACAGAGGACAGCTCTGGTTGCGAGGGAACGTCCTTTAGTGCAAGAATATCCGGGTGTAAGAGGGATGCTGGTGAGGAGTCGGACGTGGCCTCTGGAGGGGGTGGGGACACGGGTGAGGGGGAAGGGTAGTAAGGAAGGGTGGAAAAAAAGAGCGGGTTGGTTGGATTGGAAGCGTAGCAGTGGGGAAGGGATCCTCCTCTCCTTTGCCCTTCTCGTCCTTTTCCTCCACCGATCCCTCACTCGACTCTACAGAGGACAGCTCTGGTAGCGAGGGAACGTCCTTGAGTGCAAGAATATCCGGGTGTAAGAGGGATGCTGGTGAGGAGTCGGACGTGGCCTCTGGAGGGGGTGGGGACACGGGTGAGGGGGAAGGGTAGTAAGGAAGGGTGGAAAAAAAGAGCGGGTTGGTTGGATTGGAAGCGTAGCAGTGGGGAAGGGATCCTCCTCTCCTTTGCCCTTCTCGTCCTTTTCCTCCACCGATCCCTCACTCGACTCTACAGAGGACAGCTCTGGTATCGAGGGAACGTCCTTGAGTGCAAGAATGTCCGGGTAAGAGGGAGGCTTGCGAGGATAAATCGGAAGTGGGTTCTGGAGGGGCGAGGTGAGGGACACGGGAGGGGGAAAGGGTGGGGAAGAAGGTGGATTGTAAAAGTGGTGGTGCAGTTCAAAAGGTGACCACTTGCCCCCCTCGTCCGTTGCCGGTTGAAGAGCCACCTACGAGGTGACTTTTGAGTCGACTCAAAAGTCACCTTGGAAAAGGTGACCACTTGCCCTGCTCGTTTGGTGTCTGTTGAAGAGCCACCTGCCAGTTGCAGTTGCAGCAATGCGCCTCGAGTGAGCTGCATGCAAGATTCCTTCCCTTCGCTTCACAATTTGTGAATGTCTGCTTTAAATTGCACTGCAAATGCGCTGACTGACACAACAGCCTGCCAGCTGCAGAAGAGTCAACTGCCATGGACCACAGTTTTCAGAGTGAACCGCACGCACTGCACAAACCCCTTACGTTCCTCCGTAATTCAACCGTGTGTCAATAAAGCAATACACTCTGCCCGCCCATCAATCGCACCTGCTGCTAAGGGGGATTCAACTGCCACGTGCAGCAGTGCGCCTGGAGTGAGCTGCGCTCAAATCCCCTGTCTTACTGCTTACTCTGTACCTCAATCACACTACGAATGCAGCAAACTGATCTGCCATGCCATTCACCCCACCTGCTGCTGCAGAGGATTCAACTGCCACGTGCAGCAGTGCTCCTGGAGTGAGCTGCGCACTGTACAGATCCTCGTCCTCGTTCTTGATCCTTCGCTTTGGTGGTGTCGTGTCTGTTGAATGGACAGAGACAGCAATAGAAAAAAAAAAAAAAAAAATGAATTGAGGGCAAGTGTGCTTTTAAAGGGGGTTAAGAGAAGTGCGCCGCCTGGAAAGTCTGTGCAGATTCTTCTCGCTCTTGATCCTCTGCTTTGGTGGCATCGTGACTGCTAAATTTAATACAAAAGCATATGCATTATGAAACGGGACAAGCATAATGATGAAACGATTTTGAACTGAATAAATTCGGCAACACCAGATAATAGTAATAACAGCTTCCTGAATAAATGAATAAATCATTTATATATATATATAAACGATACAAAATTGGAGTAAGTAAATTAAAGAACACAGCACTCACAGAAGAAGAATGGCAGGTCCGGCTGTAGCAGGCACTTGCGCACCAACTGCCGCACTGCTGCTACAGCATCTGTGGGGGAAAAGGCCGCCTCAACCACTGTGTTGTCCGGAAAACGAACTTTGATGATCGCCTGGAGGATTTGGGAGGGGTAGAAAGCAGTGAACAATGGAGACTGTAGACTAAAAACGACAAAACTCTGAAGTAAAGGAGGTGAAACTGAAAAAGAAGTGTACATTGATAACAGCCTGGAGGGGGCGAGAATGCCTGGGGTCATAGAAAGGAAACGGACAAAGGGAATGCAAAACAAATCAATTAAGGTGGAGAAGTAGTTAATGCGATGAATCTGCTCAAGCATCATTTTTGTCCTCTTTTACCACATTCTCATATCCACCTTTGCCTCACCTGTTTGAACTGCGCCTTCCGCTGTTGCTGCTCTAGATCCCGGATGGCTTTGGTCTCGATTTGAGGCACCTCAATACTAGTCTTGCCATTAAATCAAACCACATAACCCCCATTTGCCCATACCTGTTTAAACTGTGCCTTCCGTTGTTGCTGCTCTAGGTCCCGGATGGCTTTGGTCTTGAGAAAGCGCTCTGCAGGCAAGAAGATATCGCACGGCCAAGATTGGACAAGGGAGAGCAGGGAGGGCGAAACGAGCAGGTGGTAAACCGTCGAAATTTTGGATATATCGGGTCTTGATATTCTGTATGCAGGAAATGGATCAAATACACCCTCCTGCACGCACGCACCTTCCTTTTTTCCCGCCATCAATCTCGAATAATCCTCGGGCGTGAACTCGTAGAACTTATTAGGACCTTCCTTTTCCCAATCTGTCTGAACCAGCAACCTAAAAACAGATCAGACACACCTTCCTGGACGCACCTTCTTTCTTTCCCGCCATCAATCTCGAATAATCCGCGGGCGTGAACTCATAAAAGTCATCACCAACTTCCTTTCCCGCATCCGCCGCTTGCGAGCCTCCCTCCGCCGTCGCCGCTAGGCCTCGTTCTCTTTCCCCGTCGCCTGCCGTCGCAGCTGCGTCGCTTTCAACCGTCGCAGGAGTCGCAGGCGTCGCAGCTCCGTACGTAAAGACGCGAATTGGACGACCCAGCGTCGCTACCATGTCAGGAACGCTCGACGTCATGATGGGGAGATTGTTTCTAGCGTGTCGTATGAGCGACAAAAATACTCCAAATCACGTGAAATATCTCCAACAACGTGATCTAGATTCAGGTCTGCTTGGCCAAACGAATTTCAACGAAAGGATTGTTACAAGCGTGTTCTAAAAGCACAGGTCTACTCAGTCTACATGACTTCCAAACCGACCCAAAAGTGAGTCATGCAAGACTCTATTAGTCACGACCCTACTTTACAGAAACGGAATCAGCACAAAGGCGTTATGTTTCTGTAAGATTCTTGAGACAACTCTTGAGGAAAAAAAGGTTGCGAGAGGCTAGACAGAAACGTTACATGTGTAATACGACCACCCGCGGTTAACTTCAAGTGCTACCAGCTTTCCGAGATCCCCGCTCCTTACTGCTACTATAAGCTCTGGTGCCTTCTCGCTAGTGAAATGCTGCGGAAATGGGTTACGAGCATGGGGAAAGCAAGCTCGCGCAAATTGAGTGGAAATGGCGAAGATGTTCCTCGCTAGTGAAACACTCGCTTCCTGTACATTGAACAGTTGATGAAGTCTTACTGTTGTGTTTACTTACATAGATTCGTTACATAAAGACATGTAATATAGTGGATCGAATAAAATGCAATATCCAGAACAGGAAGCAGCACTACACACTGCTAGCTGCAAGAAAGGATTTACATGCAAAGCATTTGAAAAGAAACAATGACTCCATAAGCAGCAGTAGCTGCACATGCACCTATAGACCACCAGGAATATGCCATAGCAAGAGGGTGTGGCTATGTACAGTCGGATGAAGTAGGCACTGGTTGGAGCATTGTTGAGCCTCTGAAGCTGCTTCTTGTCATGTGACATACAACATGTGACATGAGACATGTGACATGCTGTCTCGTGTCCCATGTCCAATGTCACATCTCACATGCCACATGGCGCTTGCATGTCAAAGGTCACTTGTCCCAGAAGAGGTAACCCCCTGAAACTGCTCCAGCCAGCACTGGTATGGCCCACCAGCAACGAATTCTACTGCAGACGATCCAGTAACTGCAGGAGATTGCTGCGAACCTTGTCTGGTCAGCTGCACCCATCCCCTTCACCCTCCTGTTCCTTCCTTCCCATCAAATTCCCCAGCTCCTTTTTAGCAGCAATGGTGGATCAGCTTAAACTGGCCAAGCCCCAACGCCTTCGCAGCTCAACAGCGAAGAAAATTACACGCTCGTCCCCTTTCCCTCGCCACGCCCATCCCCATGCCTGTCGCCATGCCTGTCCCATGCCTGTCGCCACGCCTGTCCCCATGCCTGTCGTTGTGTCTTTTGCTATGCCACGGCTTCTCCTCGCACCAGCATTGAGGCGGTTCTGACATTATGTACGCGCGCGAAGTGTGTTTTGCTTCGTTATCCTCGAAAATCGTCACTCACACGAGAGGAGACCGCTGAGGCACACCCTTCCGTCGGCGATTGCCCGTCAGGCTCGGAGTTGACGGCGGGGAGAACCCGAGCCGCGGCGGCGATGCCGGCGAGCCGTCAGGATACGAAAACGGCGACGAGATCGGCACGAGCTGCGGGAATTTTCCCGCGAGAGGATATTTCTCCACGCGGACCCTCTTTCCTCCGCCGAATCCGCGCTGGCTCCAAACGAACGACCCGTCGCATTGTCCGACAACGTCACCGTCAACGTCACGGTCGCCAAACAGACGGTCGTCGTCGTCGTCTGCCACGAGAATCCCGCCGCTGTCCGCGCCGCCGAAGCTGTCATCGATATTGTCGTACTCCACAGAAGCAGCTAGCAGAGAAACTTCCGGGGATGACGTCGCCGTGTTCACTTCAGGCGTAACGCGCTTCTTTCCTGTCGTTCTCGCCTTCTGAACCCACGCAGCGGACGCAGGAGACGCATTACCATTGCCGTTATCCTCCCTCCACGCGTCAGCATTCCCGCCTGCCGCCGCTGCATTGTACCCATTCGCCCGGTGTGACGTGGCAGGACCAGTTGCTGACGCACGCTTCGCGGCATTCGCCCCGTTACACCCGGCGCCATGTCCTCCCGACGTCGGCGCGACCCGCGGAACAAATGTAAGCGTAAAATCCTTCGGAACAGCAGCGAGTTTGCAGCCAAGGGAGCAGAACCGGCTCGCGTCGAGCAGCATTCTCTCGCACGTTTCGCAGTAGAACGGCGCGCCTTTCACAGGGCGAGCCTGCGGCCGGCCGTTGAGGAAAACGATCTTGGCGCTGTTGATAACGTACACCTGAATGTGCGACAGATCTAGGATTTTCGTCAGCTCGTTAATTCGCACGCACTCGTGGTACGACGAGCGGCGGATTTGGAGAATGTTGTGGGGTTTCGACGATTCGCCGCCGGAATGAACCGAACCTCCGCCGGAATGGTTGTGATGACCGGAATTGTGGCTGGAATTGTTGGAATGCTGCTCCGTAATGCAGGCGGTGCATATGGATTCGCCGCTGCACGTGACGCAGAAATAATTTCGCTCGGCTCTGCCCGCACCGGCGTGTCGCGGGCAGCTCGTAAAATAGCGGCCGCGGAGCAAACGAGGGAGCCATGCGGGGCAACGGCTGGGGTCGTACGATTCGTGGGAATCCATGGCTATAGAACGTCTGAGTGTTTTCAACGATAAACGGCTCTTGTAATGCCGAAACTGCAACGGTAAAGGGTTCTTGTAATGCAGCAACTGCGACGATAAACGACTCTTAGACGAAGGAACTGCACGCGGACTGCGGACTAATGTAATGCGGGATTCAACTGAAGGACTTCCCTAGCAAATGTGTAGCAATTTCTCATCGGAAATGTGGATGAAGAGAAATGAGAATGGGAGGGGGTTTGAAGCTTATGAAGGGAGGAGATGCACGGCAATCCGAGGAACTCCGGGTTTTCCTAATGTAATGGAGCGAGGGACGGCTGAAGTGGTGGTTGCTTCTGCATAAAACTGGCGCAACTGTCGCTCGGTTGAACAATCAGGTGGATGTGAAAGGCGAGGATGAGTGAGTCAGTTACCTAGGGGCTGCGGGGCGGGGAGTCCTGCAGATGCAGACTGCCAGTTGGTTTGCTACTGAAGGTGTGGAATGGGGTGGGATGCAAGTGGGTTCTGGAAAGCGGCGCTTGGAGGTTGCACTATGTTCGACCCTTGAGAGTTTTCGCCCTCTACAGGTTTCTCGTGCCGTGCAGCGATTCCGCGACGAATTTCGAGGTTGGTTCTGTGGGATTTAATACGGTAAAGACTTTAGTACAAGGTTTTTATTTGGTTGGTTTGGGTTCGGTTGTGCAGAACTGCGCGGGCAGTTGCATTCCGTTCCGTTTTCGTACTGTCAAATGGGGTCGCGCGGCTGACTCAGCTGATTGCATTGGCTGCAGTGGCAGGGGTGGAAGCGGAGGCAGGCGGGATGGAAAATGGAACCTCGAGGAGCACACAGGGGGCGAGCAATCCCCCAGCCCAGGTGAGGCACGCCATGCCGCACAGGAGGAGAAGACGAGGGAGCCCAGTTGCTGGTTGGCTATGATTTTGGTGAGCTTTGCGACGAGACGCGAGGGACGAAAGTGCCCCGAAAAATGTCGGCAGCTCCCACCTTGGCTTGCGGTTGTGGGGTTTCCGCACGTGCATACATCTGAACCGTCGATGAAGGCCAGTAGAGAGTTTTTTGGTGACGTACGAGCGGTCGATCTCGAAAAGTTCGCGGGATCTTTCACCTGGAGAGGGGTAGGGTTCTGGATGGAGGGAATTTTCATCTACTGTACGTCCGCTGTCTCTTGGACTTCACGCATGCGATTCAATGCATGGAGGTTTGGGTTGCTGTGTGGTGAAATTGGGCACTTGAGTCCGGACGACTGGAAAGCAATCGAAACTTCCGCCACAAATTGACCGTGAACTCTGCCTTCGCGAAGGACCAGACCCGACATGCGTCGCTAGCGAAACTGAGGTTTTCTGGTGGCGAGGGACTCGCTCGCAGCCAGCCGTCGGCGAGTATGTCAGTCTGCGACAGCGATCCCTGGAATTGACCCGTGAGTGGACCTCGGTGGTTGAGAAACTGACAGGCAACTTGACAATGTCGCTCAGTTTGGCGCGCAGAATGGATTGTGAGATGCTCAAACCCTACAGTCCCCCCGCGCTTCGTGCCCCTCGTTTTCTCCGTCCTCCTCTGCCAGGTTCTTGTGTCCGAACGCCACATCAGCGACGTTGATTTGGAATGATCGCCAGCCAGGGTACCCGATGACGTCAGGTGTCTGCCGCCCGATCTAACCTGAAACGGACTCTTGCTTTCACGATGTTGCTCACGACGCGATCCGGGAAATGGACGACGGGATACCTGAAAAAATGGACCTGTTACAACTTCCCAAGCAGGTCAATTGGCTTGCCAGCCTAGCGGAACCCTCTCGCGGTTCGCGCAAGCCCAAGGTGCCCCTCACTTGAGCTGCTGGAACTTCCACTGTGGAGGACCTCCCGATCTGACGTGACGTGTGAAAAGCGCCACTGTGGCATTGCATCCAGCATGCAGCAACCTTGAGACTTCAGGCGACCACTGACCACCGACAACTCGACGGGGAACGAGAAGGGTCTTGAACTGCAATGACGTGGCAGAGTCAGAATTCACAAGACGCGTGTAGCGGTACACCTAGCCCGCGCTATTTTCACGCCCTGCAACTTGTTTTAAGAAGCACCCTGAACCCGATTTCGGCTTTGACCAGTAAACTCCCAGAATTTGAAGGCTACAAACCACTCAGCCAAGTGTCGATCTATTAAAACAAAACCGCACCCTTACCACGGCCAGTCGACCATAGTTTATTGCGACCCGTTTTTAATCCCCTCTAACTCGTATGAGATTTCTTAAACGTACCCTCTTTAAAACGATAGAATTCGAAACAGCCCTTTCATCTCGGGTAAATCAGAAATAATTACACAGGGGGGTGAAAATGGCCCTAGTGAATTTGGCGCGGGTTAGGTGTACTGTTTTGCACAATTATCTCGCAATGAGCATATCCTCGGTACTAGAAGAGCCGCCAATCACTACCGAATAAACAGAGGGTCACACCCAGAATTACTTCATGGAAAGGATGCTACACACCTGTTGGTTTGCGACTTCCTGATCCTGCTAGGTGTGGAATGAAAAATCAGCTGCTCGTGTGGAAGATTGAAAGACTAAGGCCATATGACATTACCCAGTAACAGACATATCGCATATGAAGACAAGCAGCTAAGTGGCAAGCAACTAAGCAAGGTGAAATATGTCCCTGAATTGTGTTTCCAACTCAACAGTGTTCATAGCTTCGATTTTCCTGACCTGGAGGCTATAAACACTTTCATATTCTCGAAATCTTGCGGTGTCATCTGCTTGTAGTACGCCCGTGCTCTTTCCTGAAAGAAGGCCAAACAGATGACATTGAGGGAATGGATGGTGGGGGGATGAGGGAAAAGGATGACTAGCGAAAACTGAGGGCAGGCCAAAGTACCAAGGAGAGGGGAAGAGTAGGAATGGAAGGAAGTTAGAAAAAGGAAATTGCAGGAGTACGGGCCTGAGAGGAAAACGGGAGGGCTTACTGTTCCTGACTGCTATCCTTTGCCAACCATAAGCATGATTTTATCATGATATGTCTTGTAATGAAGCACCAAGAAAAAAAATCACCAGCAATACTTCTGGCAATAGACGAAACAAAGGACTCTACCTACATTGCAGGTCAGCCCCATGCCTTGTAACAGATCACCATGCCATGAAAATTACCACCAATATAGATGCATGCATGCCTTCACTGAGAGTCAGCCCAATCCCATCATTGATCACTACCCTGTAACGAAGCACCATGCTGGAATGGTAACCACCAAGACTCTATGTACCAGAAAAAAAAAAAAAAAATGATTACTTACCGTTTCTAGCTGCCTGCCTTCACTGAGAGTCAGCCCAATCCCATCGTTGATCACCGCCTTGTAGCGAACCACCATGCCAGGGTGATTGGCAGCAACAGTCTTGGCAATGGCTATTGCCGTCGGCATGAGCTGGTCTGCCTCAACCACTCGGGACAACAGACCCCACCGCTCCGCCTTGTCTGCGCTGATTGGCTCGGCCGTTAGCGAGACCTCCCGCGCCCTGTTCACGCCTATGAGGCGAGGAAGCTTCTGCGACAGGCCCCATGATGGGAATATGCCGAACCTGGGTGCCGTTTGGGAGAGAAGTGTGGAGACAGATCAGAAGCATGCTGGGTTGGTTGGCAGTGGCAACCGTCTTGGCAATGGCAATTGCCGTCGGCATGAGCTGGTCTGCCTCAACCACTCGGGACAACAGACCCCACCGCTCCGCCTTGTCTGCGCTGATTGGCTCGGCTGTTAGCGAGACCTCCCGCACCCTGTTCACGCCTATGAGGCGAGGAAGCGTCGTCTGCAAAAGGCCCCATGATGGGAAAATGCCGAACCTGAGGGTTGGTTGGGTAGAGACGAACGGAAGCAGCGGAAGATCAATGGGAGTGTGTGTGACCGCAGTCCCTGATAATTGCAGAGACCGCTCCACACCACAGAGCTATGCTCAATACCCCGTAAAAACTCACTTATTTGCTACGCATGGCAGCAGATTTTGGAGTACGTGCAGCACACTAGAACGAAACAGGGCAGACCAGTCTCTTGCCCTTGTTCCATATAACCTGTTACCTCACTCACTTGTTGCGCGTGTAAGCGAATTTCACGTGCGTGCTGCAGACGAGAATGTCACAGACCAGAGAACTTTTGAGTGGACCCAAAAGCTCACTTGGCTCACTTGGCTCAATACAAGCTCACTTGGCTACATGCCCCATATAAGCTCGCTCACTTGCTGTGCGTGTCAGAGAATTTCGCGTGTGTGCTGCCGATGAGAATGTCACAAGCCAGGGCGATCTCAAACCCTGCAGTGATGGCATGGCCGTTGATGGCTCCTATGATGGGCATGGGGCATGCTCCACACCCCATACAAGCTCTCTCAACTCCGTACCGCATACAAGCTCACTCAGCTCCATTTGAAACGTACAAGCTCACTCAACTCCATACCCCAGATAATCCCACTCACTTGCTGAGCGTGTCAGCAAATTTCGCGTGTGTGCTGCCGATGAGAATGTCACACGCCAGGGCGATCTCAAACCCCGCAGTGATGGCATGGCCGTTGATGGCTCCGATGATGGGCATGGGGCATGCTCCACGCCCCATACAAGCTCTCTCAACTCCGTACTCCATACAAGCTCACTCATATCGATTTGAAACGTACAAGCTCACTCAACTCCATAACCCAGATAATCCCACTCACTTGCTGTGCGTGTCAGCGAACTTCGCGTGCGTGCTCCCAATGAGAATGTCACAAGCCAGGGCGATCTCAAATCCTGCAGTGATGGCATGGCCGTTGATGGCTCCTATGATGGGCATGGGGCATCGCTCCATCTGGATCACAACATCTGCCTCTTCGTCAGTCACGTCCCCTTGAAACACGCTCTGGGCCGCTGTGAGGTCCTGCCGGAGAACAAGGAAGGAAGAAACGAGTTTGCGAGATGGCTACATCTCCACCACCACTCTGTCTCTTCATCAATCACATCCCCTTGAAACACGCTCTGGGCTGCTGTGAGGTCCTGCCGGAAAACAGGTTGGGAAAGCAGGAAACGCAGCTGTGAGTCAGAACAAACCAGCTCCAAATATACAGCCCCATCTGCACCACCACGTCTGCCACGTCACGCCCCCTTGAAACAAGCCCTGTGCGAATCCTCTTGAATTCCTGAGCGAGCTCGCGCAAAATTTCCACCCTTTCTCACCACATATCACTCCTTTCTCACCACTCTCCACTCCTTTCTCACCAATCTCCACTCCTTTCTAACCACACCAGCGCAGAACGCGCGGCCAGCGCCAGTGAGAATGGCAGCCTTCGCCTTCCCCTCCAAAAGAATGCTCTTGAACGCCTGCGCGAGCTCGCGCATCATTGGCCGCGTCAGCGAATTCAACCCGAGGGGTTGATTTCGCTCATGCCTCACCAGTCTCCTCTCCAATCCTCCTGACCATTCTTCACTCCTTTCTCGCAACTTTCCACTCCTTTCTCACCACTCTTCACTCCTGTCTTACCACTCCAGCGCAGAAAGCTCGGCCAGCGCCAGTGAGAATGACAGCCTTCGCCTTCCCTTCCAAACGGATCCTCTTAAACGCCTGCGCGAGCTCGCGCATCATGGGCCGCGTCAGCGAATTCAACGCCTCGGGTCGATTAATCGTCACTTTAACTATTACAGGGTCGAGCCACTCCACGAGGATCCTATCACCAGCGGGTCTGGCTACGCCTGCGCCTGCAGAACCTGCCATTGTCAGAATCGCTGGAGACTGATTGGTCAGAAAGGTCTGAAATTGTCGGTTGAATCAACGGGAGTTTGGACCGAGCGACTGCTTGAGTACGAGAGGCTGGACTGCTACTGAAACGAGCAGGAATTGTCTAGCATGAGCGGAGTCCGACGAACGAGTGGGTTTGTCACGCGATATGGCTAAGCGCTAGCGTCGTCGAGTGTCGACCGAGCGACGGCTTGAGTACGAGAGGCTGGGCTGCTACTGGAACGAGCAGGACTTGTCCAGCAGGAACAGAGTCCGTCAAACGAACGGGGTCGTCATGCGATGTGGCTAAGCGCTGCCGTCGTCCAGACACTGATGCTCTGATTCTGCTGCGACCCTAGACCTTCGAGACCAAGAATCGAGCGACACCGGAACGAGAGTAGCGCGAACAGGATGCAGGTGGAGCCGCAGAGAAGAAGGCAGATTAGCAGCGTGAACGGAACTACCAACAGTCGAGTGCAATGCATACAGTCGCGAGAACTGATGGTCTCACCAGCCGCAATGCTCGGTTCTTTTGCAAGCTGCTGAAACTGCCGTTTGAGTCGAGAAACAATTGCTGGTGAGCAAGATTTTTTTTCAGGAGCTGGCCTGACGTGGCATGCTTCTTATCTGACAGACAGCCTCCCCGAGTTCGTTTGAGGATGACGTGGAAAGTCCTGGATGTGCATGGCCCTGCCCCCTCAAATCAAGTCTGGCCAATATCAATTGAAGTCCCACGTCATTTTTGACCCGAAACACGTTTGTGACTAGGGGGGCTTGGCCCCCTCAGCAGATTTTGACTGGTCTCACGGTGCAGAACGATAAAATAGGTAAGAACTTAGCTTCAAGTAAAGTGTTAACTTAAATGGACATTAGCAGGTTGCGATGCTCTCTCACACACACGATTCGAAGATAATGAACTGTCTAGATTGAAGATCCAAAAGCCAATATCACCTCTATAAATCCCAACCGCCTAGTTGGGATGTACACGTATATAAATTTCTAACTTCCCTTGTGTTGCCTTTCTCCAAAACGTGCATTTTGCTTATAAAGAACACGTCGCTTTGTTATTGAAATTTAGGTTTCTGTACAGAGGTGTTCCTGCTGGTTCTGTAATAATGTGTATATCGAGAAGCGACTCGGGAAAGTTTTGCTGAGGTGTCCGTGAAATCCGACCGAGCCTGAGATTCCAAGATTTGGGCAGGCCAGCCAGAGTCGAGGGCATTCACCGCCAAGAAACATATTCCCAGCTAGACCCAGACCACAACTTTCGACCCGGAGTCTGGTCTCAGCCAGGCTTGACCCTACCTTCATGTGGACCCAAACCCGTAAAAAAATCCATCGCCAGTTGGGCACGCCAATTATTTTCCTTCCCCAGCTCCATGCTGGCCCGCCTCATTTGTGTCAGAATTGCTGTTCCTGGTCACACGAGGGACCACTCACAGCTCACCATCACATGCGGCGCCACTTCTGGCAGGTGCTCTGGCGAATTGACAGCCGTCGAAGCGCGTGCAACCGTCATGATACTGTATTCGCTAGGGCAGTCCCCCCCCTGCGATCCCCCTCGACTCCTCACTCTCGTGCTTCATCGAAGTGCGTTCAGCTATCACGAAAAATGGGCCTTCGATTTCTATTACAAAGCCTCCTCACCCTCACCTCGTACCGTATCTTACGTTCTCGAGATTTTCTTGCCAGTTCAAGCCGACCGACGCATAGAGGGCCGTGACGCATGGAGCGTGAAACGCATCAATTCACAGCAACCAGCTTGAGCAAAAAGCTCGGCGTGTTGGATTCGTACCTCGTGCTCGGGATAGTTTCCAGTCTTGAAAAAAGGAAGGCACATCTGCTAGTTTTCCAACCATTCGTGGGTTCATCCTAGTGTAGTGATTGCGCTTCGCTGCATGCGGCACTGCTGCGAGTAACGAGCTGCGAGCGTTGCTCGTACAGTATTAGCGCGAGCTGTCACAACAAACGCTCGATGGCAATTCGCAAGTTTAGAAGTGCAAGATGCTGCTGATAATGTGATTCCAACGTTGACATCGCATCCGATGAGTCATCGCGATCCGAATGCTTTTTCGCCCGTGTCGTACGACTGTCATACTAGAATATTCTCTTCTGGACCCAGAGGTACAGGACTTAGGCTACGGTCAAATAATCTGACGCGTGCGCAGAACCTCTTGTTCTAAGGTCATTCTGTGCTGGAGGTTCCTAAGGTTCACGCGCCACGGCAGGAAATGCGACATAAGACGCCAAGGCACGGGAGTGGTGATTACCGTTGCCACTGGCCGAGTGGGCCACTGATAGGACTGGCGAAACGTAGGACGATCTTACGGCATTCCATGGTACAACCGGCAAGACAACCGGCAAGACATCCTTCGGCAAATCCGAGGCGAAGCGCGAGCTTAGGCAATCAACCGTCGAAAACGATTGACGTCGACAAGCCTATCATGTCAATCCCCGCAATGCCCATGGTGGGAGTCCTCAATATGCATCTTTCCGCCATCGTTTCTTTATACGTGTATATCTCCACGTACAGGATAGGTGAGCTTCATAGTGCTCTCAGTCGTCGTTGTAATATTAGGAAGGAAAAGATGCAAGCCTCGATTTTGTCGAGCAACGGCATTCGGACACCCCTCGTTTTTCAACGGACTGCGTAGCGGCAAATTCGTTTCCGCGCTTCTGTTTCCGCGGCTGTTCTGTTTCCGCGGCTCTTCTTCTTCCGCGGCGCTGCTGTCTCCGCTACCTCCACAAGCGCCGGCAATAAGGTGAAGCGGAAGCACAATCACTCCGCGGTCGGCAACTGAATGACTGACGGAAACTGCAACCTTTGTGCGAGTTCGCAAACGCAAGGAACCCCCCGGCTGAACAACGGTCACCTGACAACGGCAAATCACGGTGACGGAATCCGTCGAGAGAAGCGGCGACCTTGGCGGCGGGACGCCAGAGCCTCGTCGCCGCCGCCGGCAGTGATCTTCCGCAGCTCCCGCGAAGGAAGAAGCCGACAGGAAGCTTCTGCCCGCATGCCTTTCGCTCTCGAAGAGGAACTCTCCAGGAAGGTGCGGGAAGAAACTATGGCGGGGCGAAAGTTACTATCTCTTAGGGCGACGAATGGCGCGGAGTCCGCGGAAAGAATGGTCGCGGAATTTGCGGAGAAACGCGGGGACGGCGAGACTGCGACGATCGTCGACAAAGGCGACGACGGCGGCGGCGAAGGCGACGACGAAGGCGACGAGGCTCGAGCGGCGCGGCAAGACGCGATTGATGCGCAGTTAGAAAGCGCCGACGCGTCAACGCTGCGTATTGACCTCAACCTGAACCCGAGCCTGAATCCGAGCCTGAACCCGAGCCTGAATCCGAGCCTGGATTTGAGATTGAATACCAGCCCGAATTCGAACCCGAATCCGAGCCGGAGTCCGAACCTGAATTCGTGCCTGAATATGAGCCTGAATGCGAGCCTTGACCTGAACTTCCCTTTTGGTCGGGAGGCTGAAGTGGTGTCAACACATGGAAGATCAACACGTGAGCCAGTTTTGCAAGTGTTAGAAGAGAAGCGTGTATCGCGTACAGACCTGAAAGCGATTTCCGTGACTGACGATGAAACGGTTTCGCGCCGCGCTCAGGTTGAGGCTGATCCAAGGTCCCATTTACACTCGAAGTGGACTTCGGGTGAAGGTTCACATGCGAACTTGGAGTCGCGTGGCGATCCTGTGTTACCACAACGACTTCTGCCGCTGCCGCCGCCACTGCCGCCGCGGCTGCCGCTGCCGCAGGTGCTGCCTCTGCCACCGACGCACCCGCTGTCCCTGCCACTGCGGTTGGCGCTTCCGGATGATTCTCAGGAGCCTCAGGAGCTGCTACAGCCGCTGCCGCTGGTACCAGGTGCGGAAAGAAATCCTTCGAGCGTCGCAACAGACGGCCAGCATGACTTTTCCACTCCCAGACATGGAGTGGCTGTGTGGGAGGCTGAACCGTTGAAGCAAGAAGAACGACTTCTTGCTGCACAGGGAACCAGCGAGCTACGCCTTTCACTTGGTTGGGACGGATCAGGGATGGGAAGGCTCGGCCGCAGTGAAGCGATGGGAAGGCTCGGCGGCGGTGCGGAGCTGGGAAGGCTCGGCGGCGTTTCGGAACTAGGAAGGCTTGGCAGCAGCGGGAAGCTGGGAAGGCCTGCAGGCAACGACGGCTGCAGTGGCAGCGCGAACGGCCGGAGATGCATTGAGAAGCAGAGGGAAGTGGCCTCCTCTGACAGGAACAGTCAGCAAGAACCACGGCCGGATCAGAGGCAGGTAAAGGAGCAGGGGAAGGAGCAGGGGAAGGAACAGGGGAAGGAGCAGGGGAAGGAGCAGGGGAAGGAGCAGGGGAAGTGGCAGGGGAAGTGGCAGGGGCGGGGGCAAGAGGATGAGGAGGGGAAGGAGAAAGCGCAGGGGCGAGGACTGTCGAGACTGAGAGAAGAACCTCGGACTTTCAAACTGCGTCGATGGGTGCCTGGATTTGCTGCTGGTGCTACAGCTGCTGCTGGTCATACTGCTGCTGCTGCTGCTACAGCCGCTGCGAGTGGTACAGCCGCTGCTGATACTGCTGCTGCTGCTGCTGCTGCTGCTGCTGCTGCTGCTGCTGCTGCTGCTGGTGCTACAGCCGCCACTAGTGATTCAGGCGCTACGGGTGCCACAGCCACAGCTGGTGTTACAACCTCTCCCTCTCCGAACCTACGCCTTTCGAGGACGGCCGTGGCTGCACAACAGGCTCGGACCGAGCCTGCGCCACTGTCCGAACGTGGTCGGGAGGTACTGAGCTCATCCAGAGTGGGTCTCTATGCTCCAAGCATTGCCATCCCTCGCTCGGAAACTCCCTTGCAGGACTTCAACACACCACCTTCCTCTTTTGAGCCACCCCCTCCCTCCTTCAACACGCCTCCTTCCCCATCCAAGCCACCCCCTTTCCCCTTGAATCCACCACCTGTTTCTTTCAGTCCACCTGTTTCCCCTCTGCCTTTGAACCCTTCAAGCTTTCTTATTTCCAGTCTCCCACTTCCTCAGCCACCAAATCTCACGGCTTCCGGGAGATTTCCTAGGGTGCACGTCCAACCACCTGTTTCTTTCAGTCCACCTGTTTCCCCTCTGCCTTTGAACCCACCGAGCTTTCTTCTAGCCAGTCTCCCACTTCCCCAGCCACCGAATCTGACTGCTTTCGGGAAAGTTCCTGGAACGCACCTCCATCCACGAGCGGACGTGCCTTGCGAGCCGCTGAGCCAGTGGGCCCAGCACGCTTCCATTTCGAGTCAGTTCGCCAGCCTTGCTGTTGCGGCTGCTGGTGGTGGTGGTGGTGGTGGTGCTGCTGCTGGTGCTGCTGCTGCTGTTGCTGCTGCTGGTGCTGGTTCTGCTGGTGCTGCTGCTGCAGCTAGTGCAGGAGAAACACACAACCAGCAACCACGAGTACAGTCGCTTTCTGATCTCACTCAGAGGGTTGAGCACGCCTCCATTTCGAGCCCGTTTTTCAGCCCTGCTGCTGCACCAGCTGGGTCTGCTGCACCAGCTGGGTCTGCTGCACCTGCTGGGTCTGCTGCACCTGCTGGGTCTGCTGCACCTGCTGGGTCTGCTGCACCTGCTGGGTCTGCTGCACCTGCTGGGTCTGCTGCACCTGCTGCGCCTGCTTTGTCTGCTGTGTCTCCTGGGTCTGCTAGGGACTTTCATCACCACTCGCAGCACTTGCAGCCCATTGGCCAACACATCAATCCGAGATCACCAAATCATAAGGAGAGCTTCCCAGATGTGACTCTAGCGAGACAACCGCTGACAGGAGCCCCCTCAGGTGTGACAATAACGGGACAAGCACCGAGAGGATCCCCCTCACTCGTGACTATAACGAGACAACCCCCTGCAGATTTTCCTGCAGCTTTCCCAAGCCCACACTCAAGTCTGCCTCGCCCCAAATCCCCTGCGGTTCTCCCAGTCGCACCTGCCCGATGTCTGCTTGTCCGGTCAGCCCGAAAAAGAAAGCCTCCACCCGAATCTCGGGCTGCTCAGGAAGAGTTTTTGCCCCATGGGTTGCCTCCTAGTGTGGTTCCTGTAATGCATCTGGCTGAGAGCAACAGGCTGATAGTCCCACGCAGCAAGTGGGCTCAGGGGCTCGTGGCAAGCCACCTGAATGTGCCGCCTGGATTGTACGATGAGGGAGAGCACAAGTAACCTGCGAACGTGTTTTGTACACAAGCATACAACTCCGCCCAGCAGAAAATAGGGGGTAAGGTTCTTGCTGGTACCTCTCTCGGTGGAACAAGTGTGCTGCAACCGCGCAGTTTACCAATGGGTTCCTGGGGTGCATCTGGCGATGAGCAACAGGCTGATAGTCCCATGCAGCAAGTGGGCTCAGGGGCTGGTGGGACACATGAATGTGCTGACTGGATTGTCAGATGAGGGAGAGCACAAGTAAGTAACCTGCGAATGTGTTATGTACACAAACATACAACACAGTCCAGCAGAAAATAGGGGGTAAGGTTCTAGTTGGTACCTCTCTCAGTGTAAAAATTGTGGTGCAACCACGCAGTTTACCAATGGGTTCCTGTCCTGTGGTGCATCTGTCGAAGAGCAACAGGCTGATAGTCCCATGCAGCAAGTGGGCTCATGGGCTAGTGGCAAGCCACATGGATGTGCTGCCTGGATTGCCCGAGGATGAGCACAAGTAACCTTTTAAGAATGTTACACAGGTAACATGCTTCTGCAAACATCCTCTATGTATGCTTTTAATGGAAGCATATAAAACCCACAAAGGAGAATGAGAATGGTCCATAATCTCAGTTGCTATGTGGGCATTACATGGTCTCATTATACGGTAAGTGAGCTGCTTCTCTTGATGTGGTCCCCGTGCTCATTTATCAAAACGTTTGGATCTTAGAGTATCGACATAAACCACGGAATACGCGTTTAACCCGTGTTATTTATCTATAGCTTACAATTAACGGCATTGATAATATGAGGCTTCGTTTATATGAGGCTTGATGCCTTCATGTATGCTACAGTTTTGATGTGGATTCATTAATTCACTAGGGCCATTTTCACCCCCTTGTGTTATTATTTATGATTTACCCGATATTAAAGGGCTGTTTGGAATGCTTTCGTTTTAAAGAGGGTACGTTTCAGACATCTCTGACGAGTTAGAGGGGATGAAAAACGGGTCACAGTAAACTATGGTCGAGTCGCCGTGGTAAGAGTGCGGCTTTTTTTTTAAAATATCTCGACACTTGTCTGAGTGGTTTGTAGCCTTCAAATTCTGGGTGTTTACTGGGAAAAGCCAAAATCGGGTTCAGGGTGCTTGCCGAAACAAGTTGCAGGGCGTGAAAATATCGCGGGCTAGGTGAAATAAGGGCGTGTCCCATGAGTTCATTTGGGAGGAAATCATATATTTTACGTAACATCGACAAAGCCAAAGCGTGTACACTCTGACGTGAAAAACACGCAGCGCGTCAGCACAGCGCCAAACGAAATTGACCCACGCGGACTCATAGCCCCAACCACACAAAAATCGTAATCCTAACATGGCCTCCGAGCGGTTACCCGTTACAGTTCGAATTAATTGTGCCCTGTGCGAAGTTCTTTTTTTTCGCGCAACTGAATTTGCGCGAATTTCCAGATTGGGGTGACGGAATGGAGGACCCAGTACGAGGTAATCTCACGTACCTTGTACGTGGGATAGTACGAACCTCTTGACGTTATTGGCGTCCCATCAGGTACGTCATTGAAGACACATGTCATGCAGGGAAGGGTTACAGAGGGGCACGCCCTAAGTTTGCATGGCGCGAGCACGTCGCCGTTTTTTTTTTTGGGACGTGAACATGAGTTTTGGAGTGAGTGGTCTGTCCGATCCGAAGACTACGAATCGTAATTACTGTACAGCGCAGTGTTGTCGATTCTCGAGCAGTGCGATAAATCGAAATGTCCTAAAGATCCAGGCGCAGGCGTTTCCCGTAGTAGAGTTTGATGTTTATGGGTTTCGCATGATCCTCCCCCAAACATCCACCCCACCGTGTATTGCGTGTGTGATTTCTCCCCCTGGGCGGGATGGAGACATATGAGAGTTGTGAACGCGGCTGGAAACATTTATACTTCTGAGTTTGAAAGAGAATTCGTGAGAGGTTTGTAAATGCAGCATTTTTCCCTTCATATCTACAATGTGGCAGCGTACCCATAATCAGCCCTCCTTTCAAGACGTACACCTGAGCGTGTTTTTCGTACAACTCGAAACGGGGTAGGGCGAATCGATCGCTCGAACTTTCAAACACCAGGGTGAATTGAAAGAAAATTACGAATGGACACCAAGATTCCTCCACGTAGTCCCAATCAGATCGGCCAACCCACCTGCCTCAGCCCGAAGAATGGCCAAGAGCGTTCTCGTGACGCATTCAACGGAAACAGCTGTCGAAATCAGCCACGTTCAACAGCTTGAGTGCATCACAACGAAGTGAGCTCGCACAGTGGACACTGTATCGAAAAAAGTTACTGTACATAGTTCGGTGCATGCGTTACGAAATTAGTTTATCACTGCGGCGGAAATTTTAGGGCAGACATTACGTGGTCTCCTTGTTTGAGTGTTTCATATGCTGCTTACAATGGGAGTACAGTACATTTACTTCTTTTTTTTTTAAATACGTGATTCAACAGGCCAAGGTGGCTCTAGCTGTTGTGTGGATGGAAAGAAATCATTACATCTACAAGTGTGGCAGCCATATCCCGTAACGACATGAGAGATCGCGACGCGAATACAGCACTTGTGTACAGTGTATCAGAAACGCGAGGGTTCAGATCGCACGTCTTTGGATTATGTGCAACACGTCAGGGCTAGTGATTCCAACGTCAATGCATGTGTACAGTACGTTGCCAACGACCGTTGAAGTTTCGTTGCCATTGCGTCGTCAAAGCGCTGGAGACGAGACAAAAGCACGAGTCCTGAAGTTGAAGATTTTCACACTGGATGTAAGAGAGAATACTCTGGCTGGAACGTTTGGACATCACTCCCCCCAAAATGGGGCACCTGACGAATGTGTACATTGGAAAAAACATTGGTTCGTCGAAAAACATTGGAATCCACACTCCTTCAGTACTGTGAAGGACAAGACATCACAGCTACTATGCTTTGCCTAGTAATTCCGTCCGTATCCAACCGTGCTTCTCGGACGGATTCGCCGCCGTCCCTTTCGTTTGGAGATTTTCGGGCAGCTTCCAAATCGGGGTCTACATTGGCCAAATGCACAACTCCACACCACACAGAAAGCACGGCAGGATGGATGGAAGGGAAGGAAGAGGGTTTGGTCAGGTCTCTGGCAGAGCAGATCTCGAGCAGGATTCGTGGAGCAGCCACGCGTACGCGTTGGAAGCACTTGTTGCGGCATTCGTTTGTTGGCATGTTGCCAGCGTGCAAGCTGTGAAACCACTGTTGGTGCCAGCTATCGCATACAATCAGCAATTCGGACACCCCTCTCCCGAACCACCTGCCAGCAGGATCCTCTTTTGCAGGTATTTTTCCTTGCGTACCGGAAACTTTGGGTGGGATACCTGCTAAAACCGGGTCCTGTTTTATGACGAGGCACTTTCGGGCGACCTGTTTCTTTCGGCGGCTGGATCACGCTTTGTAGTTTGGAACCAACCAGCCGAAATTTCCACACCACACCTAAAACGTCCGAGTTTCTGGTTTCACACTATCCTCCACACACCCCGAACCTTCCCCTTATCGTCACAATTTTGGTGCTTGTTTGACACAGACTCGCAGATCATTATGATTTCGGGCCTCGGAAAAATAGCTTGCCTGCTCGAACACTGACTCTCTCACCAATCTGAAATTTATATTTTTGAAATAGGCAGAAACTGACACTTAGAGAGTCAATGATGGAAATGCACTCTGCCGTACTCGGGCTGGTTGGAGGGTTGGGGCGAACCGAAACGGAAGGGTGACTCAAAACGGAAAGAAAGGCCTGCTTGCCACCCACTTCGGATCTTGCACAGCGAGCAATTCTTTCACGCGAGGAGCAGAAAGACGATACACCTGGGCTCCAATAATTTCAAGGCCCGAAATCGGGCGCTCTCGGGTAGTTCTCCTTATCATGTCTGGGACCAAGGGCTGTACAGAGTTAAAAAAAATTTAGAGTAGGTAATGTTTCGGACACTTTTTTGAGGGCGATGACGCTACGAAGTTCGCAACCTGAAAATTTGCCCGACAGACTGGGTGGTGAGCCTGATCGACTGAGGTTTCATTTTTTTTTAACTACCGATGAGGAGAGCGCTGTCAAATCTGTTTGATTCTGGGTGTCTGAAAGATACGGCCGGATCTGGTCTAGGGTTTCTCTGAAACCATTTTCCAGGGCTTATAAATTATTGGAGCCCAGGTGTACACCTAACCACCGCTATTTTCTTTCGGTCTATCTTCAACCCCCACGTGTGCAAAGGAGTAGACACCCTTCAAAACGTTTTTGACCGAGGGTTGTGTCGGACGTCATACGCTCTACGCAGAGTTAGTTCCTGACTCCTGAAAGCTACGCAATGGGATGCGCAACAACAAGCAGACTCCACACGAGCCGAAATTGTCTTACACTCGCCCGATTGAAATCTCCATTTGATGTCATTCATAGTCCCCTATAACGAGGTTTCTAACAGAAAACCCCAAAAGCTGGGCAGGGATTACATGAAAATCGGGAACAGTGCCAAGGTCAGAAGTTAAAAATAGCGGTGGCTAGGTGTAGAAGCATCACTGCGCTGTTCCAGCATGCTTGCCAGCATTGGCATGGCATTCTCCTCCGTCCCTCCCTCCCTGGGCTCGTCGAATCTCCTCGCAAGCACAAACCGGAACCTGGTGATCAAATTGCCCCAAGTGTACACCCACACCCCCGTCGTCGTGACGAACCGAACCAATCCAAGTGCGAATCAACTAGGTTTAGGGCGACGTCTCTTCGCTCACTGCGGTCGAACTTCGTTTCGTCACGGTGCAAAACGTTGAGCATTGATAACCGCTCCTCACCGTATGGAACCGTCCTCAGCCACGATACAAGTTTTGTAAATGTGCGAGATGTGTATGACTCATACACCAGCCCATTTTTAGTCTGAAATTTTGCCTCCAACCAGCTTCCACTCCAAATCTGTTTCCCGCAAATTATAATCGTCTCCAGGACGCTGTGAGAACGTCAGTTCTCCTTTTCTGGGGGCTACAGTAACTGACCGAAGTCCCTCCCTTCCAACGAAGGGACCTGATGTGCCAGAGAAGGAAGCTTAGCGATGACGCAAAGCGTCGTATCATTTATTCCCTCACCAAATGACTCCTCAACTTCGAAAAGGTCACGCTTAGCTCATAGAATGAGCCGCAGCCGATCGTCGACGAAGTTCCTCAAACATATTGATGACTCTCGTCATAGTATACATTGTCATTTGAAGGCTGCTTGGAGCAAAGAGACAGTGACTATGCGCGAGTCGCGCATCGTGAGTACTAAACCACCCGTCGTAGCAGATTCTGTCACGCACACAGAGCTTCGTTCTGGCTGAATCAGCAAGACGTTGCGAAACAAAAAACTGCCTGATTTCCTGTCAACCATGAGCTTCAGGAACTCGTCCCCTTCATCCGCAGATTGGGCCCACAAGCAGCAAGAAAAGCAAGAATCCCTTCCAGGACTCCTTGACTCCGACCATGCACGCGGAGTCTTCCCTCTCCTTCATCCACGGCCGACAGATGATGTTTTTGTGAAGCCTCCACATCATGGTGATCATGCCACGGACCTCGCGCTGCGGTCTGGTTCAGCAGGGTCTCAGCAGGCTCTGCAGGCTGTTGCTACTAGCACTCCTGGTGCCCTTGGTGGTACCCACATTGAGCTACAGCCTGTAGAGCAGAGCTTCAAGGTGGCTGTAGCCGCTCCGAGCCGGCCTCCGGACTCCGAGTCGCCTTTCATGAAGTTTCATGCGCATTCTACGGCAGATCCTTCTACCGTCGCGTGTGGCGGTATGGAAGGTGTCATGACTGTGGGATTTGATGAAGGGGCCAAGCTGGAATCTGCTGACGCGGCGGCAGCACGAAGCCATGCCAGGGATTCGTTACTGTCACAGCTGGAGAAGCTGGAGGCGGAATGGACGGGCGGGGGCACAGCAAAGACACCGCGTTATAGTCACACCATGTTGGAAGGTGATGGTCATCATGTTTCTGCACGTGGGAACATGATGATGGACATGCCGTCTTGCGCGGCAAGGCATGTCAGCTGCAGGCCAACAGGGTGGGGCGTTGGGCGAATCGAGGCGTCTGGGCATGTCTTTGGCGGTGCGGAGCATGACGGGGCGGCGACGGCAAAGCGGCACGGGCATGATGGGGCGGCGGCAGGGCGACACGCGCATGATGGGGCGGCAGGGCACGCGCATGATGGGGCGGCGGCAGGGCGGCACGCTCATGATGGGGCGGCAGGACACGTCCAACGTGGAGCAGCGACAGGGCATGCCATTATTGATCCATCAGGCTATGACATGCAAGGCGTTTTCAGCCACCAGCTTACAAACCCTCCACTGCTCCAGCCACCTCTTGCAAGCGCGCCTTTGCTGAATCATTTCACTGCCAACGCTCTCATCCCTAGCATCCAGACCTTCTTACCCCCGAACGAGGACCCGGCACAGGCAGCACTATCCCCGCAGCGGCCTCTCATGTGGCCTTCACAGTCCACTCCCCCTACTGTTGCTGTCCCTGCGGAGGTAGCAGGAGGAGCAGCAACAGCAGGAGCAGCAGCAATGGTGGCAGCAGCATTTGAAGAAGCAGAAATGGATACGGTATCATCAGCAACCGCAACTGCAGCAGCAGCACCAATCCGTTCGCATCCCGACGTGCAGCTGAAATCTCGCAAATCCAGCTCAACATTTGCCCGGCCTGCTATAGCTGATGCATCTTCTGAGGATATGTCAACTGAGCGAACTTCACATTCCTCGCCCATGGTGCTATCATCCAGCAGTTCTCCATTCGTTCTGGTGGGAAGTCGGGTGATCGTTCCAAGGAGCGCGTGGGCTCAGACGATGGTGGTAAACCACATCGATCGGGTGCACGGGAGTAAGAAGGGCAAACGCAAAAGTGGGACCATGACTGCTGAAGTGATTCACAATATGGAGGAGCCGTCTGCAAGGGGGGATTTCTGTCGCGCCGCTCGGAAAAAAAGTTTCTCTCCGACAAAAGAGAAGATGGTTGCAAGTTGCGAAGAAGAGCTCCCCTCCAAATGCTTGCAAGGAGCCGCATTAGGAAGGAGTAATCAAGCGGAGACCCATGGAGGAGATAAAGCTGTAGTGAGCGCTGCTCCTGTAGGTAGGTCCTTGGGAAGTGGTAAGGCTGATGCAGAGCAAAAGAAAGACATCAGTATAGTTCTTTTTGGGAAGAGAATAGAAATGGATGCTGTACACCCTCCAAAATAGTGCTTGCTTTTCTTTATTCTGTCCCAAATTCATCTTGAAGCTTTTATAACGTGAAAGTCGCTCTTCGGTGTAATTTCGCTTCGCTTTAGCCTCGCAGCCATAGGGACAGCATCGCGCGAAGGAGAGTGCTTGACTGGACGACTTCGCGATGCGTGATGTCTTCGCATGCGAATCCTCGTTATTGCGGTTTCTGCTTTTGACGAACTCAGTTCAGGAAGTTGTGGTGACATGCATATTCCCGTCGCATGAACTTGTGCGATTGTTCGTGTTGCATTCTGATCTGTGTTTTCCCTCCAAAACTAAAATCGGTGTTAAGTGAAGTAAAAACATGCTTCTTCAGTGGCACTGCTTCCTTAGGACGTGTGTGATTGTTTTCTAGGTTCGGAAAACAGGTTGAACTTTATCTGGTTACCAGCTTCGTTAATTTCGCGATAGCTTTGTGACGAAAGACTTTCCTTTTGAAGACGTTGAAAATTCGACCTAGGTTTTCCGATCTCAACTCGAGTAAATGCATTAATGTGGGCGCGTATAGTGAACCGAACGTGTGTGGTTTTGCGCACGTACGACCATTGACGAGTTCTGCGAATCTTGGGCGACGCGTTGTAACCCTCGCGACAAATCTTAGTCATATGTTGAAGTGGCGCGATGTCTACAAAATTATACCTGGTAACCTACATCCCCTACGAGCGGCTCGGCTCACCCCCTATAAGGTCGAACATTCAAATTCGACCTTGGGTGTGTGATTTGACCTACTTGAAATCGCATACGCGGTTCAAAATTCACGTTCAATGGAAGTCGAACACTGTTCGGCTCAAGTTCAAATGCTACATTCGACAAAATAATGCAAACTTTGCCAATTTAAAAAAATCATACAGGTCCTATCTCTGTTTAGATTCGATCGTCTATGCTTTTTTCCGATCGCCGCCAGTCCCAGTTTTGGTTTTCTAGTGCGAGTCCGACGATTATACCTCCGAAGAGCATACCTCCTCGCGCCATTAGCATGTCGAATGGTCGGTCGCCAAGAATCTGTTCACGCACTTGGTTCCTGTGACCGTCTCTCAATCGCCAGCAATTCTTTGCTTGACACAGTTAAGAGTCCGATAACAGTTCCTGTTCGCTTACGATGCGTAACCACGGCGAGATTGCAACAAACGCTAAGCTACAGGTCGTATTAGGGTTCCGCTCTCGCCTGCTGAAAGGCGATCTCGCGGACACGTCAGCGATAAAGCCGGAGGCGGAGAACTTGCTAAAGAAGAAGCTCTTAGCGAAGCAAAAAGTGGCCCTACTTGAAGGAGACGACTTGCGACGCGTGCGACGTGTGCGATGCAGCGAGCGTCTAAGGCGACAGTGGACGTGTTCGGCCAGACACACCCGGCCGTTCCTAACGAGATCATTTCGTGTTACCACTGTGGTTACACTGTAACAGCCGGAAGATTTGCCTTCCATCTGCAAAAATGCCTCGGGAAGGTATGAAAAGAACCAAGGAAAGAAAAAAATCAGAAGATAGAAGCTCTCGTTATGGGTATGAATTTAGTTACTACGCATCCTGAAGAACGATCGTTTGTACCGTTTCTCCAATCTGCGTGAAATCTCGAAGATAGGAGAATGTAACGCGTGAAAGAATCACCATGGCTTATGCGGTTTTCGCCTCTCCCCTTTCCGTCCGGACCTTCCTACTGCTCCTCTCCTCGCTTTCCTTGCGCAGGGTCGCCTGGCATCCCAGAGAACCGCTCTCAACCTCGCTCGGACTCCCAGCCCTCAACCCCAGCAGATTGTACCGAGACGCTCTCAGCAGACGGTGCCGAGACGTCCTTCCGTATCAAATCTACAGCAGCAGCAGCAACAGCAGCAACAGGCGCAGGAGCAGGGTCAGCAGCAGCAGCAGCAGCAGCCAGCACAGCAGCAGCAGTCGGCACAGCAGCAGGGGGAATCGGAGCAAGGCGAGAGAGCAGTGAGACGGGTTGGCCGGAAGCCGAAGAGGACTGTGATTGGCCCAAGAACGGCCAGTGGAAGATTCGCGAAAAAAACACCTCCCACAGAAAGTCCTTCGAAAGTAACACCGCCTAGAGAAACACCTCCCCGAACAACTTCCCCCTGGATAACACCTCCCCAGGTAACACCTCCCCAGATAACACCCTCCCAGGCAACACCTCCTCGGCTGACACCTCCCCGAGCTTTGCCACCAAGGGTGGCGGCGCCTTCAGTAAGAGAATCAGCAGCACGGCTGAGAGAGGGAGCGGACGGAGGAGAGGATGCAGTAGACGAGGCATGTGGAGCAGACGCAGGGAATGCAGCAGATGCGGCGAGTGCAGAAGAATCAGGGAAAACAGAAAAGGCGGCGAATTCAGCAGGAGGCGTGGGAGCGGAGAGAAGGAGGAGGAAAAAGTCAGAGGAAGGCGGGTCGATGGTGGTGACGCTAAGATTGAGAGGCGCTCGGCAGGAAAGACAAGGCGCTGTTGCTCCTGGGAGTCAGACTCAGCAGCAGCCGCCGCCGCAGGAATGGCAGCAGCAGCAGCAGCAGCAGCGGCGGCGGCAGGCGCATTGCGGGTTACAGGAGCAACCAGAGCAAGCGGAGAGAACGGAGAGAGCGGAGCTTGGGGTTCTGCCTGGGGTGGACGTGTCTGGGCTTCAGGCGATTGGGGCGAGGCGGAAGCGGGAAGGGCGGAGGAAGAGCCGCGGGGAGGAGGCGCAGGGGGAATTTGAGGGGAAGTTTGAGGGGAGGGTTGATAAGAGGGTTGAGGGGATAAGCGCAAGTGAGGCGGAGGTTAGGTGTGGGAAAGGAGAGGGGGAGGAAGGGAGCGGCGTTCGTGCTGGTGTTGCTCCTACTGCCCTTCCTGCTGCCACGCCAGCTGCTGCTCTCCCTTCTACTCTCCCAACCCCCTCGTCCCTTCTTGGGGACTCCCCTGCAGCAGCAGCAAGGAGAAGGCAGCAGCAGAGACGGCAGCAGCAGCTACAGGAGGTGCGCTATGGGTTACCTGAAGCAGACTGTAACGAGGATGAGGATTTTTCTAGAGGCGCTGGCGTCGGCACTAGGGCGGCTGAGGCCGGCAGGAAGGGGAAAGCAGGTGGAAACCCTGATGGGGGAATTGAGTTGGACGAATGTGGGGGTGAAAGTTCATTTGAAGGGGAACCGAGGCAGCAGGGGGAGCAGAGGCAGCATAGGAAGCAGAGGGAGCGCAGGAAGCAGAGGGAGCAGCGGGAGCAGAAGGAAATGGTGATTCATGAAGAGGAAATGGAGGATCCATGGGAATTGGGGACGGTTGAAGAGGAGCTCTTACATGCTGGCCGAAGGGAGAAGCGTGGGCAGGAGCAGAGGCAGGAAGAGAAGCCGAAGCGTGCGTGTAAAAGGGAGGAAGATGACGCAGAGGAGAACAAGGAGCTCTTACATGCTGGCCGAAGGGAGACTGGTAGTAGGGAGAGGCAGGGGCAGGAGCAGAGGCAGGAAGAGAAGCCGAAGCATGCTTATAAAAGGGAAAAAGATGAGGCGGATGAGAACAATGAGACGAAAGAAAAAGGGAGGCAAAGGCGGGGCAGTGAAGACGGTTCGATGGGTGGGAAGCGGAGGAGGAGCATGGAGGAGTCGGCAGCTGTGGTGACGTCGAGAGGGGAAGCAGGAGAAGGGGGCGATCAGGCAAGAGAGGAAAGAGAGGGAAGAGAGGCTAAAAGGGACGTGAGAGTGACCAGGAGTAGGGCTGCCAAAGCAGATGTGAGCTCTGGCGGTGGAGCAGTGGCAGGGGCTGGGGTTGGGGCAGGGGTTGGGGCGAGGGCTGAGGCAGGGGTAGGGGCAGGGGTAAGGGCAGAAGAAGAAGGAGCAGGGTTAGGATCATGGGATGGCGAAGCGACAAATGTAGTGCCAGCAGGAGCGGGTGATGGAGGAGTGCGAAGTGGTGGCAATGAAGAGAGAGTGGTACGAGGGAGCGGTGAATGGTGGAATGAGGTTGCAGGGTTAAGGATGGGTGGAAAAGCACAGGATTGTGATGATTTGACTCTAGCACAGCTCCAGCAGAAGCAGCAGCGTAACCATGAGATGCAGACGATGCAGCCGCAACAGCATCAACAGCAGCAGCAGCAGCAGCAGCAGCAGCGTGAGGCACAGACACAGCAGCAGCAAAAGCGTGTGAATTCTTCTGCAACTGTGTCCCCATACGCAGCATCCCCAGGGAGACCACCACGGTCAATGCAGTCAACGCAGGTCAACTGCCAACTGGCACAGCACATCTCAGGCGAATCTATTCTGTTTGGTGCTGAGTCAGCTGGCAGTCCAGCCAGTTCACTGAAACCAGCTGGCGTCTCTGCCACGTCATCGGCTGCAAGGACGCAGCCAATCACGCAAGCCCAGCTCAGCTCAAGAGCCAGAATGCATTCATCTTCTGCAGCAGCAGCACCCGCAACAGGCACAGCAGCACCCATTATAGGCACAGCAGTCCCTGCTCCCAGTACAGAAGTCTCTAGGGAGGGCTTTTCCAGTCAAGCTGTTGGATCAAACTTGAAGGCTGTTTCCCCCTCTGAACGAATCACAGGCTCTCCTTCCCAAGCCGCAGTTGTGTCCTCATTTAAACCAGCAGGCGTCTCGACCTCGACCATCAAGTATGCTGTAAGAGTGGCAGCGGTCTCTCCTCCTATCACAGAGAGGCACAGCCCATGTCGTGAAGTGGGTGCAGGACCCCTGCATGATCTCGATCTGATTGTTCCTGCCAAGAGGCAACGGAGCAAGGCAAAGTCACAGCTGTCGCCGGTGAACGGAGGGGTGGCTTCGTTGACAGCTGCACCAGCTGCACCAGCTGTAGCAGCTGTAGCAGCAGTTTCATCTCAGTCACCGTCCCCGTCGCCATTGTCATCGCCAGGAGCAGCCACAACAGCAGCAGCAACTTCAGAAGCAGTAGGGTTGCCTGAAGGGGTTGGGGAAGCTGTGGGAGTTTTGACACCTGCGGTAGCGGACCAGAGAAATGCACATGGAAATGCACATGGCAATGCACATGGCAATGTACATGTAACCACTGGTGGAGCACGGAACGCTGCGCTCTCACCACTCCCTGCCGAATTTCACACCCCACAACCGCATCCTTCTCGTGGTTTCTTTTCCCCGCCGCATTCGTCGTCCGTGAATTCAGGGGTTTCCAGTGCTTGGATGATTGGGGATGACGGGTTAAAGGGAGGACGAGAGGGGCATGTTGGCGATGATAAAACGGGCGGTGAAACAGGAGATGGTGGTAAAGTCACAAATAGGGTTGGGTCTGGAGCTTCTGTGAAGTCTGTTGCATGGATGAGCCAACATGGGCCGTCTGAAGCTGTGCCGAGGAATGGTGGAGTATTGGCATTGGAAGAAGGCATGATGTGTGATGCGCCTGAAAGGGGGTTCCATGGAGAGGCGCCTTCCCTGGTAGGCGAAGTTGCAAGCGTCCCAGTTAGAAAGGTTAGGACGAAGAGACTCCCAGGTTCTTAGGAAGGAGGAGCCGGTTCTCTTGTTCTCTAGGTGTCTGATAGAATGTGCACGTTCTTCACATGAAAGTATTTGAGCTTCCAACACAAAAACGAATCTCTTAGTACGACAGCGCTGACAGGCACGCTTCGCACACCGACCTGAAGAGCTACAGCAACCCCTCGATGCAACATGACAGCAACCAAGCCTTTCGATCCAAGCCCTCCATTGTATCTCTTCCGAGCCGAGTGATAAGCTTCGGCTGCGGTGATTGGTTCGGTGGCAAGAAACAAACCAACCAGACAGTGACGAACCGAACGGAACCACCACGTCGGGCGTTCCGTCCCTCGCTCGCTCACAATCGCACACACTTCCATCCACCCCACCGCTTCCGCTTCCTGTCTGCTCTGCTTTTGCCGAAAGTCAAAACATCTGCAGAGGAGTGAGGAGTGGCAAACCAACCAACCACAGAAATGCTGCTGTGCTGCTAGTGCGCGGCATTGCATTGGTATGTACACAGTGTGCACTACACATGTATCTGGTTGGTGTCGTCAACCCTAAGGGCGCGTGTCTTTTGAATTTTAGGCCAAAGTGTCTTTTTTACGTTCGAACTGAGGTTGACCTGTACTCGAGTCTCTAAATGTTTGGGCCCGAATCGCGAATGCCCAACTCACAAAAAACACATGGCACACCAAAGTTCGAGCCTCGAGGTTCAACTCTATACACTCACTTTCGAGTCACGTTAAACTTTCATAGGTTACCCGGTTCCCACGCCTAGACAGCTCGCCACGTATGATTCGGGCGACGTGTTACGTGTATTCGTACAAATAGCACGAACTGCTTTGCGACTGTCGCATAATTCGCATTAACGACAGGCATGCTCACCAGGACACACGATTGACCTATCGTGCAACCAACAAATTCGTACGTGAGTTCGACCCAGGTTTAGTGTCCCTTTACAACGCCACCATCAGGGATAGGACACACGATTCTTGCGAAGAGTCATTACCGAAATATTCGAAAAAGGTTACCAGAAAAAGTTCGACCTAATTTTCGAACCTCTACACCGAAAGACACGCGCCCTAATACACAAGCCGTCTAGGTGATTCTTATTCTGACTCTGCTGATTTGCCGTGTTGGCTGGTAGTGAATGCAACGAAGCGCAAGAGTTACCTGGAGTGCGAGTGGGCTTGAACGTTGAGCGAGCGAATTCGGGGTTCGCAGCGAGCGAATGCACGTTCAAAGTAACAAGCTTTCGGACTTCAAGTATGAACGACGTAACTTCATGACGCAATCAGAGAGATCCTATGCTAAGCTATTGACAGTTGATTCTTAGTCGCAAACCGCACATTAGTACTTTCTGGAACCTCACGAACTAATTCCACGGTGCTCCGGCGGTGCTTCCACGCGAGAGCAGGATAGTTTCTTTTCTCAGCTCCATTCCATCTCTCGAGTCGACATAACAGTCGTTTTTCCGTTTCGAACTCTAGTGATCCGGTCGTAGACTGTCGCAATCCCCGTTATAGACTTTCGCAACCCATTCTTAGTTATCACGTCTGACCACAGCGAGATTCTCGCTCTCGTTCGTGCCTGAGCTTAGTCACAGCGCCTATCGCAACTCAGTTCAGTTGCCGTTTTCGCATCTTAACCACCACCAGCACTTCAGCACACCTTAACCTAACGGCGCGCGTTGCGCGCACGCACTTACTGACCGAAAGTGCAGACCTAATGCCTGTGACCCATCCTCCTCTTACAATGTCTTTTATTTATACTCGAGAAACGGAAACGTTGCTGTTACTTAATCAACTATAGTGGGAATATGGGGATATCTAGCATACCACAGCTACAGGCAGGGGACGCTGCTGTGAGAGCCTTTTAGTTATAATGGGGATCCCTTTAACCGAGTCACACACAGGGAACGCTGCTTCGGAAGCTCTAGGTCTAAATCCGGCCGCAGACGTAGGTTCGGAAAGGGCAGTTCCAGATTCGGAACGTTCAGGTTCGGACCCTGCAGGTTTGGACCCAAGCAGCGGCAGTTTGAGCGGCTTCAATAGCTTCGCAAGAAGCGCCGGCAGTGCGGTTGGGAGCGGTAGCGTGGGAGGGAGTATTCCTGAAATCGGGACTGGCAGCGGAACGGGGAGTGGGCCCGGTAGCGGTAGCAGCCAAGGCTTACACGAAATAACGGAGCAGACTATAACGGAGCCTGTGAGCGGTTCCAGGAAACAAGCGGGCGGCAGAGTAGAGCTGTCACCGTTTGAAGCACAAGAAAACGACAAGAACAGCAATAATAACAGCAATCCAAAGCAGTTGAGATCCCAAGGCCGGAGCTACAGTAACACCAGCAGCAGCGGCAGCAGCCAGGGCAGCGGGTTGTGGAATAACGGGTCGCACTCTCCCGTGTTGATGCGCATGTCGAAACGTGAGAGGGTGATGGATCTTCTGGGAATGCTGAGTGCGAGACGGTTCTGCCGGATGGGGTTTGCAGAGCATGATGAGGACGATGTTGTTGCTGCTGCTGCTGCTGCTGCTGGTGGTGCTGGTGGTGGTGGTGGTGGTGGGAGTGGTGAGAGGGAGGGGGTGGAGGATGGGGAGGAGGTGGAAGGGAAGAGGCGGAGGAGGAGCAAGACCTGGAGAGCGGTTCGGAGCGGTGCTGCTGGGTGCTTCTCGGTGCCGCTTTTGGAGGACGATGGGAACGCTGGTGGCGGGAAGGAGAAGAAACCATGGCGGCATGGGAAGAGGAGCAAGGAGGGGGGAAGAACGACTAAGGAGAACGGCCGAGGAGGAGGGAGCAAGGCGGAAGAGGAAGGGGGAAGGGAGGGAGATGGATGGCTGATGAGGAAGGGCGGAGGAAGGTTCCTGTTGGACTCACTGAAGTCCCCCGTTGTTATCACTCGCCTCACTATGATGGTATGTATGTACTACGTGTAACAGTTCCCGTCCTCGTTATAGGCACTCATTCACTGGCCGATTGTGTGCATTTCTCTGCAACACGGTCCTTATGGCGTTTCTCATTCTTTCCTTCCCCTTTTGCGCCGTTGTAATCCTCTGACTCTCCCCCGCTCTCCCCCCTTCCCTCTCTCCCACATGTTCTTCCCCAGGCGCTGCTCGTTATAGTCACGGTGGTGCTCTGTGTGAGCACGTGGTATGCAGCGGGCAAGATGTACAGTGACTCCCTCGATGACATCTCTACACAGTAAGTTTTAGTTTTAGTTTTAGTTTTAGTTTTTTTTTTTTTTCCTCCTGCCTTCGCTACCAGTAGATAGAAACGGAGCGGACCACAAATTATAAATTGCTGGCATGTTGATTGCCTGATTCGCCAAATCATAATTGGCTCGACCTCTCTCGACCTCCCTCGACTTCTCTCAACCTCTCTCTTCCTCTCCTGCTATTACGTCCTCTGCATTGTGTAGTATGGATCTGTTTTTTTGCAATTGCTCTCCCCTCTCTTCCCCAACTACCTTTCACCGCTCACCACCGCTCTCTGTCGCTCCCCACCGTTTCCCATTGCTCTCCACCACCCCCCACTGCTCTTCACCGCTCTGAACCCCTCCAGACTGCGCCAGAATCCTTGGTGCGGGCGCACCAGCAGTTCCTGCTCTACATCAACCGCGACCGTGACGTGCTGCTGTCGTATGCCTCCACATCTCATTCACTCTCCCCCTCTCTTCATCTCATTCAACTCCCCTTCACCCCTCTCCACTGCGCTTAAATGCTCCCCATCGCTCTCCACCTCTCTGAACCCATCCAGACTGCGGCAGAAGTCCCTGGTGCGGGCACACCAGCAGTTCCTGCTCTACATCAACCGCGACCGTGACGTGCTGCTTTCATACGCCTCTGTGGTGGAAAACCTGCTGGCGAACACCAACACTTCGGTCGTGGGACTGAAGTACGCGCAGCAGCAGGTGCGTTGAGAGTAGCAGGGGCAGCAAGCAGCAGGTGCGTTGAGCGAAGCAGGGGCAGCAAGCAGCAGGTGCGTTGAGTTGGAAGGCAAGGGAACGGGAGTGCGTTGAAGCTGGGGTGTGCTACTTTCATACGCCTCTGTGGGGGAGAACCTGCTGGCGATCACCAACACTTCGGTGGTGGGGCTGAAGTACGCGCAGCAGCAGGTGTGCGCTGAAAGAAAGGGGAGCAGGAGAAGGTGCGTTGAACGGCAGGTGTGTGTACGGTGCGTGGTGGAGAATCTTATGGCGCAGAGCAGACCATCTTGTCTGTTGAGGGACTCAACTCAATCTTGCCCCGCTAGCGTGGTCGTTCTTCCACTCGTCACTGCCGCGCCTCACCCTACTCTCTTGCTCAACCCGACCCTTCCTCTTGTCCAACCATCCCTCTTCTTGCCCAACCCCCTGCCCCTCTCCCCTGCAGATCGCCCCGCTAGCGTGGTCGTTCTTCCACTCGTCACTGCCGCGCCTCACCATCATGGGCTATTTCTCCCACTTTGGCTGCCTCCTCTTCTACTCTCTTCCTCAAATATCTCTCCCTCCTCGCTTTTCCCTGCGCTTTCCCCCTGCCTCTCCCCTGCAGATCGCCCCTTTAGCGTGGTCATTCTTCCACTCGTCCCTGCCGCGCCTCACCATCATGGGCTACTTCTCCCACTTTGGCTGCCTCCTCTTCTACTCTCTTCCTCAAATTTCTCTCCCTCCTCGCTTTTCCCTGCGCTTTCCCCCTGCCTCTCCCCTGGCAGATCGCCCCACTAGCGTGGTCGTTCTTCCAGTCGTCCCTGCCGCGCCTCACCATCATGGGCTATTTCTCCCACTTTGGCTGCCTCGTTGGCTACTCTCAGACCGACCCTGTCACCCAGTCGTTCTCAGCCACCCCTGGCGGCGCCGTCTCTCAGGTTTTCACAAAGAATATCACCGACATTACAGGTGCGTTCTGACTCGTATTGCAGGTGAGAGAGGGAATATGACAAGTCCATGGCATTACAGGTGCATCGAAGGATCTCAAGAGGGGATAAGCAGAACAGGTACGGTATGGGCAGTTTGGTGGGAAAGGGAGGTGCTCTGCTCACTTCGCCTGCCTCGTTGGCTACTCCCAAACCGATTCCGTCACCCAGTCGTTCTCAGCCACCCCTGGCGGCGCCGTCTCTCAGGTTTTCACAAAGAATATCACCGACATTACAGGTGCGTTCTGACTCGTATTACAGGTGAGAGAGGGAATATTGTGAGAACAATAGTTTGAAGAGAAGTTGATGATTGAATTGAGGAGATTGGGGGTTTACATAGGGAGTGGGTTGGATCCTAGCCTAGGTGAGCATTATTGGACCCCAACCAAGAAGTTGGGTTGGGGGATTATTGGTGGGGTCCAATAATGTTGGCCAAGTTGGAGTTGGGCCAACATTATTGGAGTGAACCAATAATTCTACCCAACCCAACCTTTGGGGTCCAATAATTGGACCAAGGTTGGGTTTCCAACCTACAAACTGGGTGACCCTTGTTTGTACACCCAAACTGAGTTTGGGTGCTTAACTCTAGCCTAACCTATAACATCTATGCAGGTTACACAAGAAGATAGATTCTAACACAACCCCTTAACCTGCAGAGATGCGGAAAGGCTTGAGTGAAGCAACCCCTGAATCAAGGCGCGCCTGGGGGAGCGAGGCCGATGAGGCGGAGAAGAGCAGAGTGCGCAGGGCGAAGGAGTGCTTTGGTGAAGATATCTGCCAAGTTGGCTTCAGCGGCGATCTTACGAACGGCAATGAGATTCTGTTGGACGAGTTCACGGATGAAGAAATAGCGGAGCTCAATGTGTTTGGAGCGACCGTGGAACACGGGGTCTTGGGTGAGATGGATGGTGCTGGCATTGTCACACCAGAGCGTGGGGCAGCGCTGGGGAACACCAAGCTCAGCCAGGAGGAAGCAGAGCCAGCGGGACTCCTGGGCGGCCATGGTGCCAGCATAGAGCTCAGCTTCACAGGAGGAGAGGGCGATGGCAGAGGAGCGGGTAGAGCGCCAGCTGATGAGGCCGCTGCCGAGGGTGAAGCCATAGCCTTGGGAGGAGCGGCGGTCTGGCTGGCAGTCTGCCCAGGAGGAGTCGCTGAAGCCAGAGAGAAGGGGGGGGGAAGATCCACCCAGCGTGAGAGCGTGGTCTCTGGTGCCACGGAGATAGCGGAGGACCCGCTTGGCGGCAGTCCAGTGTTCCTCAGTGTGGCGGCCGGGGCCGACGAACCGCCGGGCAGGGTAGGCGAGGTCGGGACGAGTGCACATCATCGCGTACATCAGCGACCCAACAAGCTCGGCGTAGGGCCGGGAGGAGGTGGAGGGGGAGGTGGGTGGCGCAAGCTGGTGGCCGAAGGGGAGAGGGGTGGAGACCGGTTTGGCTTGTGCCATCTCGAACTTCTCCAGGACCTGGCCGATGTAGTGGGACTGGGAGAGGGTGATGGTGCGGGCGGATCGATCACGGGTGATAGCCATGCCGAGGTAGTTCTGAAGCGGACCAAGGTCCTTGCACTTGAGACGTTCCTGAAGTGACCGCTTCACATGATCCATGTCAGCCCTGGTGTCGGCGAGCAGGATCATGTCGTCGACGTAGACGGAGATGAAGAAGCGACTGGGGGAGGAGCGGATGAAGAGGCTGGCATCGGAGTGGGAGGGGGAGAAGCCAAGGGACTGGAGAGTAGCAGACAGCTTCGCATGCCATTCTCGTGGTGCCTGCTTCAGGCCGTAAACCGGGCGCTTTAGTTGCCAGACGGTGTTTTCGGGGAAAGCCGCATGAAACCCAGGAGGTCGGCGGAGGAAGATGCGCTCGTGCAGTTCGCCTTGCAGGAACGCGTTGGAGACGTCCATGGAGTCAATCTCCATGTCGTCACGCGCACCGATGTCCATAAGGGTGCGTAGGGTGGCTTGCCTGAGGGTGGGGGCAAATGTGAACCAGTAGTCCTCAGCCCAGGTCTGGGTGAACCCCTTGGCAACATAGCGGGCTTTGTAGACTGGCTCCTCTCCCGGCAGCTGTTTGACTCGAAAGATCCACTTGCCCTCGACAAGGTTGGCGTCAGGGGGAAGGGGAACGTCGATAAAGGAGTCGTTGCGAATGAAAGCCTCACACTCCAGGAAGATAGCGGCTAACCACTTGTCAGCGTCAGGGCAGGTGATAGCCTCCTGGAAGGTGGTGGGGACGAAGATGGTGGGAGCGGAGATCGCGCTAAGGATCAGAGCGCCGAAGAGGTCAGGGTAAAGTGTGAAGATAGAGGGAGTGTGGTGCCGGACCATGGCGAACTCCTCATGGGAATCCTCGAGCTGGTGGAGGGAGGAAGGTGGCGGTGTGCCAAGGATGGGATCAAGAGAGCGGGTGTGCATGCGAGGGAGGAGGAAGGGTGAGGAGCGGGCAGACGCCCTCCGCCGCCGCTGCTGCTGCTGCTGCTGCTGCTGGACCCCCTGTTGCTGCTGCGGCCGCTGCTGCGGCTGTTGTTGCTGCTGCTGCGGCTGCCCCTGTGGTTGTTGCGGCGGCCACTGCTGCTGCCCCTGCTGCTGTTGGTGCGGCTGCTGCTGCGGCTGCCCCTGCTGCTGCTGCTGCTGCTGTGGCTGCTGCTGCTGCCCCTGCGGCTGCTGCTGCGGCTGCCCCTGCTGCTGCTGCTGCTGTGGGTGCTGCTGCTGCTGCGGCTGCTGCTGCGGCTGCTGCTGCTGCTGCTGCTGCTGCTGCTGCTGCTGTGGCTGCTGCTGCTGCCCCTGCGGCTGCTGCTGCGGCTGCTGCTGCTGCTGCTGCTGCCCCTGTGGCTGCTGCTGCGGCTGTTGGGATGGATGAGAAGGAGAGTAGGAAGGAGAGGAGGGAGAGGGAGCCGCGGAGTGTGCAGGGGATGCAGGAGCAGTGGGATCATAGATATCGGCAGATGAGGGTGGCGGAAGCGGAGTGGGGAGGGGTGGGAGAAGGGGTGCTGGAGGGAGGAGGGGAGGGAGGACGGTGTCGGTCCAAGCGAGAGGACGGGTGGGAGGAGGGAGGGGGTCTGGTGGTGGAGAGGAATAATATGGGGTGGTCTCATCAAACACAACGTCAATGCTGCGGATGAGGCGACCGGAGGGAGGGTGAAGGAAAAGGTAACCGGGCGAGTCGCGGTTGTGGCCGAGGTAGACACACTCGAGGGCACGAGAAGCGAGCTTGCCGTGGGTGCGTTCAGGTGGAGGGATGAGCACATATGCCTTGCAACCCCAAACACGAAGTCCGGCAGCGTCAGGTTTGGTCCCTGACCAGAGCTCCGTGGGGGTAGTGGCGGTGTGGCAGGGATGGGAGCGAAGGTTGAGGAGGAGGGTAGCATGAAGGAGTGCATAGCCCCAAAGAGAAGGAGGGGTGGAGGCGTGAGCGAGGAGACAGCGGGCGATCTTAGTGATTTCGCGAATGCGGCTCTCTGCGACGCCGTTCTGCTGTGGGGAGTGGGGAAGAGTGTGGGTCTGTTGGATGCCATGAGTGGTGCAGTAGTGAGTGAGTGCGCGATTGAGGAATTCGCCTCCCCCATCAGAGTGGAGGCGGCCAATGGGACGTTTGAAGTTGGTGCGGCATTGTTCTGCCCAGTGAATGATCATGGTCGGCGCCTGAGATTTCGTGTGGAGGAGGAAAACGGAGGAGTAGCGGCTGTGATCGTCAACCAGAACCAGCATGTAGCGATGGCCTTGGCGGGAGCGGGTGGGAGAGGGCCCCCAAAGGTCCATATGGACAAGGTCAATTGGTGCAGGAGCAAAGGATGGGTGGCTGTGGTGAGGAGATTGTTTGAGTTTGCCGTGGATGCAGGAGGGGCATGGGGGGGCCGGGGAGGAGGGAAGGGGAGGAAGGGTGGGAGGGAGGCTGTGAAGAAGTCGTGAGGTGACGGCAGTGCGGAGAGCGGCGAAATTGGGATGGCCGAGTCGGTGATGTAGGAGAACAGCGGGGTGGGAGAGATGGTCGGAGGTGGAGGGGATTGGAACGAGGGAGGGCGGGATGAAGGAGTGGGGGGATGGTGGAGTGGGGGGGGAGGGAGGGAGATGGGGAGGGCTAGTGGAGGTACCCGCACGAGTGGTGACATGACAGGAGGATGGCCACGGAGTGCGGAGAGTGTAGAGGCGAGTGCGGGGGCAGAGGGGTATGCGGAGGAGGAAGCGGCCGGAGGCAGTGTGGTAAAGGTCACAGTAGGTGGCATTACCAGGGTAGACCGCAGTGATACCTGCACTTTGTATTTCACGGTGGGAGAGGAGGTTGTTTCGGAGAGTGGGGATGTGGAGACCAGTTACCTTACCAGAGGGGAAGAGTGAGCAGGGGAGAGTGGAGAGGTGTGTGCATGGAATAGTGAAGCTGCTGTCAGCGCCGTGAACCTGAGTGGGAGGAGAGAGGGGTGTGAGTGTACCAGCGTCTTTGAGAGCAGTTTCAGTGGCCCCACTGTCCAGGACAAAGTCCAGAGTGGGTGAGGAGGAGGAAGGCACGGAGTACTGGAAAGTGGTTTCATTAATGGTGGACGGGTACATGGAAGGAAGAGAGGGTGAGATAGCAATGTTGCCAAGAAAGTTCTCCTGAGTGAGAGGGGTGGCAGTGCCACTGGGGGGGGGTGGAGTACCCCAAAGGGGAGCCGGTGAGGCCTGAGCGGCCATGGCTGCGGTGCCGAAGTTTAGCTGCTGCTGCTGCCAGGGAGGAGGGCTAGGTCCCCACTGGGGCTGGGGTCCTGATCCCCATGGGTGCTGCTGCGGCTGCTGCTGCTGCTGCTGCGGCTGTGGATAAAACAGCTGCTGTAGTTGCTGGTGCTGCTGCTGCTGCTGCTGCTGCTGCTGTAGGAGGTGCTGCTGCTGGAGGTTGAGAAAAGGTGTGGGGGGAGCAAGGAGGCGGAGGTGGGCAGGGAGGTAAGCGGGGTTGGTTTGGATGTCGGTGGGGGAGGGACGTGGGGAGATCGTTCCCCACTTTGGAGGATTGCCAACGTTACCTCGTGCGTACCAAGCATCATCGAGGGCCTTGAAGCAGGTGGCAGGGGGATGGTTGGTCTGTCCGCAGGGTGTTCCAGCCCGGGGGCCATAGCGGCGAACATAGGTGCAGGGCGGAAGAGTACCGGGGCGACCGCCGCTGCTTGCAGGAGCTCCGCCTGTGGTGGTGGTGCCGTGCTCATCCCCAGTGGTACCGCCACGTCTGCTCGCGCTGCTGCCGCCGGGACCGCTACCTCCCTTGCCTCCACCGCCCCCCTTGCCGTTGTGCTTGCCCTGCTTGCGGGGCTGAGTAGCGTTGAGGGAGGAGGAGGAGGGTTGGGAGGAGGCGAGGTTGACGACGGGGGTGCGAAGTTTGACTTCGGTGTCTATGATCCACTGTTCAACGGAGGCGAGGTCAGCCATGGGATTGGCTTCAGTAAAGGCGTGAAGGCGGGATTCATAGTCGGGAGTGAGGTTAAACAGGAGGCGATGGATTTGGAGGGGTTCGGAGAGGCCGGCTTGGCGGGCTTCGAGGCGGTCAGCTACCTCCCGCATGCGGCCGATGTAGTCGACCGCTCCGTCACAGGTAGCAAGGGTGATTGAGAAGTATTCTTGAAACAGAATGCCGACCGAGCTGATGTCGCGGCGTTCGAACATCGCATGGAGCTCTGCCCAGATGACCGAGGCCCGGAGCTCTCGAGCCTGGAAGCGGCGCATGAGAGAGTCAGGGAGAGCCCCAAGGAGAACGGTGCAGGCACGAGTGTCAGCAGTTGTCCAGGCGATAAGTTTCGGGGTGTAGGTGGCCATGTCGGCTTGGTATTTGGCGACGACGGCGAGGTGAGCGTTGCGGCCGGTAACTGCCTGGTCATAGGCTTCGACTGCTGCATCGTACTCTGCTTTCTTGATAAGGTACGCACGGCGGCGTAGGATGAAGTCTGTATCGGCCGTGGCTTGGTCGGCGGTGAGTTGGAGGTCGGGTTCAAGAGGAGGATCGCCGGGAGAGGGAGGGAGAGGGGGAGTCTCGCCCGGGTGGTCAGGTTCGGTGGGGGGGAGTGCATGGGGACGGCGGAGGAGGACATCAAGGACGCGGTAGGGGGGAACCCACGCATCGGAGAGGACCCGTCGGATGCTGCCGACGAAGGAGTGCCAATTAATGGCGGATTTGTCTGCGGCGAGCTGCAGCGTATCGACGGAGGAGGTGTCAATAGGTGGAGGGAGGGGGACGGGGGAGGGTGTGGCGGTAGCCATGGAGGACGGCTGCGGGTGGGCCTGCAGTGGTCACGGGGGGGAGGTGAGGCGGCGACGAGGCCGCGGGAGGGAGCGGCGCGGACGGCAGCGGCTGGCGAGGCCGCGGCGGAGTCGGCGCGGAGGCGGCGACGAGGCCGCGGAAGGGAGCGGCGCGGACGGCAGCGGCTGAGGCCGCGGCGGAATCGGCGCGGAGGCGGCGACGAGGCCGCGGGAGGGAGCGGCGCGGACGGCAGCGGCTGGCGAGGCCGCGGCGGTGTTGGCGCGGAGGCGGCGTCGAGGCCGCGGGAGGGAGCGGCGCGGAAGCGGCGACGAGGCCGCGGAAGGGAGCGGCGCGGACGGCAGCGGCTGGCGAGGCCGCGGCGGAGTCGGCGCGGAGGCGGCGATGAGGCCGCGGGAGGGAGCGGCGCGGACGGCAGCGGCTGGCGAGGCCGCGGCGGAGTCGGCGCGGAGGCGGCGACGAGGCCGCGGAAGGGAGCGGCGCGGACGGCGGCGGCTGGTGGAGCCGCGGCGGAGTCGGCGCGGAGGCGGCGTCGAGGCCGCGGAGAGGCGCGAGCGGCAGCGGTCGGCGGGACCGCGACGAGGCGAGCGCGGAAGCGGTGATGGGGCCGCGGAAGGGGGGGAGGGGGGGGGGGAGTGGTGCGAGCCTTGGCGGCGTGGGAGGCCGCGGGGCTGCGAGGAAGGGAGCGCTTGATGAGAGGGGAAGGGCGGCAAGATGGCCGCGAAAAAAAAAATGAGGAAGAAGGCCGGGGTTGTAGTGGCCTTTGAAAACTTAATAGAGTAGGCCTAGGAATTAAGAGCTCTATACCATGTGAGAACAATAGTTTGAAGAGAATTTGATGATTGAATTGAGGAGATTGGGGGTTTACATAGGGAGTGGGTTGGATCCTAGCCTAGGTGAGCATTATTGGACCCCAACCAAGAAGTTGGGTTGGGGGATTATTGGTGGGGTCCAATAATGTTGGCCAAGTTGGAGTTGGGCCAACATTATTGGAGTGAACCAATAATTCTACCCAACCCAACCTTTGGGGTCCAATAATTGGACCAAGGTTGGGTTTCCAACCTACAAACTGGGTGACCCTTGTTTGTACACCCAAACTGAGTTTGGGTGCTTAACTCTAGCCTAACCTATAACATCTATGCAGGTTACACAAGAAGATAGATTCTAACAAATATGACAAGTCCATGGCATTACAGGTGCATCGAAGGATCTCAAGAGGGGATAAGCAGAACAGGTACGGTATGGGCAGTTTGGTGGGAAAGGGAGGTGCTCTGCTCACTTCGCCTGCCTCGTTGGCTACTCCCAAACCGATTCCGTCACCCAGTCGTTCTCAGCCACCCCTGGCGGCGCCGTCTCTCAGGTTTTCACAAAGAATATCACCGACATTACAGGTGCGTTCTGACTCATTACAGGTGGCCTGCTGCTCCCCGCACGGCCTCCTCTCCTTCTCTCAAAACCGACCCTGTCACCCAGTCCTTCTCAGCCACTCCTGGCGGCACCGTGTCGCAGGTCTTCACAAAGAATATCACCGACATCACAGGTGCGTGAAGTGAGCATGAATACCACAGAGGAGAGGGCGAGTCAGCATGAATACTCTCCACGAGCTGACTTCTGAGTCGACTCAAGTCCCCTGGCGGCCGCGCCGTGTCGCAGGTCTACTCTACACTAAGAGTATTACCGACATCACAGGTGCGTGAAGTGAGCATGATGAATACATGGCATGGCATGCATGTCAATGGCATGCATGTCAATGGCATGCATGTCAATGGCAGAATGGGTTGTAGAAGAGGCACAAGTGGGTGGGGTTGGGCAGAACAAGTACGGGCGGTGTGGTGGGTGGGTGGATGGGTGGGTGGGTGGGTTTGTGGATGGGTGGATGGGTGGGTGGGCAATTCTGCTTGCTTCTCTGCAGCTTCCTCTCCCACTCCCAGACCGATCCCCTCACCCAGTCGTTTGCTGCCCGCATCCCTGCTCGCGCCGTCCCTCCTACCTAGCGCCACTCCTTCCTTCCTCTGCCCCTTTTTTTCTTGCACACTTCTGAAACGTCTCAAAAGCCACTCCTTCCTTCCTTCCTCTGCCCCTTTTTTTCTGGCGCACCCCCCTCCCCACACACCATTCCCCTCCCTCTCCCCGCATCCCATTCCTTCCCCTCCTCCTTCCCCCACCCCATTCCCCTCCCCATCCCCCATCCCCCTACCTCGCCCACCTGTGCAAGCAGGCCGGTGGTACATCCAGGCAGTTAACACCTCCACCGGATCTGCCCTTCCCCAGTCACCACCTCAGAGCTTCACTCCAGTGCTTATCGGGTCTCCAGCCGTCTACGACCGCGTTTCTAGTGTTCCCCCCAGCCTGCTTCTCTGGTGGCCCTTCAATCAACCTCTCTCCATCTCTCCCTCTCCATCCTCCTCTCCCTCCCTTCTTCCCGATTCCTGCACCGATTCTTCTCATCCGTCCCTCCCCTCCCCTTTCTTCCCATCCACTTTCCCTCGTCTCCCCACCCTATCCTCCTCCTCCTCCCCCCCCCCCCCCCCCAAACCCCTCTTCCCCGCCCACCAATGCAAGCAGGCTGCTGGTACATCCAGGCAGTTAACACCTCCACCGGATCTGCCCCCATCCCGTCCCGTCCTACCTCATTCTATCCCCTCTCCTCTCCTCTCCTCTCCTCCCGCCTTTTGCTCCCTCTGTGCCACCAGGCCGCTGGTACATCCGGGCAATTAACACCTCCACCGGGACCCCCCTCCCCAAGCCCATTCCCCTCCCTCTCCCCCACCCTACCCCTGTTCCCGCCCACCTTTGTGTGCCACCAGGCCGCTGGTACATCCAGGCAATTAACACCTCCACCGGGACCCCCCTCCCCCAGTCACCCCCTCGCAACTTCACGCCAGTGCCCATTGGGTCCCCAGCCATCTATGACCAGGTTGCCGCTGGCCCCCCTGGCCTGCTGCTCTGGACCTTCAATGCCGTTCAGAACCTCTCTGGACCGCTCTTGCTCGCATCGGTGGCTGTGAGGGGTGCGGAGCAGAGGAAAGCGATTGGGCAGGACGTGGGTGGGGATGAGTGGTGGGATGTGGGTGGGGGAGCGGTGGTGAAAGGGTTGGTAGGGAGTGGGGAAGGGAGTGGGGGAGGGGGTGGGGTTGGGGGTGGGGTTGGGAGGGGGTTGGGAGGGGTTGGAGGGACTACGAAGGTTGATGCAACGATCCAAGGAGGAGAGTTCTTGGGGAACGGGGATTTGGATGGGGTGGGGGTTGGGGGCGGGGGTGGCGGTGGGGGAGTTGTTGATAGTGAGAGTGATGGATTGGTGGCACGGGATCTATTGTCGCTGCCAGACGTTCAATTCCACCCACATTTCCATTTGCATTCCCAACGACCTGCCCACCTCGCCTCAGCTTCTGCTGCTGCCAGTGGTGGGGCAGGTAGACTTGCATCAGCATCGGCATCAGCTGCTGCTGTCACGGGTGCCTCTACTGCTGCCGCAGCTCGCTCCCAAGTCACTCCACAGTCCACCACCACCACCACCACCTCCTCCTCATCCTCCCCCTCCTCTTCCAACACCTCTGCCTCTACCTCGTCCAACCCCTCACCCACCACGACGCCCACCGCTACCAGTACCACCCCCACCACCACCACTGCCGCCACCACCACCCCTGCCACCCCTGCCGCCGCCTCAGTCCCTGCCGCTGCCGCCTCTGTCCCAGCCATAACAGGCATAGTAACGCTGGGTTCCTCGACAGGCACAGTGAACCGCTACCTGGGCCTGTCAGGCACGGACAACAGTGTGATGTACATCTGCAGCAGCGATGGGTTTCTCTTCGCCACCTCCACCAACGCCGCCACCACCGCCATGGCTGCTGCTCCCTCGGGGAATCCCGGGTCAGACGGAGATGATGCAGCAGCAGCTGCCGCTGCTGGTGGGTCTACTGGTGCTGCTGCTGGTGCTGCTGCTGGTGGTTCTCCTAGTGGGGTGAGCGGAGGTGGGAGCGGGAATCAGAGTGGGACAGGCTCGGGAGGAGGGGCGGGACCGCCGCCGCTGCCGGAGGGGTTTGAAGGGCCGGGGGGAGCGCAAGCGATGCCGGTGCTGGTGAACGCGACACAGGTGTCGGATGCGGTGATAGCCGATACAGCGCGGTACCTGGAGGCAAGGTTTGGGCTGCCGGCGCTGGTGGCGGGGAACTACTCGGTGGGGGGCGTGATGGTGAACGGGGAGGACTGCTTCGTGAGCACCATGGCCCTCAGCTTTGACAATCTCAATATGGTGAGCTTTGATTTATTGTAGTGTAGGTATACACAAAGGCTGGGGGCTGGCCTGGTGAGGAGATATTGGTGCTGGACGGCACCGGGGAACTAATTTGTGTTGTGGGCGGTGTAATGGTAAAGAAGTGCCATGGGGAGGAGTGCTTCGTGAGCACCATGGCTCTCAGCTTCGACAACCTCAATATGGTGAGGCGAGATTCAGTGTAGTCACTGTAGTGAGGCTATACACGAAGGCTGGGTTCTGGTCAGGGGCTGGGAGGAGATCTCGGTGGGGGGTGTGATGGTGAACGGAGGGGAGTGCTTTGTGAGCACCATGGCTCTCAGCTTCGACAACCTCAATATGGTGAGGCGAGATTCAGTGTAGTCACTGTAGTGAGGCTATACACGAAGGCTGGGATCTGGTCAGGGGCTGGGAGGAGATCTCGGTGGGGGGTGTGATGGTGAACGGAGGGGAGTGCTTTGTGAGCACCATGGCTCTCAGCTTCGATAGCCTCAATATGATGAGCTTTGCACACACCGCCCTCGCGCTCTGCCTGCTGCTCATCCGCTGGGCGGTGGTGGTGGTGGTCGTGGTCTAAAAATCGCGCTCTCCTGTCCGTCCATATCCATCTCTCCTCCTCCCCATTCTCCTGCCCGCCCCACTTCTCCCCACTCCCCCCGCTTCCCTCTCCCTGCCAGTACCTGGCCATCATCATGCCGCGAGCGTCCATAACAGCATCAATCGAGTCAAAGCAGTGCATCATGTCATCGTCACCACGGCTCATCCCTTCCCCTCAACTCCCCCCCTCCCATCACCCCTCAACAACACAGTACCTGGCGATCATCATGCCGCGGGCGTCCATAACGGCATCAATAGAGTCAAAGCAGCGCATCATGGTCATCGTCACCACGGCAGTCGCGCTCTGCCTGCTGCTCATCGGCTGGGCCGTGGTGATCTTCCTCACGCTCTACGTGGACACGCGCATGCGGCCCAAGGAGGAGCTTCAGCGGCAGATGGAGGAGACTCAGCGCGCCCAGGCTGCTTCCGAAGTGAAGAGCCAATTTCTCGCCAACATCTCCCACGATCTCAGGACACCTATGGCCGGGTGAGTCAACTGTCAAGGGGCTGGGCTGGGCTGGGCTGGGCAGCACACACTCTCTTCTTCCTGACGCTCTACGTGGACACGCGCATGCGCCCCAAGGAGGAGCTGCAGCGGCAGATGGAGAGCGCAGGCTGCTTCCGAAGTGAAGAGCCAGTTCCTGGCGAACATTTCTCACGACCTGAGGACACCTATGGCCGGGTGAGTCAAGGGGCTGGCCAGCACACACACACTATTCCTCACGCTCTACTCTCTACGTGGACACGCGCATGCGCCCCAAGGAGGAGCTGCAGCGGCAAATGGAGGAGACTCAACGCGCCCAGGCTGCTTCCGAAGTGAAGAGCCAGTTCCCGGCGAACATTTCCCATGACCTGAGGACCCCTATGGCCGGGTGAGTAAAAGGGGTGGGCAGCACATTCACTCTTCCTCACGCTCTACGTGGACACGTGCATGCGCCCCAAGGAGGAGCTTCAAAGACAGATGGAGGAGACGCAGAGAGCCCAGGCTGCCTCTGAAGTCAAGAGTCAGTTCCTGGCCAACATTTCGCACGATCTCAGGACGCCTATGGCCGGGTGAGTCAACTGTCAAGGGGCTGGACAACGCACATGCTTAACTCTTTGGGGCATGCGCATGCGCCCCGAGGAGGAGCTGTGCGACCATTTGACATCGGAGCAGATGCTGTGTAGCCGTGTTGTGCTGCTGCTTCTCTCCTCTCTTCGTCCTCGGCCCAAACCCTCCCCCTCTTCCCCGTTCCCCCTCCTCAGCATTCTCGATCTGCTGGACGTCATGCTGTGCCGCCTCTCTCCGCTCCTCTTCCTTACCCCGTTTCCCCCCCCACCCCTCTTTCGCCCTCGCTGCAGCATTCATGCTGTGCGATCACCTCTGATCAGAGCAGGAGCCCAATCTGCGCCAGATGAAGTCCTGCTGTGCGTCTGCAGCATTCTAGGCCTACTGGACATCATGCTGTGCGACCATCTCTCATCAGAGCAGGAGGTCAATCTTTGAGTTGACTCACAAGTCAGCTCGTACCCTCCCCCACCCTCCCCGACCCCCCCAACCCCCTTCCTCTCTTCAGCATTCTAGGCCTGCTGGACATCATGCTGTGCGACCACCTGTCATCAGAGCAGGAGGCCAATCTGCGCCAGATGAAGTCCTGCTGTGCGTCACTGCTGGGGCTCCTCAACAACCTGCTCGACCTTGCCAAGGTCCGAGCCACTGCCACCTCCTTGTTCTCCTTCCTTTTCGTTTGCTATTAAATAGGTTAGGCATGAGCACGGACCGAACCTGAACCGTGTTGAATCGACCAGAAGAATGAATCGAGCCCAAAGATCCGCAATTGGTGTTCGCCGCTCTTCAATGGTTGTGGAACCGATTGGTAATTACATTGACCGAGTCTGCACCATAGTCACATTGTCTGTAAAAATGAACAAATAAATAAACAAATATATGAACAAATAAATAAATAAACAAATGAATAAATAGAACAAACAAACAAGCAAGCAAACAAACAAATAAATAACTAACTAAACTAAAACTAGGAACAAATTTGTGCTCCATCTGTGGTGGTATCTGTGTGTGAGAATGTGTCACAGGTGGAGGCGGGCAAGATGCAGCTAGAAGTGTTGGAGTTTGACATTGTGGGCGAGCTCGAGTCGCTGGTCGACATGTTCAGCGCGCTAATTCCCTCATTGCTATGATGTTCCTTTGTCTTAATGCATGGATCACAGGTGGAGGCGGGCAAGATGCAGCTAGAAGTGTTGGAGTTTGACATTGTGGGCGAGCTCGAGTCGCTGGTCGACATGTTCAGCGCGCTAATTCCCTCATTGCTATGATGTTCCTTTGTCTTTATGCATGGATCACAGGTGGAGGCGGGCAAGATGCAGCTAGAAGTGTTGGAGTTTGACATTGTGGGCGAGCTCGAGTCGCTGGTCGACATGTTCAGCGCGCTAATTCCCTCATTGCTATGATGTTCCTTTGTCTTTATGCATGGATCACAGGTGGAGGCGGGCAAGATGCAGCTAGAAGTGTTGGAGTTTGACATAGTGGGCGAGCTCGAGTCGCTGGTCGACATGTTCAGCGCGCTAATTCCCTCATTGCTATGATGTTCCTTTGTCTTTATGCATGGATCACAGGTGGAGGCGGGCAAGATGCAGCTAGAAGTGTTGGAGTTTGACATAGTGGGCGAGCTCGAGTCGCTGGTCGACATGTTCAGCGCGCTAATTCCCTCATTGCTATGATGTTCCTTTGTCTTTATGCATGGATCACAGGTGGAGGCGGGCAAGATGCAGCTAGAAGTGTTGGAGTTTGACATAGTGGGCGAGCTCGAGTCGCTGGTCGACATGTTCAGCGCGCTAATTCCCTCATTGCTATGATGTTCCTTTGTCTTTATGCATGGATCACAGGTGGAGGCGGGCAAGATGCAGCTAGAAGTGTTGGAGTTTGACATAGTGGGCGAGCTCGAGTCGCTGGTGGACATGTTCAGCGTGCAGGGGCTCAGCAACGGCACTGAGATCGCCCTTGACCTCTCTGACGACATCGACAGGACGGTTAAAGGGGATCCCTCCAGAGTCCGACAGGTGAGATGAGAGTTAGAGTCGCTGATCCAGTCGCTGCTCAAGTCGCTGCTAGAAACGCTGCTCGAGTCGCTGGTCTAGCGTGCAGGTGTGAGAAAACGTGAGAAAGAACCATTAATGATCTTAGGAATGGAGGGGGTATACATAGTTGTGCTAGGAGGGATGGTTTGGTTGTGAGCCTAGCCAACATTATTGGCCCCCACCAATGAGTTGGGTTGAGGAATTATTGGGGGGACCAATAATGTTGACCAAAGGTGGTTCAACATTATTGGGGGGGCCAATAATTCCCAACCCAACCTTGGGGGCCAAGTGTTGAGTTCCAACCCCCAATTAGGGTTAGCCCTAGCTCTACACCCAAACTACATTTGGGTGTCTACCTCTAGCCGTAGCTTATAGGATAGATGCAGGTTACAAGTGAGGATGGTATTCTAACAGCAGGGGCTCAGCAACGGCACCGAGATCGCCCTTGACTTGTCCGATGACATTGACAGGACGGTCAAGGGAGACCCATCTAGGGTCAGACAGGTGAGAGCATGCCCATCCAGGGTCAGACAGGTGAGATGAGAGCTAGCGTTGCTGCTCAAGTCTCTGGTTGAGTCACTGCTCTAGTCACTGGTGGACATGTTCAGTGTGCAGGGGCTCAGCGACGGCACCGAGATCGCCCTTGATCTCTCTGACGACATAGATCGGACGGTCAAGGGCGACCCGTCTCGCGTCAGACAGGTACGGCCTTGCCATGTGCCGTGCGCCTTCCACGTGCCGCCCGCCCTCCTCCCCGCTTTCCACCCCACCGCCTTCCTCCACGTGCCCCTTCCACTAACGCCGGCCCTCTTCCCCGCTTCCTCGACCCCCACGGTCTCACGCCCACCTCCCTGCTTTCTCCTGCCCCTGTGTTTCCTCTTCCCCATCGTTTTCCTTCCCCAGCCCCGTCTCTTTTGCTTCTCATGCTGTCTCGGCCCATCCCTCTGCTCCCCCTCCACTCCCCCCACCCACCCCCCTTCACCACTTTCCTCTTATTTCTGCCTTCTACGTTCTCCCTTCTCTGATCCCTCTCACCACTTCGCCTCCTGCTCCCGCTCCCTGTCCCTCTCCTGCTCCCTCTCCCTCTCCCTCTCCCTCTCCCTCTCCCTCTCCCTCTCCCTCTCCATCTCCCTCTCCCTTGCCGTTCCTCTTAGGTGTTCGCGAATCTACTCAGCAACGCGTGCAAGTTCACCAAGAACGGCCAGGTGGTGGTGATTTATTTTACTGTCCCCTTTTTCCTCCTCCCCAACCCCCCTGCACTGTACCTTGATCCCCCCCCTCTCTCAGGTGTTTGCGAATCTCCTGAGCAACGCGTGCAAGTTCACCAAGAACGGGCAGGTGGTGGTGCGGGGGTGGGTGCGGGACAGACCGCCCCCGCAACTGGCAAAGCAGGACCTCTCCATCCCGGGGGAGAAGGGCAAGTGAGTGGGGTTGGGGAGGGGGAGAGGGGTGCGGAATAAAAGTGGTGGGAGGAGAAATGGAGGAGGAGAGAGGGGTTGGGTGGGAGAGGGGGGAGGAGAAGGGGGGGCGATGAATCAAGAAGAGAAGTAGAGCCTCTCATTTCTGCTTACTCTCCCTTCCTGCTTTCCCAATCCTTGCCTTCCACACTCTCCCTTCCCTAACCTCCAACCCCTTCCCCCCCAGTAGCCGGCAGCACAGCAGGTCCAAGAGCCGAGTTGTGGACAATGCAGCAGCAAGGTGATGTTGAATAGGAGTGGACAACCCATCCCATCCCCCATCCCATCCCCTCCCCAACCCCCTTCTCCCCAGCAGTCGGCAGCACAGCAGGTCCAAGAGCCGAGTTGTGGACAATGCAGCAGCAAGGTGATGTTGAATAGGAGTGGACAACCCATCCCATCCCCCATCACATCCCCTCCCCAACCCCCTTCTCCCCAGCAGTCGGCAGCACAGCAGGTCCAAGAGCCGAGTTGTGGACAATGCAGCAGCAAGGTGATGTTGAATAGGAGTGGACAACCCATCCCATCCCCCATCCCATCCCCTCCCCAACCCCCTTCTCCCCAGCAGCCGGCGGCACAGCAGGTCCAAGAGCCGTGATGTGGACAACGCTGCAGCAGCGGACATAGGGGCGCCAGGAGTGGCGGGGGCGGGGGTGGGAGGGGGGCAGCAGGGCGGGGGGGGGGCAAGGCGAGGCGGACGGTGACGTTTATGTTTGAGGTGGATGACACGGGGCCGGGCATTCGTCCTTACCCTGCTTCCCCGTTCTTCGCTCTCTGTCTTCCCTCCCTTCCCCCCAACCCCCTTCTTCAAAGCAGCAGGCGGCACAGCAGGTCCAAGAGCCGTGATGTGGACAATGCTGCAGCAGATGCAGCAGGGGGAGGAAGCGTTGTGATGGGCGGGGGAACAGGGGGCGAGCAGGGCGGGGGCAAGGCGCGGCGGACAGTGACTTTTATGTTTGAGGTGGATGACACGGGGCCGGGCATCCCCGTGCACAAGCGGGAGTCCATATTTGAAAATTTCCAACAGGCTGATGTGTCCACTGCCAGGACGCACGGTGGCACAGGTGAGGTGCAGTGGGGTGGGGTGGGGTGAGGCAGGGTGGGGGGTAGTGGAGTGGGGTGGGGTGGGGTAGGTTGGGGTCTCCACTTGTTTGAGGTGGATGACACGGGGCCGGGCATTCCCGTGCACAAGAGAGAGTCTATTTTCGAGAACTTTCAACAGGCAGATGTGTGTACTGCCCGCACACATGGTGGCACAGGTGGGGTGTGGTTGGTTGGGGTGAGGTGGGGTGGTGGGAGGGGAGGCACGTTGGGGTTTATGTTTGAGGTTGATGACACGGGGCCAGGCATTCCTGTGCACAAGAGAGAGTCCATTTTCGAGACTTTCCAACAGGCTGATGTGTCCACTGCCAGGACGCACGGTGGCACAGGTGAAGTGGGGTGTAAGATACTGCAACAGGGTGGAGAGGAATGCTGTGGTGTGGAGTGCGATGGGCAGGGGTTTTCACTTGTATGTAGCTCACTGAGGCTGGTCCATGGTAAGACCACTCCACAGTTGTCAGTCACCTGTGTTCCACCCTCCCCCAGCAAAGGCCTTCTCACCACCACTCCACCCTTTGCACCACCCTTGCCACCCTGCCACCGTCCCTGAAGAAGTGTTTTGTTTCGTTGTCCTAAACAACACGAGTTGATGGAAGTAAGGCCTCCGCAGCCCACCTGTCCTCTCTTGACAGCTCCACCCTTTGCACCACCCTTGCCACCCTGCCACCGTCCCTCCCCGCTCCCATACGCCCTTTTGCTGCTGTGCCATGTCTCGGTCGGCCTTTTGGGCCGACTCAAAGTCGGCCCCAGCCTGGGAATCGTTCACTCAATGGTAATCCACCCACAATCATGCTCACTTCTCTCCCCTTTCCCCTTACCTTTCCTTTCCCCTCGCTCCTCCCCATCCCCCTCCCCATCCTTCTCCCCATCCCCTCCCCCTTCCCCATTCCCCTCCTGTTCCACCGTCCCACTCCCACATCTGTTTTTGCTGTTCCCAGGTCTTGGATTGGGAATCGTTCGCTCCCTGGTAAGCCACCCACACGTTCCCTTCCTCTTGACCATCCCCCTCTCCTTCCCCTTACTCTTCCACTTCCCCTCCCTTCCCGTTCCCCACCCTTATCCCCACATCTTTTGCCATCTCTGCTTGTATACATCCTCCCAGCTTTCTTTGGTATTTTGTAACCTCATTCGTTAACCCATCTCTTTTCGTGACTCCGTGTGTAACTGTACATGTAAAACCCATGTGTACCAATTTGTAACCCCATGTGTAACCCCGTGTGACCCCATGTGTAACCCCGTATGTAACCCCATGTGTAACCGCGTGTGTAACCCCATGTGTAACCTGTGTGTAACAACAGGTGAACCTGATGGGCGGGTCGATAGCTGTGGTGGACAAGGATGGGCAGTTTTCAAGAGATTGCAATAGCATAAGTTGCATATGTCAATGTGTGACCCAATGTATAACCCCATGTGTGTGCAACAACAACAGGTGAACCTGATGGGCGGGTCGATAGCTGTGGTGGACAAGGACGGGCAGGGGGCACGGTTCCGCTTCGACATGCGGTTTGAAGCGGTGGAGGGCGGTGGAGGGTGGCACAACAGCATGCTGCAGCCGGAGCTGCTGCTGCCCAAGCTGACTGCCGTGGAGGGCGGGCAGGTGAGAACGGGAAGGGGGGAGAGGGCGCAGGTGAGGAGGAAGAGGGGGGGCGTGAGGGGATGTGGGTGGAGGAAGCAGGGGGGGGAGGGTAGGTGAGAAAAGGGGGGAAGAGGAGGAAGGCAGGTAGGACCGACCAAGGGAGAGTGAGAATTAGTAAGAACAGGTGAGAGAGAAATCGAAGGCGAGATGGGCAGCGTGGGGAGGGTCGGAGGGTGGCACAACAGCATGCTGCAGCCAGAGCTGCTGCTGCCCAAGCTGACTGCCGTGGAGGGCGGGCAGGTGAGGAGCAGGGTAGGGGTTGGCCGGGGGGATGTGGTGGAAGAGGTGGGGGAAGGGCAGGTGAGCAGGGAAGAGGGGAAGCGATGGAGGGCAGGTGGGAAGGGAACTGGGGCGAGGGCAGGGGGAGTGAGGAGGGCAGTTGGGACCAAAGGAAAGTGAGGGCTAATACGAATGGGGACGGCGCCTGAGCTGCCATCCCCACAGCATGGATGGAATGGAATGGCACAAGCTCAAGGTGTGGCGCTCACTCTGCCTGCTTGCCTTTTCGTCTCTTCTTCCCCCTCTGCTCCCTCCTCATCCCTCCCAGGTTCTGCTCGCAATGAATGGGGACGGCGCCTGAGCTGCATCCCCACTGCATGGATGGAATGGAACGGCGCAAGATCAAGGTGTGGCGCTCACTCCACCTACGTGCCTTCTCGTCCTCTCTCCCCCTCACCCCCGCCCTCCCCTCTGCTCACCCCCGCCCTCCCCTCTGCTCACCCACCTCCTCAGTTCCTTCTCGCAATGAAGGACGGCAGTGCCGGTGCAGCCATTGCCACAGCCTGGATGGAGCGGCGCAAGCTCAAGGTGTCAAGTGAGGTGACTGCAGCCTGCCAGTGCCAGATAATCTCCCTTCCACCTTCCCAATCTCCCCTCTCCCCCTTACGTCCCTTATCAGGTCCTGCTGGCAATGAAAGAGGACAGTGCAGGGGCGGCCATAGCAACGGCCTGGATGGAGCGGCGCAAGCTCAAGGTGTGGCGGGCGCACACGTGGCAGGAGATCATGCCAGCTGTCGCCTCCATTCTCATCCAGAAGTCCGCCGCCTCGCAGCCGCCCCGCGCCTCGCGCTCCCTCGTGGGCTTCTCTGCGCCGCTCATGCGGAGTTTTACTGCTCTGAGAGGGGGAGGGGGGGAGAAAGGGGAGAAAGGGGAGAAAGGGGAGAAGGGGGAGAAGGGGGAGAAGGGGGAGAAGGGGGAGAAGGGGGAGAGAGGGGGGGTTGTTGCTGCGGGAGGAGCGGTGGGGGGAGGAGGCGTGGGAGGTGGTAGTTTTGGTGCTGGTGGTGGCGGCAGCTGCAGCAACGGTGGTGGTGGTGGTGGTGGGGTTGGGAGTGGTGCAGGTGGGTTCAGTCCGATGGTGGATAAAGCGAGGTCAGCTGTAGGCTGGCGGAGCCCCTCCCCTCGATCCCACGACTCCTTACCAGTACCTGTAGCGCCATCGCCAGCGGCTGTAGCAGCAGCTGTGGCAGCGGCTGTAGCAGCAGTGCCAGGCGGACCTGGGGGAGGGGGGGCAGGTGGGACCTCCCCCAGACCAGCCACCCCTGATCAGACCACCCCCCCCCTGTCAGGGCCTATGCAGGCGCAGCTGGGGCAGGTGGTATCTGAATCAGGCGGACCCGGGCAGGGGCAGGGGCAGAGAGAGGTTTGGAACCGGCTTCCCTCACCCTCCCATCCTCTGGGCAACGGGCGAATTCTCAGCAGCCCCGGGCGCTGCTTTGGCAGCCCTGCTGCTGCAAGCACATGCGGGGACAGCGAGGAGGGGGGGGATATCGGGGACGGGGGAGCGGGGGAGGGGGGCGACGGGGGGAAGGAAGGAGGGGAAGGAGCGGGAGCGGGTGGAGCGGGAGTTTCAGGGAGAGGGAGGGCGATGGGGATGGTGAAGAGTTTCGGCAGCAGCAGCAGCAGGTTACTGGGGCGGGCTATGAGCAGCAAGGCCCGACGGTCCCTGGAGAAGCAGGGTAGCAGCCGTGGGTCAGACCAGGATCCTTCGTTTTCCAGCCATGGCTCTACCTCCAACTCCACCACTGCACCCGCTGATACTTCTGCTGGTGCTGGTGCTGCTGCTGGTGCTGGTGGTGCTGCTGGTGCTGGTGGTGCTGCTGGTGCTGGTGGTGTTGCTGGTGGTGGTGCGCTAGGCACGCCCCCCAATGGCCTCGCGTCGCTGTCCTTTGATGGGACAATAGGCAGGGAGCAGCAGGGGTTGCTGAGTGGGCCGTTAGCGCATGGGAGCATCGGCTCCCGGTCGATGGGATCAGGGTTGCTTGGAGGGAGAGGCGGGCCGGGGGGTGTGGGGTCCGACAAAGACGGCTCGATCGCTGCTGCTGCCGCCGCTGCTGTTGCTGCTGTTGAATCCGAAGGTCCTGCTGGTGGCGGCGGCGGTGGCTGCTGCTGCTGCTGCTGCTGTTCCTGCTGCTACCTCAGCTTCTGTTCGAGGATCCTTCCTCTCCGCTGCATCCCCCTCACGAGTCGTCCCGGCGTCCCCCTCCCGGCTCATCCCAGCCTCCCCGCCTTCAGCAGCAGCGCAAGCATCGTCCTCCTCGTCGGCCTCTACAGGCCAGGCGTCCTCCTCCTCCTCTACGGCCCGGCCGGCGTCGAAGCTGATGCTGGCGGTGATAGACGTGGCCATCGTTCCCAACGTGCACCAGTTTATAGCGGAGGAGCTTCATATATTCCGGGCTCGTCTGCAGCACCAGGGGTTTGTGATTGCCTGGTTGGTCGAGCACAACACGTCAGCGGATACTAGGCGGGCTCTCAGAAGGTAAGGGCGCCCAGAAGGTAGGCTGAGCAGCACAAGCATCATCCTCCTCCTCTGCCTCCTCCTCCTCCACAGCGCGGCCGGCGTCGAAGCTGATGCTGGCGGTGATAGATGTGTCGATTGTTCCCAACGTGCCTGGTTGGTCGAGCACAACACCTCGGCAGACACTAGGCGCGCACTCAGGAGGTAAGAATTCTCAGTCAGACTGTAGGTTCTGGCAGGCAGGCAGGCAGGGCAGGCAGGTGAGTAAGGAAGCTGATGCTGGCGGTGATAGACGTGGCCATCGTTCCCAACGTGCACCAGTTCATAGCGGAGGAGCTTCACATATTCCGGGCTCGCCTGCAGCACCAGGGGTTTGTCATCGCCTGGCTTGTGGAGCACAACACGTCTGCAGATACCAGGCGCGCGCTCAGAAGGTGAGTGCAAAACAGCCCAAGCATCGTCCTCCTCTGCCTCCTCCTCTGCCTCCTCCTCTGCCTCCTCCTCCACAGCCCGGCCGGCGTCGAAGCTGATGCTGGCGGTGATAGACGTGTCTATTGTGCCCAACGTGCACCAGTTCATTGCAGAAGAACTCCATATATTCCGTGCTCGCCTGCAGCACCAGGGCTTTGTTATAGCATGGTTGGTGGAGCACAACACCTCGGCGGATACCCGGAGGGCTCTCAGAAGGTAGGTTCTGGGAGGGCAGGAGGTACGTCCAGGAGGTAGGCAGGCAGGGCAGCAGGCAGGTAGGTTAGTATCAAAGCTGATGCTGGCGGTGATAGACATGTCGATCGTTCCCAACGTGCACCAGTTCATAGCGGAGGAGCTTCATATATTCCGGGCTGGCCTGCAGCACCAGGGGTTTGTGATTGCCTGGTTGGTCGAGCTCAACACCTCTGCTGATACAAGGAGGGCGCTTAGGAGGTAAATTCTGTGAGGTAGGTTCTGCTTGCCCTGGCGACGGCTAGGAAGAGCGTGCCACTCTCAAACTCACAACTCCAACACCCTCGTCATGCTCATTCCCCACCCCTTTTGAGGCGCCTCAAAAGTCGCCTCAAAAGTCGCCTCAAAAGCACCCTCGTCATGCTCATTCCCTTTTGAGGCGCCTCAAAATGCATCACACCCTCGTCATGCTCATTCCCTTTTGAGGCGCCTCAAAATGCATCACACCCTCGTCATGCTCATTCCCCACCCCTTTCCACCCCCCATGCCTCTCTCTCTCTCGCTAAACTTGCCCCTCAATACACAGGTCGGGGTGTACAGTGGCATCCAAGGCCCTCTATGCTTCTAGAATGCCCCTCTGCTCGCCCTGGCGACTGCCAGGAACAGCTTGCCACACTCAAGCTCTCATCCCCCTTTCCTCCTCCCCACCCATGCGCAGGTCGGGGTGTGCAGTGGCGTCCAAGCCCCTGTATGCTTCCCGCATGGCTCCTCTCCTTGCTCTGGCGACTGCCAGGAACAGTGTGCCGCACTCGAGCTCACAAATTGACATGCCCCGCACGGTGGGGGGGAGGGGCGGACGCGGGGGAGAGGGGGGAGGGGAAGGAGGGGGCGCGCAGTGGCACCACAGTGAGGCAAACGAACGGGTGAGTAGAGTGCCTTGGTTTCACACTTTTGAGAAGAGCGCGCCGCACTCGAGCTCTGCTGCTGGCCCTCTTGCCGGGACTCTGCTGGCCCTGGCAACGGCCAGGAACAGTGTGCCTCACTCGAGCTCACAAATCGACATGCCACGCACAGTGGGGGGGAGGGGCGGACGCGGGGGAGATGGGGGAGGCGAAGGAGGCGGAGTGGGAGGCTCGCAGTGGCATCATGGGGAGGCAAACGAGCAGGTAGTTGCTGACAAATGCTGTTGTTTCTGTACTGCTGCTGCTGCCGCCGCCGCCGCCGCCACTGCTGCCGTTGCTGTTGCCACTCACTCCCACTCTCCCCCCCTCCCCCACTTCACCAGGCATGGAGCCTGCCAGCGCCAGCAGAGGAGGTCGAGCCTGCCAGCGCCAGCAGAGGAGGTCGAGTCGGCCGACTCCCCAGCAGCCGCTGGTGGTGCTGCTGCCACTCACTCTCACCCTCTTCCATCTCTCCCCTTCTTCCCTCACCCCTCCCTCTCTCCTCCCCCCCCACCGGGCATTGGGCCTGCCAGCGCCAGCAGAGGAGGACGAGTCAGCCGACTCCCCAGCAGCCAGTAGGTGGTGCTTTTGAGACGTCTCAAAAGCAGCCAGTGGGTGGTGCTGCTGCTGCCATTCACTCTCACTCACTCCTTTTCTCACCCGTTTTTGCTCCTATCCCCCCTCCCCATCTCCCCCAACCCCACCAGGCGTGGGGCCTGCCCTACCAGCGCCAGCAGAGGAGATCGAGTCAGCCGACTCCCCAGCAGCTGCTGGAGGTGCCACTGCCGCTGGTGGTTCTGCTGCTGCCACTCTCTCTCACTCTCCTCCATCCCCCCCTCTCCCCCATCACCAGGCGTGGGGCCTGCAAGCGCCAGCAGAGGAGGGCGAGTCAGCCGACTCCCCAGCAGCCGCTGGTGGTGCTGCTGCCACTCACTCTCACTCTCCTCCATGCTTGTCCCTGCCCTCATCTCGCCCCCCACCCCCCTCCCCCTACCCAGCAGGCGTGGGGCCTACCAGCGCCAGCAGAGGAGGACGAGTCGGCCGACTCCCCAGCAGCCTCCTCCACCGCACTGCGCAACACTGCTGCCGTCTCTGTCCCATTCTCCCCCTGCCCTCGCCCCTCCGCCTCCACACCCAATGCTGGTGGTTCTGCCGCCGCTGCCACTGCTGCTGCCACTGCTGCTGCTGGTGTTGCCTCTGCTGCTGGTGGTGCGGGGGGAGTGGCTGTATCTGGCTATCCCCCTCCCTCGGGCCGCGGGCCCCCCCTTCCCTCCCCACACGCCACTGCGGCCGCCTCCCCCCACGGCCTCCCCTCCGGCCGGCCCCCTATTCCCTCGTCCACGAGTGTGGAAGGCACCGGGCCGGCCCCAACTGATGGTGCTGCTGCTGGCGCTCCTGGGATGGGAACTGCAGCGGCAGCAGCAGGGGGGGCGTTGGAGTCGTCGCCAGGGTCGCGATCGGGCAGGATGCGGCCGGTCAACAGCGGGCTCAAGAAAGGGGTGAGTGCTGTGCTCCTCCTTGTTCGGCTTTCTGTTGTTTTCTATTGTTTTCCGACCCTTTGAGTGGGGCCGTTGGAATTGTCTCCTGGCTCGTGGTCAGGCAGGATGCGGCCAATCAACAGCGGGCTCAAGAAAGGGACCCGCTTCACTTCACCCCCCCACCTCTCCAACCCCCCCCCACCCATTGCTTCAAAAAAGAGGTTTTTTTTTTCTTCTTCTTTTTTCTTTTTTTTCTTTCTTTCTTTCTTCTTCTTCTTCTTCTTTCTTTTTCAAAAAAAAAAAAAAAATTTACTGCTGGTTTTAATCCAAAACCCCTTACCCTACTTTCCCGCCTTGCATGATGATTCCACCGGCTCTTCACTCCCTCTCCCCCAGGCGTCCTTCTCGGAGGGCTCATTTGACAACGCGCTGGCGGGCAAGCGCGTGCTGATTGCTGAGGACACGGCTCTGCTGCGCAAGGTGAGACGGTGGGAAGCCGTCTTTGCGTCTGTGGTAGATGAGGCAGCACTGAGAGATATTGTGGAATGCGATTGTCAATGTGCTAGCGGGCGGGTGGGGACTCGTTTGACAACGCGCTGGCGGGCAAGCGCGTGCTGATTGCTGAGCACACGGCTCTGCTGCGCAAGGTGAGGTCGGGGGGAAATAGCAGCGGCAAGCAGTGTGGTACCGTGGTGGGCAATGTGTTGTTTTCTGACGGGTGGGGTAGGAAGTGCGCTGGCGGGCAAGCGCGTGCTGATTGCTGAGGATACGGCTCTGCTGCGCAAGGTGAGGGGGTAGGGTAGCTTGGCAACGGGGGCGGTGAGGTGAGACCAAGGAGCAAGTGTTCCTTCTGCCCATGTAACAGTCGTGCCTGGAGAAGCAGCGGCAAGCGCGTGCTGATTGCTGAGGATACGGCTCTGCTGCGCAAGGTGAGGCGCTGGTGGGGTAAGCTGTGTGATTCTATATTCGTGTGACTTTTGAGGATTCTCAGAAGCCACACGAACAAGCTGTGTGATGCTGAGCTCCTTGACGCGAATTCTCGTTCAAAGTTGTTTAGGGGCAGCAAGTTGTTGTGTAGTGCAAGGGGCAGCAAGTTGTTGTGTAGTGCAAGGGACAGCAAGTTGTTGTGTAGTGCAAGGGGCTGCAAGTTGTTGTGTAGTGCAAGGGACAGCAAGTTGTTGTGTAGTGCAAGGGGCAGCAAGTTGTTGTGTAGTGCAAGGGGCAGCAAGTTGTTGTGTAGTGCAAGGGACAGCAAGTTGTTGTGTAGTGCAAGGGGCAGCAAGTTGTTGTGTAGTGCAAGGGGCAGCAAGTTGTTGTGTAGTGCAAGGGGCAGCTAGTTGTTGTGTAGTGCAAGGGGCAGCAAGTTGTTGTGTAGTGCAAGGGGCAGCAATTTGTTGTGTAGTGCAAGGGGCAGCAAGTTGTTGTGTAGTGCAAGGGGCAGCAAGTTGTTGTGTAGTGCAAGGGGCAGCAAGTTGTTGTGTAGTGCAAGGGGCAGCAAGTTGTTGTGTAGTGCAAGGGGCAGCAAGTTGTTGTGTAGTGCAAGGGGCAGCAAGTTGTTGTGTAGTGCAAGGGGCAGCAAGTTGTTGTGTAGTGCAAGGGGCAGCAAGTTGTTGTGTAGTGCAAGGGGCAGCAAGTTGTTGTGTAGTGCAAGGGGCAGCAAGTTGTTGTGTAGTGCAAGGGACAGCGTCTGATCTGCATTCCTTGCTCCCCATCTGTTACCGTTCTTACCACTCTCCCACATTCTTATCTCCATGCTTTGAGGTACACGTGACTGACGCGTGAGAATTGAGCCGGGCTCATGTCTACTTTGGGCTGCCACTCACCACACGTCTGAGGCGCCACATTTTTAGGCGCCACATCTTCTATGCGCTTCAAAGCCCTCGCACCGTTACCGCTCTCCCACATTCTCTTCTCCATCCCCACTCCCCACCCCACCAGGTGGCCATAATCCGGATGCAGAAGCTGGGCTGTGAGGTGGAGGCGGTGTGTGACGGGCAGCAGGCAGTGGATGCGGTGCTGGCCACCTATGCCAGCAACACAGGGCGGTTCGATGCGGTGCTGATGGATTGCCAGGTGTGTGAGCTTGTCTTGACTTTAGGCATGCCAGTCTGGGTGTGCACTGGTGTGTGACGGGCAGCAGGCAGGCAGTGGATGCGGTATTGGCCACCTATGCCAGCAACACAGGGCGGTTCGATGCGGTGCTGATGGATTGCCAGGTGCGTGAGCTTGCCTCCACGGGTATGTCTGTGCGTATGTGCATGTGTGTGTGTGCGCGCGCGTATGTGTGCGTGGGTGCGCACGCGTATGTGTGCGTGGGTGCGCGCGCGTATGTGTGCGTGGGTGCGCGCGCGTATGTGTGCGTGGGTGCGTGCGTGTATGTGTGCGTGGGTGCGCGCGTGTATGTGTGCGTGGGTGCGCGCGTGTATGTGTGCGTGGGTGCGCGCGTGTACACGCGTGCTTGCATTATAACTTCCCCTTGGAAATGTCCGCACCCCCTTCCCCACTCCCCACTCCCCCTTCCCCCATTCCCGCAGATGCCTGTGACCAGGGACCATCGCGAGTGCCTTCTTGCCCCTCCCACCCTCCCTCTTGCCCGTTCTTCCCCCATTCCCGCAGATGCCTGTGTTGGACGGGTACGGAGCAACAGCAGCCATCAGGGCAGGGGAGGTGGGCACGCCTTTCCACACGCCCATAGTGGCGCTCACAGCCCACGCCATGACCAGCGACCATCGCAAGTGCCTCGATGCGGGCATGGATGCTTATTTGACCAAGCCCATCGACCCTGCGCTCATGTCCCGCACGCTGCTGGGTTTGATGGCTAAACACCCTGTAGCTGCTGCTGCCACTCCTCCTCGTCCTGCTACTGCTGACTCCTGAATCCCTGGATGCACGCACCCTACACGCCATGACCAGCGACCATCGCAAGTGCATGGGAGCGGCCACAGCACATGCCATGACCGCAAGTGCCTCGACGCGGGCATAGACGCTTATCTCACCAAGCCCATCGACCCTGCTCTCATGTCCCGCACACTCCTAGGCCTCATGGCAAAACACCCTGTAGATGCCGCAGCTCCTCCTCCTGCTGCTGCTGCTCCTGCTGCTGCGGATTCCTGACTGCTGAGTGCCTGCTCAGTTTTCAAGTAGGCATGGCAATAGGCATGTCCGGCCGATGGCCACTGCAACTCCTGGCCGTCTGTAACATATGGTATGTCTCTCGCTCTACCCGCCACCAGCTTGCTTGCTTTTTCTTGCTTGTTTGATGCACCAAGACATTGTAATCACGCAGCGGAGTATTGATACGTGTTGCCTGACTGGACTGTACCTCCAAAAGCGTATTTTATGCGTATATTTGTTCTTGCTTTTTAAGTACCCTTCGCTTTGAAGCGCCTCGATAGGGGAGCAGAGTTAAGCACTGCGTCAGTTCAGGCCCGCCTTGGTTGAACCTGGCTTGGCGTTTGTTTAAGAGTCGAGTGGTTGGGTGTAATTTTGTCAATTAGAGAACAAAAATGGCTCAGCTATGTTCGTTCTAACCCCGTACGCAGGCGTTTGCTGTTTATTGACGCCGGGTTTTAATCTTACACCCATGCCTTCCTCCCCCCTGTGCACTATTGGGCGGTTTTATCAGCAAACACTAAAGGATTCCATAGCAATACAAGCCCGCAGGCAGTGCGCAGCACTGGCGATGTGTGTTTATTTTCTTCGTATAAATACGGTAAGAGGCATGGGTTTATCGTACGGCGTGTACATAGTAACATTGTACACTAACATTTGCCTTGCGGCGCTATCTAAGGTAAGAACATGCTTGATAAACCCCTTCTCTTGGCAAAACTGGGCACCAACTTTTCTCCAAAACTTGCTGCTGCTGGCAGCAATATCTTATTACGTCCGGGGGGATATCAACTGCCCGAAAATGTATACCCCCTTTTGCTCCTCCCGGCCACCTTCCGTGTCCCCCCCATCCTCACCCTGGGTACCACACTCTGCCTGGTCACCTTGGTTGCTTTTGCCCTGTAGTCTGAGTGTGCCTGGCCCAACAGTAGTGAGATCAGTGCTCCTCCCTTGTAGCATGGTTGTATCAACCCCACTAGGGAAAGGAGTGGCTGTAGCAGCTGCCACCTCCCCGCTTGCCATGTCTCCTGCACTGCTAGCTCCAGCTGGCTGTAGCGCGGCTGTGCTCGACCCAAGGCCAGCGAAAGCAGCAGCCGAAAATTGACTGGCTGTAGCGGCTGCCATCCCGCTGCCTGCCAAGTCTCCCGCAGGCCCAGCCCCAGCTGCTTGTCTCTCGAGCCCAGCCCAAGCAGCAGTTGCAAAACGACCGGCTGTAGCGGCTGCCATTTCTCCAGCAGTGCCAGCTCCAGCCGGCTGTAGCGCAGCTGTGCTTGGCCCAAGGCCTGCCGAAGCAGCAGTTGAAAAAGGACCGGCTGTAGCGGCTGCCATTTCTCCTGCAGTGCCAGCTCCAGCCGGCTGTAGCGCAGCTGTGCTCGTCCCGATCAGACCCACAGCAGCAGCGTCAAGGGAAGGAGGGAATCCTTGAAAGAGCTGCGTGTGCTGCTTTGCCTGCAATGCGCGAAGATCCATGTGCTGTCCTGTCTGCAATGCGAGGAGGTGCATGTGTGCGAGGAGAGCTGGTGGGAAGACTTGGTGTGTGGAGAAGGGCAGTGTGTTAAGCGGGAAAGCAGAGGGGGCAAGATGAGATGGAGGCACAGCAGGAGCAGAAGCAGGAGCAGATGAAGAAGCAGCAGCAGCAGCAGCAGCAGCGGTAGCAAAAGCAGCAGCAGAAGAAGAAGCGTCAGCAGCATGAGCAGCGGCGGCAGGAGCAGCAGCAGGGACAGCAGCTGCATCAGCTACAGCACCACAAGCCGCATCATAGATAAGTGGGGCAGCAGCCATGATGGGACCTCGTCCAAGCATATGATCCACCACCAGTGTCTGAGCCCACGCGCTGCGGGGCACCACCATGCGACTGCTGTCCGACGTCACTCGCAGCACAGGCAAACTCTCGACAGTCATGCCGTTGCCTTCGCCAATGCTGTTGCCGTCATTGTTGCCGCTGTTGTTGCCGACCATAGAAACCATTCCTCCTGCCGCTGCTCCGGCCGAACCTGCTCGAACTTCCGCAGCTGCGGCTGCTCCGCCCAGAGCCAATCCCGTCCCAGTAATAGTTGGGCTGGGCCGTCTTGCTGGGTAGCCTACGAGGCTCGCCGAACCTGCAGGCTCGGTACCGTGGCTACCAGGCCTGGCCCCAGGCACACTGGAAGAAGCAGGGAAGAGGCTAGCTCCAAAGGTAGGGGAAGAGCCTGGGGAAAAGGGCAATGGTGCTCCCAGGTTGCTGCGAAGAGGAGGCGCTGTGTGTGCCCGAGAGAGAGCATGGAAGGACGGCTCTTCTGCTGCTGGTGCTGCTGTGGATGCGGCAGCTGCAGCCATGATTGAGGAGAGTAGGGAGAAGTTGGGGAGAGCTATGCTCGCTGCTGCTGCTGCTCGGGCCAGGGCGTTGGGTTGGAGCTGAGGCAGCGGGGGGTGACACTCTGTGGCAGGGGCCATGGTAGTGGTAGTAGCGGGAGCAGCAGCAGAACGAGCAATGGTCGCAGCAGGAGTAACAGTAGCAGTGGCAACAGGAGTTGAGGCACTGGTGCTTCGACGGACCTTAAGGGAACCAAGCGCCCCACTAGTTGTGCTCACGCGGGTAGCACCAGCAGCAGCTGCTGCTGCTGCTGCTGCTGCACCTGACGCTGATGCTGCTGCATATGATGCGGATAGTTTGTCGCATTGCCCACTCAAGCTGCTGTTGCTCTCTGCTGCTCCTTCTGCTCCAAATGCTGCTGCTGCCTCGCGCAGGCTCCGATTCAAAGGCTCGAACCCGGGCCTGAATGTGTGAGCCTCGGGCCTTCCAAACGCCTGAGTGTGAGCCTCGGAACCGAACCTTGATGTTCGAGCCTCGGAGTCTGGGTGTGCGAAGCGCTGAGCCACCGTTGCCATCCCTCGTTGCCGTATAATGGCTTCAGCTATCGCTGCTGCATCCAAACCAGCAGCACCAGCACCAGCAGCAGCAGCAGGAGGAGCGGCAGCCGCAGAATTGGTGGGGGCTGCAGCAGTAGCGGCGGTGGTTGCAATAGCAGCTTGGCTGGCGGTGTGAATCTGCATCTCCCTTAACAACTGCACATTCATTTCGTAAGTCAATCGACTTTCGCGAGTGGGCGAAGGCAGACGTCTGATCAAGTCCGAAAGCTGAGACGACGCCTGCCCTACCCCTTTCCACCCGGCGGCGGCGGCGGCTGATGCGGCGGCCCGGCTCCCATAGGCAGTGGCGGCTGTGGATGCAGCGGGACCACTCGCGTCGACGCGTCGTCTCTTGGTTGGACTCGCGCGGCTCGTCTTTTTCGCTGGGCTTGCGTTGATATTGATGCATCCTCGCGTCGCCGCAATTTCCGGCGATGGTCGTTTCTTCCGGGATTTCAATCTGACCAGGGGATAGCATGGTAATCATCAAAGTGAGGAGGGTTTTCCGTTGGTATTGGAGTAAAAAAAGCATGGTGGACGTTGATTTTGAAGGGCGATCGCCAAAAACGCATCTCGATTATGATTTCGATTTGGAATTGCGCTGACAAATGTCGTGGATGCGCGGAAACGTACGATGTTGATGATGAAACGCGACGCGAGGGCTCTGAATGTCTTCGACTGAATTTCACGTCGCCATCGTCGTCGCGGTCGCCTTCGCTGTCGCGCTCTGCTTTTACTAGTCCCTTGCGGTCGCCAGGCGGCGACGAGTGCGACGGCTTCACGCGAAGCTCTCCGGCGAAAGGCTCTTTAAATTGCTGGGAGCGATTTAAAACTAGTCCGGCGGCGCTGGTACGATCAACGGACGGGCGCTGGGGTTGCTCGTCGCCGGAGCTATTTCCGCCGCCGCCGCGGCCGTCGCGGTGGAGCATTCTCAACAATTCCGTCTGGATAAGGTCGTCCACTAAGCGTCGACGATCTCGACTTGGACTCGAATTCGAGCTAAGTTTGGTTCGTGTTGCTGAGCTGGGCGTGCTCATACTACACGTATCGACAGCTAGGACTATCCACAGAAATAAACACGCTTGAATCGCGGGTGCAAACTAAGCAATGTGAGAAACGAGGATACGCAAATCCGCTGAGAGCTGGAAGAGGTAAGTCGAAGCCTGATTATGTTGCTTCAAACCAGGCTCTGTCTGCCAAGGGCGAGAGGCATTTGTGCGAAAACCGTGGACGGGGGCGTCTGGATGAGTGGAAGTCGAGATGTCGAACAAGGGCCCTTGATTTCAGGTATTTCACCCTCAGTCAAGCCAAGATTGTGGATTTTGGCTGGGCACTAGTTGCCTAAATAACCTTGGCGAGTTCTGGTATCAGTTGAAAAACCAATAGGTTCACTGATGGCTGTAATAAGCACCGCAGGGGGTCTTCCAATGCAGGTTCACGAAGCAGTGTGCTAAATCACAAAATCACTTTCATACACTACTTCCTCCTGGACTAGAGCGCAATTTTAAGCTACCCAGAAAAATGACTCTAAGTGACCCTATTGTGCTTTGCGCCATTTGGATAGTGATATCCGATTTAATCAAATCCATTGCGACTATTCTGCCGTGAGTGTACTTGTGCTTTGCTGAGAGTTGAGCAGAAACGACTGAGGCCGTGTCGTGTGTGGCGCGGGAATCCGATTGCGATTTGTAGGCATCTGCGCTCCGTTATTTCAGCGACTTTCGGTCAGTTTTCAGGTCGGGGAGGGGGTGTGCAAAAAAAATGCGCATACATTTTCGAGTACAGTACAGTTTGCGGTTTCATAGCCACCGTGTGCCCCCAACATTGGCCAAGTGTCGGGTCGCGTGGAACTGGCAATGCTGGGAGCCACGTCACATACTTGTACAGTAGCAGCACCAGCAGCTGCAGCTGCAGGCAGCAGGAAGGCTTGTTTCACACAACTCACCAAATGCCTCAAAGATCTCTGTCGACTCCAGTTCGCACTCAGTTCGACTCACAAACAACCAACAAAAACTGGTCTCCCACCGGGCATACGTGCAACCTCACACAAGTCAAATGCGCTCTGTTGAATCGGTCAGTCAGTGTCTTTCATCACTCACGACACGAGCTCGTTGGTTGGTTGGGGTGTCTTCGAGGATCAATCATACTGTACACCAGCTGTTGGAAAAGGAACTGCACGGTCCCTCAGTTCATTCCCGTAGCTGTAGCATAAACTTATAGTCTGCACTATTTTCCCAGTGTTTTTTCTTGGAACCGTTCAGGGCTACTCTCCCGCGCAAGATTCTAACCCAGGATGGTTTAGAAGAGAGTTGCTGCAATGTTTCGCGACAGCAAGGAACGGCAGGGAAATGTTGCAGTGCATATTTACGGAATGAAGCACACAAGTGCTTGAATACTTCCCTTAATTCCGGGTCTATTTCGTTCCTCTTGAAAGTCTCGTCTCGTCAGTTGAGACTTTGGAAGACACAACCAGCATCGATCGAGACAAGTGGGACCACATGATGATGAAGGACTTGTTCGTTGCAAAAAGCTGCAAGAGGTGTCCTTGTATGTTTCCGTAAAGCCAAGCAGCTTTGCCCTGATGCGCAAGCTGGCAACGAATCCTGCAGTACAACTGGCTATTTGAAAGGCAGGAACTGAAAATCGGTTGGACTAGAGAAATCAACACCCGCAAAGTGGGTGCAGTTGAACTGTGAAACACTGCCTTACAACTTTTTCCAGCTGCCCGATCTCGCTCAGAATGCTGTCACGCCGAGTGACGTCATGTGCCAGACGAATGGTATCGGATACGGCTGAGATACTGGCAGTTGACCAGATTTGTCACGTGCCAATTGGACACGGTCATGATACAGTCGGGCCCACAACCGCGAAGCATCCTACGCATGATCCTCCCAACCACTTGCGTGTTGCCTTTGCTGCTCTCGTCCTTACAAGGTTTCGGTAATGATTAACGCAACAACAGCCAGTCATTAGTGCACTATGATGCCGTACAGTATTACAGTTGGCCAGGTCTTTATATGATGCCTAGGTTGGGTTGCTTAGGACGCGTTGAAAGTGCAAATATCGCAGGACCGTCTGCACATATCGATCCCCACTATCGAGTGGGCAGATCGTTTGGCGAAACGTGGCGACCGCGACGTTGTAACGATCGCGGCTGAAAATTGACAGATTTCCCGCGAACAGTGATCAGTCGCATTCTCACACTGTACAGAAATTTTGTCCCAAAAACTTACTGTAGCATGGTAACAGCGTAGTTAATAGGGTAACCAATAAGCGCATCGATCTTGACTGACGATCGATCTTCTACTTTCACCGCGTCCTTAATATCTCGTTGTTCTAATGTTTACACCTCCATGAACTGCTGTTATAGTACATGGATTCTTGGTTTGTCACTGGCGCTTTTCCCAATAAGATCCAATTTTCACCTAAACTCTGGCACGTTACTTCCCCTGTACTCTATAGTAGCTACACTCTCAAGCATGCATTGACTGCAATATGTATAGATTTATTTGAAAAGAGTTCAGTAGGCACGAGAGAAAATCGCCCGCTCTGTAGCGGGTTTCCCTGTAAAGAAGCACGTGGCATCGGACAGCTTTGGCTCGAAAGGGAAGCAGCGCAGGGTAGCTCCAGTTTCCTCCTTCACTCGCTGCTCATCCTCGTTACTGCCGCATGCAATACAGGAAACAGAAACAGAAAATGGGTTTTGAAGTTGCCTCAAAAGCAGCACATGGTGGCTCTCTCACTGCATCCTTCGCTCGCTGCTCATCCTCGGTGCTGCAAAGGGCAATACAGGTCACAAACACAGCAGATGGTTCCATACATTGACATGACATTGAGCAAGCACACCGTCTGCCAGCACCGCACTGCACCCCACCCACCCCACCAACCCCTCCCCACCGCTCTCACCTGCCGGCCCAGGGCCTACTCGCCCACTTGCTGCTGGCAATAGCAGCCTTCAGCTCCTCATAACTCGCCACCTCCACGATATGGCTATCCCTAAACGCCACTGCATCTGCCAGCAAGCCGTCCTGCACCTCACCCCATTCCACCCCATTGCACTCCACCCCACCCCTCCCCGACCCTCCCCACCCATCCCCACCCCTCCCCACCCCTCCCCACCCCATCTCGCCACACCGCTCTCACCTGCCGGCCCAAGGCCCTCGCGCCCACTTGCTGCTGGCAATGGCGGCCTTCAGCTCCTCATAACTCCCCACATCCACGATATGGCTATCCCTGAACGCCACTGCATCTGCCAGCAAGCCGTCCTGCACCTCCTGCAGCAGCGCGTGCACATGAGACACCAGCTCCCACCCGTCTCCGCCCATCGACACCCCCAACTGCTTCCCCTGCTTCCCCGGGCGGTCGCGCCTCGCTGTCACGACTGTATTGGCTGCGACATCCCGCGGACCAATCTCAATGCGCACAGGAACGCCCTGAATTATGGGGATGGGGAAAAAGAGAGGGGGGGGGGGAGGGGGTGGGGTGTGGGGGGTAAGGGGAGGGGAGAAAGGGAGGAAGGTGGAGGGGGTGGAGGGGGGGTGTGGGGTGTAAAGAAGGAGAGGGTGGTGGTTAGAAGGGAGGATGCAGCAGCGCGTGCACATGAGACACCAGCTCCCACCCGTCGCCACCCATCGACACGCCGAACTGCTTCCCCTGCTTCCCCGGGCGGTCGCGCCTCGCTGTCACGACCGTATTGGCTGCGACATCGCGCGGGCCGATTTCAATGCGCACGGGAACACCCTGAGAGAAGGGGATGGGGGAGAAAAGAGGGTGTGGGGGGAGGGGGAGGGGAGGGAGGGGGGGAGGAGGGGGAGAGGAAGGGGGGGTGGGGGTGTAAAGAAGGAGAGGGTGGTGTGGTTAGAAGGGAGCATGCAGCAGCGCCTGCACATGAGACACCAGCTCCATGAGTCTGCTAATACAGCCCAACTTTACCTACCATACTCCATGACCGTAGCTTCTTTTCCCAGAAGTTGAACTTGAACCCAGGATTGCGCTGCTCCGTGTCATCCAGCTTCACACGTGCACCACGAGTCTGCTAATACAGCCCACCTTTACCTACCATACTCCATGACCGTAGCTTCTTTTCCCAGAAGTTGAACTTGAACCCAGGATTGCGCTGCTCCGTGTCATCCAGCTTCACATGAACACCATCAGTCCACGCTCACACCAAGAGTCTGCAAACCCCAACATCCCACAGTCAGCCCAACAGTTCCCAGAACCCTGACAATGCACCTTCATTTCCCAGAAGTTGAACTTGAACCCGGGCGTGCGCTGCTCTGACTTATCCAGCTTCACTCTCACCCCCGCCGCCCGCAGTATTCCCTCTGCCCGCCCTGCTGCCTCCAGCACAGCCTCTTTCTCCCCCTCCGCCTTCCAAATCGGCACTATCACCACCTGCAACATGAGGATTCAAGGGGGGATGAGCCGCACAATGGGGGGCACACAAGACAGCCACGAGTGGGGTTAACCTATCCCCTCCGCTCGCCCTGCTGCCTCCAGCACCACCTCTTTCTCCCCCTCGGCCTTCCAAATCGGCACTATCACCACCTGGAGCAGAGGGGGCGGTGTGTGAGGGAGACGCACACAGTACGGCCATGAGTTGGCATGAGGTGCTTGGCATCCCCTCTGCCCGCCCTGCTGCCTCCAGCACAGCTCCTTTCTCCCCCTCGGCCTTCCAGATTGGCGCTATCACCACCTGCAGCGGAGGGAGTGAAGGGGGGAATAGGAACACATACAATGGAGCCATGAGTGGTGTTGCGTTGCAGCATCCCCTCCGCCCGCCCTGCTGCCTCCAGCACGGCGTCCTTCTCCCCCTCGGCCTTCCAGATTGGCACTATCACCACCTGCAGCAGGGGAGTCAATAGGGCCAAAAGTTGGTGTGGTGTGTAAATACTTCCGCCACCCGCCCTGCTGCCTCCAGCACCGCCATTTCTCCCCCTCTGCCTTCCAGATAGGCACTAACACCACCTAGAGATTGAGGGGAGGTGGGATGGGGATGGGGGTGGGGGAGTTTGTTGAAGGGGGATGAGAAGACACACAGAGTGGGGGGACGAAAGTCACACACCGTGGGGCTGGGAAAGGGGTTGTTGAGTGCACGGTGTGGATGCTGCATCCACTCCCCAGCTCCCTTCGAGTGCACTCTCACCCGCCCATGTGCCATGCACTGCATGCATGCAGCAGTATACTGGGCGAGGCACACTCACCTGAACAAAAGCGATATAGGAATCATTTTTGAGAATTCTCAAAAGTGATTTCTCACGCACCCATGTGCCATGCAATGCATGCTTGCAGCAGTGTACTTGGTTCAGCACACTCACCTGAACAGGAGCCAGATTAGGAGGCAGCTTGAGCCCCATGTCATCGCCATGCCCCATGATCACTGCCCCCACCATGCGCGTGCTCACTCCCCAACTCGTCTGCCACACGTACTGCTGCTCCCCTGTCTCTGCCAGGTACTGGTGAAGGGGAGGGAGGGAAGGGAGGGGAGGGAGGGGAGGGAGGGGAGGGAGGGAGGGGGGGAGGGAGGGGAGGGAGGGGAGGGAGGGGAGGGAGGGGAGGGAGGGGAGGGAGGGGAGGGGAGGGGGGGGGGGAGGGAGGGGAGGGGAGAGAACCGAATCAGCACATATGAGCACCATATACGTCGTCTCTGCACCTCTTGCCCACACACACACACACCTTGGTGCCAAACGCCTTGGCGAAGTTCTGTCCCAGAAAATGACTTGTCCCCGCCTGCGCGCCCTTCTGTCCCCGTGGCCTCAATCGTGTATGTCGTCTCGGCACCCATATCCTTCCTACGCTATCCCCTTTCCGCCATCACACATAACAAAACACACCTTGGTGCCAAACTCCTTGGCAAAGTTCTGCCCCAGAAAATGGCGCGTGCCGGCCTGCAGCGCTCTCCTATCCCCCGCCATGGCTTCAATCCTGTACGTCGTCTCGGTACTGGCAAAGGTCCCACATTGGGCCTGACTTGCGCCCCGCTATCACATCACCCATCCCTTTCCTCCACTCACACACTCCTCACCTTGGTGCCAAACGCCTTGGCAAAGTTTTGCCCAAGGAAGTGACTCGTTCCAGCCTGCAGCGCCCTTCTATCCCCCGCCATCGCCTCAATCGTATACGTCGTCTCGGCACCGGCAAAGGTCTCATTGGGCGACTTGCGGCCCACTATCACTGGCACTGCCGCCTGCTCCCATGCAAACTGCCGATACACCTCCACCATGCGCAGAGCCTGGGGAGAGGGAGGGGGGATGGGGAGGGGTTGACAGGGGGAAGTGGGTGTGATGGTTAGTGGGCGCAAGGTGGAAAATTGCGCTAAGCGAAATTTTCGAACCGAAAATTTCGATCGAAAATTTCGGCCGTTTTTGTAAAAATTCGGCGAAATTTTAATAGACAAAAAAAAAAGAAAAAAAACTGCCTAAATTTCTCTAGCTGCGAAATGCCAGATCCGCCCTAGATCTAATGGCGAAATGCAAGATCAGCCCTAGATCTAATGGCGAAATGCCAGATCCACCCTAGATCTAATGGCGAAATGCCAGATCCGCTCTAGATCTGGCGGCGAAATGCCATTAGAATGTACACCCATGAAATTGTATCAATTTACACACGATTTTCTCAAAATTTTCCTTAAAATTTCGGGCGAATTTTTCCACCATTTTATTTTTTGGGAGGGGGACCGAAATTATCGTAAAATTCGGTCGAAAATTTCGATACCGAAATTTTCGCCCAAAAAATGAAAAATTCGGCGAAATTTTGCACCCTGAGTGGGCGGGTGTGTGACTTGCGGCCCACTATCACTGGCACTTCCGCCTGCTCCCATGCAAACTGCTGATACACCTCCACCATGGGGAGAGCCTGGGGAGGGGAGGGGGGAAGAGGAGAGAGGGGGAAGGGTGTGGTAGTGGAAAGCAGGGTGCAAAATTTCGCTGAATTTTTCATTTTTTGGGCGAAAATTTCGCCATCGAAATTTTCGACCGAATTTTTCGATAATTTCGGTCCCCCTCCCAAAAAACAAAATGGTGGAAAATTTCGCCGAAATTTTCAGGAAAAAAAAATGAGAAATTCGTGTGTAAATTGATAAAATTCATGGGTGGACATTGTAATGGCATTTCGCCATTAGATCTAGGGCGGATCTGGCATTTCGCCATTAGATCTAGGGCGGATCTGGCATTTCGCCATTAGATCTAGGGCGGATCTGGCATTTCGCCATTAGATCTAGGGCGGATCTGGCATTTCGCCATTAGATCTAGGGTGGATCTGGCATTTCGCCATTAAATCTAAGGCGGATCTGGCGTTTCGTAGCCAGAGAAATTTAGGCAGTTTTTTTTTTTTTTTTAATAATATGTCTATTAAAATTTCGCCGAAATTTTACAAAAACGGCCGTAATTTTCGATCGAAAAATTCGGTTCGAAATTTTCGCTTAGCGCAATTTTCCACCTTGGTGGAAAGGTCCGTCCCTGTGGCTCTCAACCCATCCCACTGTGATGAGACGATTTTTTAGTCGCCTCCAATATCATCCCACTGCCCTGGTTTGAGAAATCTCACCCCTGCTTGCTTCCATGCAAACCCCCAATACACCTTGCTCCTTCCCTCCTTCTCTCCCTACGGCCCATAGACCTCACCTCCATTCACTCCTGCTTACTGCTTGTTCCCTCATGCTCTCACCTCCTCCTCGGCCTCCTCCCTGCTAGCATGCGCCGTGTGCCCCTCCTGCCACAGGAACTCCAGAGTGCGCACAAACGGTGGGCGCAGCTCACCTTCATCACCTCTCCTTCCCGTTCCCCTCCCTACCCCCCTCACCTCCTCCTCAGCCTCCTCCCTACTGGAGTGCGCCGTGTGCCCCTCCTGCCACAGGAACTCCAGAGTGCGCACAAACGGCCGCGTGCTCATCTCCCACCGCGTCACGTTCGCCCACTGGTTGATCAGCAGGGGCAGGTCTCTGTAGCTCTGAATCCACTGCGCAAACATGTGATTCACGATCGTCTCACTCGTGGGACGGACCTGGAATGAGGAGTGAAGGGCAGTGGGAAAGAAAAGAAGAGAATGGGGAACAAGCGAATGCGGAAGAATAAACAAGGGGGGGTAATCAGCAAAGGCAGGTCGCGGTAGCTTTGAATCCACTGCGCAAACATGTGATTCACGATCGTCTCACTCGTGGGACGGACCTGGAATGAGAGCAATGTGAAGAAACAAGCAACAAAAGGAGGGGAAGAAGCAAGGGATATTGATCAGCAGAGGCAGGTCTCTGTAGCTCTGAATCCACTGCGCGAACATGTGATTCACAATCGTCTCACTGGTGGGACGGACCTGCAATGGGAAATGAAGGGCAATGGGAAACAAGAGAACGAGGAAGAATGAACAAAGGGGGTTTGATCAGCAGGGGGAGGTCCTGTGCTCTGAATCCACTGCGCGAACATGTGATTCACGATCGTCTCACCGGTGGGACGGACCTGTTGTGGCAGCCATGTGAACAACGCACACACACAAGCGATACAGAAGGAGGGTTCATCAGCAGAGGGAGGTCCCTGTAGCTCTGGATCCACCGGGACACAATCGTCTCACTCGTGGGACACACCTGGAATTGGGAGTGCAGGACAGTGGACAAGAAGAGAATAAGGAAGACTCAACTAGGGGAAGTTGATCAGGAGGGGCAGGTCCCAGTAGTTCTGGATCCACTGCGCCAACATGTGATTCACTCACTAGCGTCTCACTGGTGATGATAACCTCTCTATCTTCCGCTATAGTCACACAGACCACAGCACACTCACCACACCCCCCCCTCTTCAAGCTCCATCCTTTCCCATTATAATCACATACACACAAACGGAGCACACTTCCCAGTGCATGTGCATTTTATCTGTCTGCAGTCACACTCATACAAAGCACACTCACCACCAGCCTCTCCTCAAGCTCGTTCTCTTCACTATAGTCACACGTGGCCGAACTCAGCACACACACACTCACCACCAGCCTCTCCTCAAGCTCCTTGCCTCCCCCTATAGTCACAAGCGCCAGCTCAGGAGAAAAGCCCTCCACGTGGGATGCCTCTTTTTCGATAAAAGAATATGGGATGAACTGAGGGGAGTGGAGGGAAGGGCGGGGAAGGGGGGGGGGCGAGTGGGAAAGTTGGAGCAAAGGAGAAGCTTCGATGGTTCAACAAGGGACGGGTTTTTGGTGAGAATCCTTGCAAATAGCATGAATTTCAATGGGAGGGGGGTAATTTCAACAGAACAGCGGGAAGAGAGTGGGAGGGGTGGGGGGTGACTAGGGGAAGAGGCGAAGGAGAGGGGGAGAGATTACAAAAGACCGAATTCCCAAAAGGATTTCACTCACCTGTGGAAAGTACATGTTCTCGTGCCCCGTCTCCTTGAACTTGCGGTCGAGCCACGACTGGCGGGGTTTTGCGAGGGGTTTAGGGGGCGGGAGGGGGGCAGGAGGGGTTTGCTGGCAGGGTTTTGAGGGGGTAGACATTGTGCATGCGCGCACATGCATCCGTGAACGCACATGAGCGACCGTGCTCTGCCTCGAACCACGCACCCAATCGTTCTGCTCTGGCTGAACTGAACCCACCCGAAATATGAAAATCACTTATGAGAATTTTCAAAAGTTATCTCAACCCACATCCACCATACCATCGAGGCTTGCCCCACCTGGATCGGCGTTCGAGGCTTTTGAGGCTTTTTAGGCGCCTCAAAGTCTGGCTGGCTGAACCCACCTGGATCGCCTCCCAAATGGCGTGGCTGTACGGGCGGATCACCATCGTGCCGCGCACAATTGAAAACACCATTGAGTCAGCCGGATGGATGCTCTAAAAACCCTCCCTGTAAGCCCGCCGACCTGAATCGACTCCCAGATCGCGTAGCCGTACGGGCGGATCACCATCGTGCCGCGCACATTCCGAAACACCACCGCCAGCCAGATGGGTGCTCTAAAACCCTACCCTACCGCACGTTGCCGAATTCTACCGAAGCCCGCCCACCTGGATCGCCTCCCAGATGGCGTAGCCGTACGGGCGGATCACCATCGTGCCGCGCACTGGGCCATAATCCGCCAGCTCAGCCTCGCGAATCACGTCCAGATACCACCGACTGAAATTCTCCGACCGCGACGCGATCTTCGACGCTTCCGCGGATGCCGCGCCGCTTTTCCCGCCAGCCTTTCCGCCGCCTTTCCCCTGACATTCCCCGCCGCCTCCCCCTTTCTCCCCCCCTTTGCCCTTCTTGGCGGAAGCTTCCGGCTCCGCTGCGCTTCCCGCGAGTCCTTCCGCAGTCCGCGTTTCCACCGTCGGATCGGCGGATTCGCAGCGGATCGCGGGGGAGGCGGAATTGGTGGACGAACCGGCGGAAGCGAACCGACTCCGCCACGCTGGGGGGAGTAGAATCGATGGTGACGTGGCACTAAATGATTGGAGGAAGCCTCCGGCGACGGCGGAAGTGGAGGAGGAGAAAGAGGGGGAGCGGAGGAGCATGGGGCGGACAATGGGCGCGCGGAGACACGACGCCATTGTAATTAATAGAGGCGGATGATTAATAAATGCAGGAGAAATTAAATGCCGGTGCTCGCGTCGTCTGGAGAAACTATATGCCTCTTTCCTGGCTGGCGATGAGGAATCGAATGCGGGTTTTACGGAACGCAACAAAAAAGGCGGTGCGCGCGAGGCGAAACGACGCAGGCAAGTCTAGTATGACTTCGCCTTATCACTTCCGCCAGGTAAGGCGGGTTGTCGGTCGTTTGGAGAATAGACGTCTGGTGCGCTTCGAACTACGTAGTGTACAGGGTCTGGCGATAGTTCGCCCGCCAATCATTGGCTTAAAAATGCCAGGCTGGACTTGAGGCAACACTTGGCAAGTGCAAAGGGTAGTGTGATTCGTAGGACGAGATTGTGGATTCCGCTGCGCCACGTCATGAATGGATGGGTTTCGATACAGGCCAGGTCCCACATTTGCCATGTATGCAACTCTCAACACGTCTTCCTCAACACCTCTCACCATCAATGTATACAGCCCAAATTGTTCTAGTTTGCCAACACCAAAGCATTATCTTTAATGACAGATTACCCACACTTTTGCCTCAATCATAGGATAGTCCCTGTTCCACCCTCTTAAAATATAATCTCCAGGATGATTTAAATATCAGAGCGTATATTTTTAAAATCAACAATTCTGAGCGCGCATCATCTTAATAAATCTAACATCATCATCATTTTTACTGCATAGAATGTGAACTAGATAGGCCAGCCCTTACAACTCACATATTTTTTTCCCAAATTCCTCTCCAGAATCCAGTCCAAAACCAGAGTCCCTTGTTAGTGCCCTCTATACTCTCATCTCATCCTCACTAACATTGAATTGAAGTTCTCTATAATGTACATATAACTACGACAACCGTGAGAGCATAAACCCTTGTTCAAAAATAGCAGCGGCATACGTGCCGGTAAATTCGGAACGTACGTGACACAACACAGAACGGCAAGCACGTGTCCCCTTGGTAATTTGCCACTTTTATCTCCTAAGTGTGGGGCTTCACATGCACACGTCGCGATTGGACAATAATCCAGAGTTCTTGACGAGTCGTCGATCAAGATTGGTTCCGCTGATGTGGAGTCTTCACTTGGTGACGCCTGTATATGAAACGGAGTCGTTTGTGAATTTCGTCGTGATTCCTTGCTCCAGTATCCGCCACTGTGCTGTACTGTACTGTATTGAATTTGCATTGGTACCGTTTACACAGTTCATGTACGAAGACAGATGTGACCCATCGCGTGTGCAAATGTTGCCAGTCCCTTCGTGTTTACACCTGTCCAAACAAATGCAGTGGCTAGCCTAAACGTACAGCATTCGAAATCTGTACTGGTGTTCCCATACCCCTGCCTTTTGCTACCCAGCAGCATATAAACGGGCAACAATATAAACAAATAAAAACTGTGGGCATTGTATGTATTGAGAGTAAAATCAAAATGTGCGCTTCGGACTTCCCTCCCATCCGTCACGACCCGCTTTTAATGCCAGCGAGCCGCTCCTCCCCCCTCAGTTGCTGCTCTGGCTGGCCCACTCAGTTTTTTGGCTCGCAGTCGCAGAACCAACTGCTCTGGCTGTCGCACGTTTGGGTCAGACGGATATGTGTTCCATCCCATCTCCCAGATCGCGGACAACGGGCCGAGTTTAGGGCGCGTGTGATCGGTGGAATTTGTGAAAGTTTACATTTTAAGGGCGAGTTGTGCTACATGAACATATGTCGAACCAAACTCGACTTTCATTGTATCGGGGTTCGCACATCTGGACCACAACACTGCAGAAAAGCACACACATATACAAGGTCGAGTGCGCGTATTCGAACTTGTAAAAACGCACCGAACCGCATTTCTACAAAGTAGGTTACCCGGTTCTAAAAAGTAGGTTACCCGATTATCGCCACGTGGTCTCTATTCAGTACACGAAGGCTGTGGTGAGTTCGTTGTGAAACTGTTGCTACTCGTGAGTCGCTCGCACATTTCGCCAGATGCTCGAACGTGCGGGAAATCACACACGTGAATGTGAACATGCCGAAGCACGTTCACAACTAAAACTCGAGTCTTGTTCAAGTTTGCAGTTCGCATGTTGCCAAACCCAAAGTTGACGAAGTTTCGCTCGTAGCTTTATGCGACATTGGCGAAACTGGTAACCACACAAAGTTCGCACTTTTTTTTGAATTTCAAATCCGACCTCACACGCCCTTAGTGGACGGTGCTGCAAAAGCACAATGCCCGCACCACTCCCCAACTGGCTCCCTTTTTGAGTCAAAAATGTCGAAGGAACAAAATCTCGTCAACCGATCCGCTCCGTCGGTGCAGTGGTTGAAGCACACATCATGGCCCAAAAAGATGCTCTTGCTCGCGACATTCACCAACCACTTTGGGTTTCCGGAATTCTCGTCCAGAAATCACCACAAATTACCACCATCCAGATGCAAATGGGATGAGAAGGCAGTCAGCAAGTGATGCACAATCACGAGCTTCTTGGTTCAAATTGACCAATGGAGGGTCAAGGCTTCGCCCTTATCCACTCCTTTGCACACACACGCACGCGAGGACCTCCGCACCGCACCGCACCCCAGGCACGCGACAACATAAAATAAAAAAATCTTCCTCGGGCACGGGCACGCCCTGCGAGCCGCCTAGAGGGCTGGGTAGCCATTGGATAGGTCACTGAGGTAAGGAGTCGAGGCGAGGACTCCTTGGCTTGGTGGATAACAGTTCCGTGAACATTAATTTTGATTGATATGACACAGAGATGTTCTAGAGCACTACAAAGGGGCACGCACAGTTGTAGGCCTGATATCACTCGAATACGTACAAGAGTGACAGCCTCGCAAAGGCTCTGTTTGCCACCTCGCGCACGAGGGATCAACAGTTTAGAGCAGCTACATTACTACCACCACACTACTGTACTCGGAACCGAGTTTCGCAATTCGACATATGTTCTGGTCCGCCGGGAGGGCGACTGGGCTTCGCCGGATCCAACCAACCTCCGCTCTGCGAACGATTTCAAAAATCCCGCATAGCATGCCGCAGCGCAAGGCCCCGATTTTTCCGGTCTGGCAGACGAGAGCTGCAAGTCACTCCGGCCGAACTAGAGCCCGGCAAAGCGCATAGATAAACGACCGACAGATCGAGAAACAGAATGTGTCGCCGCTCGATTTTCACGTACCTTGGTGGTAGTAATAGTATCACGATTTGTGCATTGAACGCGCGTCGCGGCGTTCCCTCTCCCTTTGTACATCTGATCTTGAGTCGAGATCGTGACTTAGGACGTGCGGAACGAATACTTGTAGATTGTAGTAAACGGTTGCCGCAACCGTCGCTCGCCGATGTACAGATTACGTGACAATTTCGAATTGCATCAGTAGTGGAGTCAGCGGTCGTTCGACTGTAGCGGCAATTTCCGGATTTTCTTGAAAGAACTCAAGCGGACTTTTCAAAGGAGCGGGCTGCGGGTCGCAAGCGACAAGACGGCGAGATCTGAGTTCTCAGAACTCAACTTTTATCACGTGGATTGAAGCTTCAGGTACACGCTGAACTCAGCTGACAGTGACACTGGCAGTGCGGCGAAAGAAGCGGGTCGCGGAATGGACGGCGGCAAGCGCGGCGACTCGGGAGGAGCGGACGACGATATGGCCGACGAGGTGGGCGACAATGGAGCGGGTGATGCAGCAGCGGGCGACAGAACTGGCGACTCGGGCGACGAATTCGGCGACTCTACGCCGTCAGCAGCGCTGCTGCTCTTGAGTCAGCACGGTCCAACTTGGAAGATAAACACGCCGCGATCACTTCATCATGATTACCGGAGTCCAGTCAACGACGCGCCGCGTCCAACCCCAACGGCAGCGGCAGCAGCAGGGTTAACGACTGCGGTAGGGGCGGCGGATGATGCGACGGCGGTTGCGGCGGCAGCATTGATGGTGCCGCCATTGTTCCGCGTCCCGCCGCCATCTGGAGCCGCGAAAATTGCCTCCGCGGCGGCCGGCAACGCGGGGGCTGCGGCAGCAGCGCTTTCTCCTCCGGATCCCGCGTCAAAGCGCCAAGTAGGAAGCTTCCTCGAAGACGAGTCCCCGCGGGGACGTAGCAGAAGGAAGCGCGAGCCGCTCGCCACCGCCGATGCCGCCGCTAGTGCAGCAGCAGACGAAGGCGGAGCTGGCGGCGCTGGCGGCGGCGGCGGCGGCGGAGGGAACGGAGGTAGAGGCGTTGCTGCTGCTACAGCCGCTGCTCCTGCTGCTGCTACTCCTCGGGGCCGCGGGAAAGCAAGGATAGATAAATCAGCAGCATCGCGGGAGTTTGAGGATTCTTGTAACAAGATGCTGGCTGCTGCCATCGCCCGCAACCTGCGCGCGCGGCTGGCATCCCAACAGCAGCCTCAGATTCAGCCACGTCAGCAGCAGCTCCGGCCGCTTCGGCAGCTGCTTCAGCAGCAGCAGCAGCAGCCTACTCGTATCACCAGCAGCGCAAGGTCCCCCAATCAGCTTCAGCCCCAGCACGTGACAGACGAGAGTGTACCCTCGCCCATGCCACCATCATTCGCTGCAGTGCATGGGCCGCAAGCAGGGATGGAAGCTCTGAGGCAGCCGTTTGGCTCGTCACCCTCAGAAGCTTCTGGAAATCGGGCTCCCATGGATGTCACTCCAGGGCCAGCGCCTCAAGTCAGTCCAATTTTGGATGCGGCTCCAGGATTTCGGGTCGGCAGTGGCGACGGCAGTGGCTGTAATGTTGATGGCGACGGAGGTAAGGGTGCTGGCGGTGGTGCTGGTGGTCGTGGTGATGATGCTGGTGACGCGGACGATGCCACGAGTAGCGCTCCAATGGATGTGTCCGGCCACCAATTCGGAGGTGATTATAATGAGGGCTTTTTGCCGAAACTCGGTGCAGTGACGATTACCCGAAGCCGCACCGTTCCTCTGCGGCCCGACCTCTCTCTCAGGCTGAATCGGCCGCTCGGGTTTGGGTCCCTCTCGTGGCCGCGCTCTCCTGCCTCTTCTGCTGCTGCTCCAGGAGCTTACGCGACCGCTCCTGCTGCTGCTGCTGCTGCTGCTGCTGCTGCTGCTGCTGCTGCTGCTGCTGCTGCTGCTGCTGCTGCTGCTGCTGCTGCTGCTGCTGCTGCTGCTGATAACGATGATGACAATGGTGCTGGTGGCAATGCTGCTGGTGCCAATGCTGTTGATGGAAGACACGTTACGGGTGCCCCAGCTTCTCTCCTCAGGACTGCAACTGCAGTCGGCTGGCCCGCCCCTGCCCCATCTGCTGCTGTTGCTGGCTTGCCAATCCCTGCCTCATCTGCTGCTTTTGCCAAATGGCCTGGCCCTGCCGCGTCTGTTGCTGTTGCTGACTGGCCAGCCTCGCAGGGTGCAGCGTCTGCTGCTGCGGCTAATCTGACAGGTGTTTGTGAGAGTTTAAAAAAACCATCCTCGCAGGGTGGTGGTGCGTCTGCTGCTGTGGCTGACCTGACAGGTGTGGTGCACAGATTGTCATCCAGTGAGCAAATCCCCTTGTCATCCTTTCAAACCTCTCAAGCCACTCACGCCTCTCAAGCCACTCACGCCTCTCAAGCCACTCAGGTCTTTCAGACCTCTCAAGCCCCGCACGCACACCTGAAAGGCTCAGGCACTATCCCTCCGGCCATGCATGCTCCAGGCGTGCATGTTCCAGCCATCGACGCCCTTGGCATGCATGCTCCGCGCTTCCTCGCTCCTTCCCCTCCTCGCTTCCACGCTCCTTCCCCTCCTCTCATCCCTGCTGCGCCGCCTCTCTCCGCTACCAACGCTGCGTCCCCGTCCGTGCATGCATCCTCATTCTCCGATCCCACAGCCATGCTACACTCCTCCTCTCTCTCGCCGCCCATTCCCGTTATGGTCCATGCTGCCACTGTAGCATCCTTGGTAGAGCCTACTTTGCCTGCCCTTGAGCAACAGCATCTCTGGCACCGTACCTTGCAGCTCGCACAAGGGCTAGATCAGGCCGGTGGAAGCAGCAGCGGGGGTGCGGGGAATGCTCGACAGCTGCAAGCTACAGAGGGGTCTTACCAGCCGGAGCAACCACAGGAAGCAGCATCGGCATCGGAAGCGGCAGCGGCAGCGGCAGCGGCAGCAGCGTTTTCAGCAGCGCTTGTGCGAACCACCAGAGGACTTTCGTCGTTGAACACGCACGTGCCTGAAGGACCGGAGACACTGCGTGCTGCAGGTCCGGCAGCAGGCTCGGCGATGTTCGCGGGAGGGATGGTAGGGGAGGAGAAGGGTCCGGCCGGACCTATGGCTGGTCCGGTGGCAGCTTCGACAGGTACGGAAGGGGGTGTGCATGCGAGGGGTCGTATGATTGTGGCACGGAGTGCGTGGGCACAAGATCTAATTGCGAGGCATATAAAGGACAACCTACATCAAGGGAGTGACGTGAAAATCATGCAGCAGCAGATTGCATATTCGGGGTTGAGTCACTATGAAACACAAACAGGGGTGCCTCAAGTTACGGAGGTACAGCAACGGCCGATCACACAGCTTTCTTCCCCCACTGTGGCTATGGAGAGGGATGGAAGTATGGATGACAACAGCAGGCTTACGTTAGGTGTACAAATGACACGGATCCAGTCAACAGGTCGCCATGAACATACGACCCATGGCGCAAACACATCTGTACATAGCCACTCACTACATGATGCTGAACGAGGAGAGACGGAGAATACACGGAGTGAAGATAAGGGAGTGTTCCTTTTTGGGAAGCGTGTAATATAGCTTAGGAACCTTGCACAATGCTTGTGTTTTTGTCTATCTTGTATATCCACCTATACTATTTATTGATTCGTTCCCACTGTGGATCCATGTATAATATCTAGGTGCTTCATGGCGAAGCCTTGGGAGGCGAACTGCGAGAAATTTTGAAAGCTCGTCCGACGGGCAGCCTTGGAACTGCCATTTCGGCTGCGCGTCGAAAAAAAATCGCGAACCCCGCCGCGGCGTGTCAAGGCATCTCGTTTCAGCCTTCACCACCACTACCCTCGATTTACGATTTTCCGAACCATTCCCTAGCTTTTCCTTCCATTTCCTAGCTGTTCCTTCTCGTATGTCCCTCTCGTCTGCTTCTCTCCTCCGCCTGCTTGGTTTCCCCTCCACCTCCATTGCCAAGGCTCTAAGAGGCTATTCGTCGCCTCGTTTTGGGAATAGGTCGCTTGCTACGCCATTATTTTCGTCTTGCAACGTTTTTGTCGTCAGGCGCCCTTTCTCGATCGTTAAACGGTGGAGTGATCGACCTAGCAGAGGAACGCAAAAGAAATTAAATATAATCATGGCGACAGCTGCAGAAAACGGCCATGAAACCGCCGCGAATGCCGCTGCAGAGAAGTCAGTAACCCCTTCAGAAACCCTCCAGGGGGTTCCGCCGTCAGTTTTAACGTCAACGTCAAAACGCTCCGTCGTGCTCGTGCTCGATTTCGGATCGCAGTACACTCAGCTAATCACGCGCCGCATTCGCGAGCTCGGGGTCTACTCCGTCAGCCTGCCGGCCGGCGTGCCGTTAGATCAAATCCAGGCCGTCCATCCGACGATCATCATTCTCTCCGGCGGGCCGAACTCCGTGCACGAGGAAGGTTCGCCGACGGTTCCCGAGGGTTTTTTCGAATATGCGGTAGAAAAGGGTATTACGGTTCTTGGGATTTGCTATGGCATGCAGTTGATCGTGAAGACGCTGGGTGGTGACGTGGCGCGAGCCGAGGCGCAGGAATACGGACGGATGGATATCGTGGCGGATTGCGATTCGGCGCTCTTTGGCGGGAGCGACGCGGGAGGCGAGGAACCTGAGAAGAAGAAGGCGAAGAATGAATCGCGGCAGGTAACGGGTTACCGCCACTACGTGCGACATGTCAATGGTTACCATCACAGAATGCCGTTGTACCTGTTCTCGGCGTAAACTCTTGTTCTCGCCAGACTGTTGGAACAAGCCACTAAACCCAAATATTTTACGAACGCTATCCAAAAGGTTTTACGAACTGTGGATGTCGTCCTGGTCACTGTCGCCTGACTCCTTACAAAACCCTGTACCCGACAGACCCTCTGGATGAGCCACCGCGACGGGCGACGAAGCTATCCAAGGATTTTACGAACATTTCTTGACCCTGCTACAAGCACTTGATCTCGTTATAATCACCTATCTCGACTCAAAACCCTGTATCGTTATAAACCCCTGTCCCCGACAGACTGTGTGGATGAGCCATGGCGACGAGGCGACGAAGCTTCCAGAGGGGTTCAAAGTGGTGGCGCGCAGCGACCAGGGCACGGTGGTGGCGATTGAGTGCACTACACGCAAGATATTCGGCCTGCAATACCACCCCGAGGTGGGTGTTTGGAAGGGGAGGAGGATTGATGAGGGTATTGCGTGAGGGCGCGTGAAGGGAAGAGCATGAGTGCACTGCACGCAAGATATTTGGCCTGCAATACCACTCCAAGGTGGGTGAATGGGAAGAAAGTAGGAAGAAATCCGGCAAGAAGGGGGTTCGAAGGGAGAGTGAGGGAGGGAGTATGCGTGCATCTCACGCAAGATATTCGGCCTGCAGTACCACCCCGAGGTGCGTGAGGTGAAGGGAGAGGGGAGAGGGGCGCAGGGCCGAAGGGAGAGGGGCGAGGGGCGAGCGGCGAGAGTGTCGGAAGGGAGAGACCATAAGAACCGCACACATTCATTTCGGCTTTACAGGAAATTGCAGTGCCGCTTCTCAGAGGTCATGCACGGTGACTCCTTCACCCCCCTCCCCACACACGCAGGTGACCCACACCCCCAGGGGCATGGAGACGCTTCGCCGTGTGATCTTTGACATTGGGGGGGCGCATGCTGACTGGCAGATGCAGGAGGTGCCTTCAGACGGGTAGAGTATCCTGTCGCCTGTTTCCAGTTTCCACTTCCCCCCCTCCCCTCCCCTCCCCTCCCCTCCCCTCCCCTCCCCTCCCCTCCCCTCCCCTCCCCTCCCCTCCCCTCCCCTCCCCCCCCCCCCCCCCCCCCCCCCCCCTCCCCTCCCCCCCCCCCCACACCCCCCCTCTAACAGGTGACCCACACCCCCAGGGGCATGGAGACGCTTCGCCGCGTGATCTTTGACATTGGGTGGCGCTTATGCTGATTGGCAGATGCAGGAGGTGCCTTTTTGATGGGGTGAATTGTCCTTTCACCTGTTTCCAGTTACCCCTTTCCCCCCCTTTCTCTCACTCTGTCCCCCTCACCCCCACACACACAGGTGACCCACACCCCCAGGGGCATGGAGACGCTTCGCCGCGTGATCTTTGATATTGGGGGCGCGCATGCTGACTGGCAGATGCAGGAGGTGCCTTTTTGATGGGGTGAATTGTCCTTTCACCTGTTTCCAGTTACCCCTTTCCCCCCCTTTCTCTCACTCTGTCCCCCTCACCCCCACACACACAGGTGACCCACACCCCCAGGGGCATGGAGACGCTTCGCCGCGTGATCTTTGATATTGGGGGCGCGCATGCTGACTGGCAGATGCAGGAGGTGCTGGATGAGGCGATCTCAGCCGTCCAAGCGGCTGTGGGGCCAGAGAAGCACGCGGTGTGCGCGCTGTCGGGCGGCGTTGACTCGACTGTAGCGGCCACTCTGGTGCACAAGGCGATTGGGGATCGCCTGCACTGCATTTTTGTGGATAACGGGCTGCTGCGGTGAGACTTCAAAGGGGTTTAGTGCGGTTCAATGTGGTTGTAAGTGGTGATGTAGTGAAAGAAAGGGGTGTTGACTCGACTGTAGCTTCCACGCTGGTGCACAAGGCGATTGGGGACCGCCTGCATTGCATCTTTGTGGACAACGGGCTGCTGCGGTGAGTTGTTTGTGGGGGTTTAGTGCGGTTCAATGTGGTTGTAAGTGGTGATGTAGTGAAAGAAAGGGGCGTTGACTCGACTGTAGTGGCCACTCTGGTGCACAAGGCGATTGGGGACCGCCTGCACTGCATCTTTGTGGATAATGGGCTGCTGCGGTGAGTCTTTAAGTGGGGTTTAGTGGGGTTCAATGTGGTTTTTGCTGGTGCACCGGACGATTGGGGATCGCCTGCACGGCATCTTTGTGGATAACGGGCTGCTGCGGTGAGTTGTTTGTGGGGTTTAGTGCGGTTTAAAGCAGTTTCCAAGTGGTGGCGTAGTGAAAGAAAGGGGTGTTGACTGTAAAGGCCACGCTGGTGCACAAGGCGATTGGGGATCGCCTTCACTGCATCTTTGTGGATAACGGGCTGCTGCGGTGAGTGGTACATGGGAGTGGGTTTAGGAGGGTTACGGCTGGGTTCAGTGCGGTTCTGTAGTTTGGGGAAGGAGAAGACACAGCCCTAATCCTAACCCCTAATTACAGACTTCTCTCCCCCCCAGGTTCCAGGAGCAGCAGCGGGTGATGGCCATGTTTGAGGCGGACCTGCATCTGCCAGTCACCTGTGTGGACGCGTCTGACCGCTTCCTCTCCAAGCTCAGGGGCGTCACGGACCCCGAGAGGAAGAGGCGCACCACTCAGTGCATTCAGCCCCCTTTCTCCTCCCAAACCCTAAACCCCGACCCCTCTTTCCACCCTCATACCCACCCCCAACCCGTCCCCCACCCGCCCCCACCCACCCTTTCTCTCCCCCCCAGCTTCCAGGAGCAGCAGCGGGTGATGGCGATGTTTGAGGCGGACCTGCATCTGCCAGTCACCTGTGTGGACGCGTCTGACCGCTTCCCCCTCCCCCTCCACCTCCCTCGCCTCCCCCCAACCCCCCAACACCCCAGGTTCCAGGAGCAGCAGCGGGTGATGGCCATGTTTGAGGCGAACCTCCATCTGCCGGTCACCTGTGTGGACGCGTCTGACCGCTTCCTCTCCAAGCTCAGGGGCGTCACGGACCCGGAGAAAAAGAGGCACACCACTCAGTGCATCGAGCCCCCTTTCTCCCCCTAAACCCTGAACCTCGGCCCCGTCAATCCACCCCGTACCCAACCCCACGCTCGCCCCAACCCCAACCCCTACCTCCCAGGTTCCAGGAGCAGCAGCGGGTGATGGCAATGTTTGAGGCAGACCTGCATCTGCCAGTCACCTGTGTGGACGCGCCTTCGATCCCCCCTCCCCTCCCCCCCCCCCCTCCACTCCCCTTCTTTCCCCCCCTCCCCCCCCCCAGCTTCCAGGAGCAGCAGCGGGTGATGGCCATGTTTGAGGCGGACCTGCATCTGCCAGTCACCTGTGTGGACGCGTCTGACCGCTTCCTCTCCAAGCTCAGGGGCGTCACGGACCCCGAGAAGAAGAGGCGCATCATTGGGGCGGAGTTCATCGGCGTTTTCGACGACTTTGCGAGCGAGCTAGAGGCAAAGCTGGGGCACCGACCAGAGTGTTTGGTGCAAGGTGGGTGAACCGATTCATCAAAGGTTGGCATCAATCAGAGTGCCTGTTGCATGGTGAGTGTTTGTGGGGTCGACGCACGAGGGTGGGAAGAGGGAGGTAGAGGAGAGCCGCTGCTTCCTCTCCAAGCTCAAGGGCGTCACGGACCCCGAGAGGAAGAGGCGCATCATTGGGGCGGAGTTCATCAGCGTTTTTGACGACTTTGCGAGTGAACTGGAGGCGAAATTGGGGCACCGACCCGAATGCCTGGTGCAAGGTGAGGGGGAGAGAGGGGGAGGAAGAGAGAGGAAGAGGCGCATCATCGGGGCGGAGTTCATTGGCGTGTTTGATTGATGATTTTGCGAGTCAATTGGAGGCGAAATTGGGCCACCGACCCGAGTGCCTGGTGTAAGGTGAGGTGCATTGAGAGAGGGAGGGAGGGGAGGGAGGGAGAGGAAGAGGCGCATCATTGGGGCGGAGTTCATCGGCGTTTTCGACGACTTCGCGAGTGAATTGGAGGCGAAATTGGGGCACCGACCCGAGTGCCTGGTGCAGGGTAAGCCGGATTCAGAGAGGGAGGGAGGGAGGAAGAGAGAGGAAGAGGCGCATCATCGGGGCGGAGTTCATTGGCGTTTTTTATGACTTAACGAGTGAACTGGAGGCGAAGCTGGGGCACCGACCAGAGTGCCTGGTGCAAGGTGGGTGGTTGCGGTTGTGGTGTTGTTATGGGTTGGAGCGAGTGTGGTGCAAGAGCGAGGCTGGGGAGCAATCGCTTCCTCTCCAACCTTTTTCTCAAGTTTTCTATGCCCGGTCGTGACCGAGCTGTCGACACAACCGCTTTCCAGGTACATTGTATCTGGACATGTGCAAATCCCCCCCTCTGACCCCTTCCTCCTCTCCCCTCTCCTCCCCCCCCCCCCTTCGTCCCCCTCGTCCCCCTCCTCCCCAACCTCTTCCAGGTACACTGTATCCGGACGTGATTGAGTCCTCTAAAGTAACATCCCATCTGCCCCCCCAAACTGTTCTGGTCCAGGTACACTGTATCCGGACGTGATTGAGTCCTCTAAAGTAACATCCCATCTGCCCCCCCAAACTGTTCTGGTCCAGGTACACTGTATCCGGACGTGATTGAGTCCTCTAAAGTAACATCCCATCTGCCCCCCCAAACTGTTCTGGTCCAGGTACACTGTATCCGGACGTGATTGAGTCGTGCCCGCCGCCCGGCAGTGGGAAGAAGCACTCGCACACCATCAAGAGCCACCACAACGTGGGTGGTTTACCCGAGAATATGCGCTTTACCCTCGTGGAGCCCCTCAAATGGCTGTTCAAGGACGAGGTGAGGGACGGCGAAGAAGAAAATAAGAGGGGTGGGGTGGTTTACCCGAGGTTATACAGTTTACCACCCTCGTGTGGAGCCTAAGATGGCTGTTTAAGGACGAGGTGAGGGATGGGGGGAGGGGGAGAGAGGGGCAGGGTGGTTTACCCGAGATTATGCGCATTACCCTCGTGGAGCCCATGAAATGGCTTCTCAAGGGGGAGGCGAGGGAGAGTGGAAGAGCAAAAGGGGGGGGGGGGGGAGAGGGGAGGAGTGGAGTGGGTAGTGAGGGGTGAGGGGTGTGGGGTGTTTTTGGGGAACCGCGGAAGTAGGAGGGGGGTTTGGGGAAGAAAGAGGAGCGGACTGAGAGAAAAGAGTGGTGGGGATGGGGAGCAACGGCAGGGAGTCAGGGAGCTATGGAATGAGCTGGATGAAGTGTCAATAAGTGGAGTATCTGGGGGTAGGTTAAGATCGGCGTTCTGCTCAACGTCCCCGCCTCCTTCCTCTCCCGCCACCCCTTCCCTCTCCTCCCCAAGAATACAAAAAAATGAATCTCTTTGCCTCTTCTCTTTCTCTCCCATCTTCTCCCCCCCTCGCCCCCCTCCCAGGCGCGCAAGATCGGGGCTCTGCTCAACGTCCCAGCCTCCTTCCTCTCTCGCCATCCCTTCCCCGGACCTGGCCTTGCGGTTCGGGTGCTGGGGGACGTGTGCGCAGACGGGGCGCTCGACACCATTCGCCAGGTACGGACTGCTCGCCAGGTACGGACTGCTCGCCAGGTACGGACTGCTCGCCAGGTACGGACTGCTCGCCAGGTGCGGATTGCTCGCCAGGTGCGGATTGCTCGCCAGGTACGGACTGCTTGCTAGGTACGGACTGCTTGCTAGGTACGGACTGCTTGTTAGGTACGGATTGCTCGCCAGGTATGGATTGCTTGCCAGGTATGGATTGCTCAGGGTAAGAAAAATACATAGCATCTGATAGCACTTCTCAGGTGCATTCAACCTTGCAGTTCGGGTGCATGTGTGCTGAATACGAGCTGGTTTTTGAGAATTCTCAAAAACCTTGCAGTTCGGGTGCATGTGTGCTGACTTGGCACTGGATGGACACTATTTGCCAGGTATGCATGGCCCTAGTAATCGGCTGTTCAACAATACACTGGGTACAGATCATGTCGCATCAGAAGCACCTGTGCTCACGTGGGATCTGGCCTTGTGGTTCGGGTGCTGGAGGACATGCTGTGCTGGAGGACATGCTGTGCTGGAGGACATTCAGTGTTCCCCATCTTCACTTCCCTCCCTTCCACTGTCTTCCCCCACATCATCACTTTGATCTAGTCTGGGCATCAAGTGGACGAGATATTCATCAACGCCATCAAGGAAGCAGGGCTGTACGACCAGATCTGGCAGGGTTCAATGGTTCCCCATCTTTCCTCCCCTCTTCCCCTGTTCTCTTGGTCCGTTCCCCTGTTCGATTCTCGGCATCAGGTGGATGGGATTTTTATCAACGCTATCAAGGAGGCCGGCCTGTACGACCAGATCTGGCGGGCGCACAGTGTTCCCTCCCTTTCCTTTCACCTCTCCCTGCCCCTCACACGCTTGTCCCCCATCAGGTGGACCGTGGATGAGATTTTCATCAATGCAATCAAGGAATCAGGCCTGTACGACCACATCTGGTTGGCATTTCATGCCTCTGTACCCATTGGTACCCCTCTAAGGTCATTCTTCTCCTTCTGTACATCTCTCAACCCGGTCCCTTCCCCCCATCAGGTGGATGAGATATTCATCAACTCCATCAAGGAGGCCGGCCTGTACGTTCAGATCTGGCAGGCGTTCAGCGTTCCCCTTTCTTTACTTCCTTCTCCCTCTCTACCCCTCTCAACCTTTTCGTACCCATCAGGTGGATGAGATTTTCATCAACTCCATCAAGGAGGCCGGCCTGTACAATCAGATCTGGCAGGCGTTTTTTCTTCACCATCCTCCCCTCTTCCCTATTCCCCTCCTCTAATGCCTTCCCTGCCCCTCACTACCCCTCTCAACCTTGCTGTACCCATCAGGTGGATGAGATATTCATCAATGCAATCAAGGAGGCAGGCCTGTACGATCAGATCTGGCAGGCATTCAGCGTTCCCCTTTCTTTGCTTCCTTGTCCCTCTCTACCCATCTCAACCTTTTCGTACCCATCAGGTGGATGAGATATTCATCAACTCCATCAAGGAGGCAGGCCTGTACGATCAGATCTGGCAGGCGTTTTTTCTTCACCATCCTCCCCTCTTCCCTATTCCCCTCTTCTAATGCCTTCCCTGCCCCTCACTACCCCTCTCAACCTTTTCGTACCCATCAGGTGGATGAGATATTCATCAACTCCATCAAGGAGGCAGGCCTGTACGATCAGATCTGGCAGGCGTTTTTTCTTCACCATCCTCCCCTCTTCCCTATTCCCCTCTTCTAATGCCTTCCCTGCCCCTCACTACCCCTCTCAACCTTTTCGTACACATCAGGTGGATGAGATATTCATCAATGCAATCAAGGAGGCCGGCCTGTACGATCAGATCTGGCAGGCGTTTGCCGTCTTCTTGCCGGTGCGGTCGGTGGGAGTGCAGGGCGACCGGCGCACACACTCCCATGTGGTGGCTCTCAGGGCGATTACAAGCCAAGACGGCATGACAGCAGACTGGTGAGGATGGGATGTGGTGGGGTTCGGTGGGGTGGGGTGGGTTGGGATGGGTCGCCGTCTTCTTGCCGGTGCGGTCGGTGGGAGTGCAGGGCGACCGGCGCACACACTCCCATGTGGTGGCTCTGAGGGCGATTACAAGCCAAGACGGCATGACAGCAGACTGGTGAGGATGGGATGTGGTGGGATGGGGTGGGGTGGGGTGGGTTGGGATGGGTCGCCGTCTTCTTGCCGGTGCGGTCGTTGGGAGTGCAGGGCGACAGGCGCACCCACTCCCACGTGGTGGCTCTGAGGGCTATTACAAGCCAAGACGGCATGACGGCAGACTGGTGAGTGGGATTGGACGGGGTGGGATGCGGTGGGATGGGGTGGGGTGGGGTGGGAGTGGCTGGAAGGGCTTATGGGTGCGGTCGGTGGGAGTGCAGGGGGACAGGCGCACTCATTCCCACCTGGTGGCGCTGAGGGCGCTTATGAGCCAAGATGCCATGACGGCTGATTGGTCAGTTGGGTGGGTCGGGTAGGTGGGCGTCTGGGGTAGGTAGTTGGGGTGGGATGTGGATACATGGGATGGTTTGAACACAGATAGAGACACTTTGGTATACATGGAATGGTATGTACACAGATGGAGACACTTGAAGGCAGTCGGGCACACAAGCTCACCACCATGTGTATGGCAACGAGTGCGAGAGCAATTCTTTCCGCTCTTCCCTGCTCTGTTCCCCTCTCTTTTTTCCCACTCTGGTCCTCCCTCACCCGCCCTATCACTCACTCTTCCCCCCCTTCCCTGCTCACCCCCGCTCCACAGGTTTGAGTTTGATACCAAGTTTCTCCGTGAAGTATCAGCGCGCATTTGCAACAGCGTCAGTGGTGTAAACCGGGTAGTGTATGATATCACATCCAAGCCGCCAGCTACAGTGGAATGGGAATAGTGGCAATGGGGAATGACAAACTCAGGGACGCTATTTGTAATCTGCTACGCACATACAAATGCATTCCTTTCAATGAACAACTCATGTGCCTTGTACGCTGTCCGCTTCCACTATTTTCTTTTGGTATTCTGCTGGGAGGTTTCTAAGGTGTGAGGTGAGATAAAACTTCTTTGTTCAATCAACATTTGCAATCAATCACTGGAGTTCATTGTAGCGAGAATATGAACGAGTGGACAACGAAGCCCACTGGCCAGTTCTGGATTCATCGGTGTTATCTGGTTCCTAATCGAGGCGCTTGCCACTGCTCCACCACGTCACCCCACACTATCCATGGGCCAGCTTGTGCCAACTGTACACGGGCTGCCATTGGTGAACTTGGGCCCTGCCTGGCTCGTCGTCTCCAAGCCTCTGGCCTGGTCACCTAGGGCACCTGGCTTGGAGGCAAACAACACATCTACAGATCAATGGCCACCTTGGGCTCGTCGCCGCTGGCCGAGCATTGGTAGCCCTCGATTCCCTCCCCTTCTAGACTGCCATCTATGTTGTCGTGGTGTGGCGTGGGGTGAATGAGGCAAGCTCGACTTGGCAGGGTGGGGCAGGTTTGGGGGAAATTATACGGGCAGTCACAATTAAGCCCTTTTTATCACGCTTGGTCACGGGGGTATCACGGACAGTCACAGTACAGTACATTGCTATCGCGCGTGATCACAGCGCTATCACGCGTGGTCACACCATGCCCCGCATACCTATCACGTTTGGTCTCTGGTTGAAACACCCGCCAAAAACTCCAAAATATACTGTACAGATTTTGGAAATGATTCGCTCACGCGCGTTTTTGTCCTTAGTACTACGAAAAAGTTTCGCGACAATTCTCGGTAACTAGTTGAAAACAACTTCAATCTCTTGTTACTAGTCGATTGTCCACTATTCGATTGAGGCATAATTCCCTAAGAATATCACTTTCACACGGGTGAAACTCGAAGGTTAATTTCTGTTCCCAAGACAAAAAAACTAAAACCCATTCGGATGGGATTTAATTCGGGATGCATCAACCCTAAATACCTTGTCGCATGGCGTTTAGGGTTGAGGCCTCCCGAAGGACGTGCAATCCAATAGGGGTTTATTTTTGTTTCTTCAGCCCCTAAATGTCAGGCCAGAATCATGCGCGTGGTAACAAGCAATCAATATTGGGATTCCCCAAAATATCTACATTTTTTTGTGTGGTTTCAAATTCATTATTATCGTTTCATCTAGTGACCAAACGTGATAGCATCCTCCTCCGGCATAGCTTCCTGTCAGAGACTTCTAAGTCTACAATATCAGCTTTAACTTAGTCAGTATCTTAATCTGAACCAGTTTCGGGATCTACAGACCAGGTGCTGACTATCGACACCAAAATTATGTCCACACAGCGGACATTGGTTCATCGAATCTGCTTCGTAAAGTTCCCGTTTTTTTCAGGTTAAATACTTTCAAGCTTCAGACATTGCTTAAGTTGTCCCGACGAAGAATACAATGGCTGGACAGGTCTTTACCAAAGATGACATCGGAAAAGCATTGCTGGTCATAGACATCGCGGAAAACTCAAGTTCAAACAAGTTTGTCAACGGAACATCTTCCGTTTATCTTCATTTGCAGCCATTCATCGACAACAACGTTTACCTCATGTAATGTCCAAGATCTTTACTCCGATTGCGACTAAAGTGCTTGATGATGAAGATGTTTTTCCTCCTGAAACGCTTAAGCATGAAGATCTAAACAAGAAACTCCAAGGTTTTTATGTTCAGCTAGAAGACAACGCTGACAATGACGCTGACCCTGAAACTCATGCAAACATGGCTGACTTTGGAAACGCTATTAAACTACAAGATGCGCATATGCAGCTGGAAGATAACGATTAATGGCGTGAAGGTTCTAAGGAGTTCCCGTCAGTGGGAGCTGAAAATTTTCGTGAAAGCAACTTGTTTCATGGAGAGAAAAGCAGATATGAGGTAGCAGCTTCATCTGCTGCTGGGACATTACATCGTCAGCTTTCCCGTCTGCGGAGAGTCACCCTACAACGGGTGTGAACTACGAAGGAGGGCACGGAGTTGTGTGGGTGATCGTAGCGCTCTAGTAGCGTTCTAACAGAGTTCTCACTACTTGCTGTGTTCACAGAGGAATTTGGCAAGAGTTTCCACTAAGGAAATTTAAAAGAACATTGAAAATTGAGAATTAGAGTACAAGAATGAGCATGCAAAGTGATATCTCTGGAATGGCATTGCAACCCCTAGCAACCATTCTGCAAGGCGAATTGCCAGCACTGCATCAGAGCGGTTCGCCAACGCTGAAACAGAGCGGTCTGCCAGCGTAGCAGAAGGGCGACATGCCAGCGCTGCAGCAGGGCGGCCTGCCAGCGCTGCATTCGCAGGTGAATATCTGCTGAAAAAACCATCCGTGATAGCACTGTGATCACCCGCGATAGAAATCTACTGTACTGTGACTGTTCGTGATACCCCCGTGACCAAACGTGATAAAACGGGCAAAATTGTGAGTGCGCGTATACTTTCCCCAGGTTTGGTGAGGATGTGCCTGCATCTACATGACAGTGTTCATTTCGGCACAATCCCAGGGGAGGGGAAATTGTGTACGTGTACTGTACAGTGCAGTACACATACAGCAAATTGCAAGCACCTCCACATTTTTTCCAGACCATGTTCCCGACCAGCCTCAGGCCTGTGTTTGTGTACTTCCACCTCATGTCCTCCCTCTGCACCGCTTTCCACCATGTCTTTGATTACTACCTGGTTTTGTAACCTCCTTGTTCCCTCGTCTCCTGCCCATCGTCGCCCGTCACTTCTCTCCCCTCCTCTAGACTGTCACTCGATCAGACTACTCCTGCTGGCTTCCTGACACTTGTTCATCTGGCGTCCGAACTTCTCTGGTTGTTGGTTGTGTGAGAATAACAGCTCGGCTTCAGTTTCCTTCTCGCTGTTAGCTTCTCAGCTTCCACCCGTACCGTACGTATTGGTCCAACTAGCTCCAGCGCTGAAGACTAGCGTTTGATTCGTTTTTTTTTTTTTTTTGGTTACTGCGCGTGATTCAGGGCAAGTGCCGGTCGCCTCGCCGCCACTCTTCCAAAATCACAAGCGATGCAGTCTGCAGGTTTCGCTGAAGGCCGGCGTAACCTGCTGCGGTCCGCCAGCTTAGATCCTCTGCGCATCGACAATAACCAAATCAGTCATAGTTATAGTTATAACCATTCTTTAAACTCTTCAAATCAGCAACAGCTCAACCCTGTCCATCCCGGCGCAAAACCTAATATCCTCGTTAATGGCACATACGGGCCTAATAACGGGTTCCATCAGCCCGAGTACAGTCTTCCATCCCGACCAGGATCTTCCGCGGGCCCGATGTCGCGTCCGTCGTCTGCGATGTCGAACAGGTCGCAAGGATCGTCGCAGGTGTGCGACCCGCCGCAGTGGATTCGCGGGCGACAGCTTGGCGGCGATCCGCGCAGTAAAACTCACCTCGGCCTCCACGCCGAATCCGGTCAGGTCTTCGTCGCAAAATCCGTGTCGTCGCGCGCTCTCCCTCGCGACATGCGACAGCTCGACAACGAGCAGGCGATCCTCGAGGAGCTTCGCGGCTCGCCACGTGTCGTGCGGTTGTTGGGCGCGGACTGGGAAGACGACGCTGCCTTTCCAGGAGCTAGGGTTAGGAACCTATTTATGGAGTACGTTTCGGGCGGCAGCATAGCTGACTTAATGTCCGCATTCGGCGGGAGATTACCGGAAGCGCTGGTGCGGAGATACGCGCGGGGGATCTGCGAGGGGCTGCGCGATCTGCACGCGCGCGGAATCGTCCACTGCGACATCCGCGCCGCCAACGTGCTCTTAAACGCGGACAAAGGCGAGGCGAAGCTCTGCAGCTTCGGGTCCGCGATCCGCGCCGCCGCCGCCCCCGCCGCGGACGGCTCCGCCGCGGAAGCCGCCGGCGCGCGGAAGCCGCCGCCGGCGCGGTTCCAAGGCGCGGGGGCTTACAGCTGGATGGCCCCGGAGGTGGTCCGCCAGGAGGCGCAGGGCTGCGCCGCGGATATCTGGTCGTTCGCTTGCACGGTCCTCGAGATGATCACCGGCGAGCCGCCGTGGACGGCGCAGCTCGAAGCGGCGGGCTTCTCGGCGGCGCCTGGAAGCGCGGCCGGCGGCGGCGGCGGCGGTGCGCGAGCGTACGATCGAGACGCGGTGCTGCATATGATAGGGAGCACGTTCGAGGTGCCGCATATCCCGGCGGAAGTGTCTCCAGAGTGTCGGAGTCTGTTGCGACGGTGCTTAGAACGCGACCCGGCGAACCGGCCTAGTGCTATGTTGCTCCTAGACCACGCGTTTCTGCTGCCCACGCCGTGCCCGCCGCTCTTCCGCCTCCTAGGTGGTGGTAGCAACGGTAATAACGATGCTGCTAATAGTGCGAATAGTGTGTCTGGGTTTAGTTCGGAGAGTAGAAGTGCTTCTGTGTCTGGTGTAGCAGCTGCGACAGAGAGGCTTCGCACGCCGGACCGTTACAGAATAGGGTTACCACGATCCGCGTCAGCAGGTTCGGCGGAAGATTCAGGCTCGGCAACAGGCATGGCAGCAGGTATGGTGGCAGGCATTGGTCCCGGAGGGTTCAATGCAGGCCCCCCGCTCACGCCACCCAGTTCGTCCATGCATTCAGGTGGTTACCATAATTCGCTTACCTCGCCAAAAGCTGCTGCTGGGGGGTCAGGGGGAGGGTTCACGTCGCCTGGTTCTGGGGGAGGGGTTCCAGGGGGAGGAGCAATGGGGGGAGGATCAGGGGGAGGATTAGGGGGAGCGGGGCTGGGGGGAGCAGCAGGCGGGGGAGCGTCGATGGAACGACCCCCTACGCGCCGAACGCCGCTCCAACGGTCGCAGTCACAGCCCAAGCAGCTCATCTCCACTCACGTTCCTCTGCCTGGCACTGGTAACCCTGTTTGTAACCCTAATCCGCCTGGGGTGATTGCAACTCTGGCCCAGGGATCAACCAGTAGCATCCCTCCAACTGGCAAGGCCTCTAGTAGAAACACATCGCCCATGACCAAGCCTCCTCCTCCTCCTCCTTCCGCGGCTGCTGCTGGTGGTGTTGGTGCTGGTGGTAGCGGCAGTGCAGGTGCAAACCCTAATATGCCTATGGTCGATTTGGGGCCGAATTCAATGAACCCAGCCCTAGCTGCTGCTATTCCTGGCCCGCCTGCTCTACCAGCTGACGCAGGAGCCAATGGAACGGTGACAGGTGGCGCAATGCCATTGGGGCCCATGTTGGTGCCGCCTCCAGGCATCCGCATGGGGCCGTTGATGCGTCAGATATCCAAGGGTCAGGAGGCGATCAGAGCAGCAGCTACTGCAGCAGCAGGGGCAGCTGCAGGAGGGGGGGTGGAGACAGAGAGTGGATTTGCTCCCTCCCAGACGTCGCCGCCTCTCCCGCACCAGCAGTCGCAGGCTCGTGCCACTCCTCCTCGCCCGGGCCTCCCCCGAAGCTCCAGCGGTGGTAGCTCCGGGAACTACAGTGTTTCTTTCGCAAATGGTGGTGGTGGTGGTGGGTATAACAGTGGTGGTGGGGATGGTGGTGCTGTTGCTGGTGGTGGTTACACTAGCAGTGGCGGTGGCGGTGGGGGTGGTGGATACAGCGCTGCCCTTCCTCCCTCCCCCGAAGGCGTCACTTCCCCCAACACCATATTCTCTGCTCCCTCTCCCCCCTCCATGCCTCCCCGTCGTCCCCACGCCCACCGTCGCTCCCACAGCATCTCGCCAGAGCACGGTCACCTGGGGTTCAGTTCTGGGGCGGGGCCCACCCTTGGGATTGCCGCTGGCGCTGGTGGCAGCAGTGGTGGTGCTGGTGGTGGTGGTGCTGGTGGTCGATTTGGGGCTTATCCTCCCCCAGGTGTTAGTCCTGGAGCTGGGGCAGGTGCTGGCCCAGGGACAGGCCCAGGTGTTGGCCCAGGAGGAAATGGCAATTTATTGCAGATTCAGCAGCAACAGTTGCAGCAACATTACCAGCATCATTTTGGCCCTGGGAGCTTTCAGGAGCAACCTGCACCCAGGCCGAGCCGCTCTCCCGGACCTGCACCTTTGGCTCGGCGGCCAAATCTTCACCAGCGGTCCCCGTCTGCACAACTAGACATGTCTTCCAGGCGATGGGATTCACCTGACTACAATCAGGGCCTCTGATTCTTTGATGTATGATCATGACATTGTGATGCCGAACTGATGCATAACTTCTTAGTTGCTGTACTGTACATTGTGCTTGAAAAGGACTAGGTTGTGTGCTCGAAAACTCTAGTTTCCCAACGAGGCAAGCTTCATCGTGTACACTAGTGTACCACATAAAATATGTCACAAGTAACCAACTCGGGACTCGATAACGTAAATGATAAAAAGAAAACGCGTACGGCCACAAAATCGCTGCAGAGGTCAGTCCCGGAGTTCTTCTAGAAGCGCCAGTGTCAGCCGTGAGTTCGGTTGGGATTCCCGAAAGGGAAAATATGCCATTCAGGAGGGCAACAATCAGTTTCGGTATTGTGAGGTATTCTACGGTATTCAGCGTTTGGGAAGGGTTGAGGATTTTGAGCGGATCATTGAGGCTGAGGTGGTGCGGGTTTCCTCTGCTCTTCCCTGGTCCGTTCACAGATCGAGTCGGGTTATGGCTGTTCGTTCGACTTTCACACTAGTCATTGACCGTTGTGTGTCGCATACGTACTAGTCGGTGGTTAGAAGGCAGCGGATCCGAAGCAGGTGGAGCTGCGTTGCTGATGTTGAGCAGTGGTCGAATCTTAGCGCTGTAACGAAACAGCTCTTAATGATGGACAACCCCTCACATTCGCGTATCCCGCCAGTAGCGATGCGAAATCTTCTGCGTGGCCTGTTCTCGCCCCCTCTACTCCTCCTTGCTCTGTTAGTCCTCGTTCCATCCCAGCAGCACCCCACTAGTGTCAAAACTGCCGGGATTCGCGCCGCGATTGCCGCTAAGAAGTATGTGGCGCGAAAGGAGGACGTGCCGTTGATAAAGTGCGGCGTGTGCGAGCTGCTCGCAAAGAATTTGCTGCGGCAAGTGCGGGAGAAACGCCAGGCGGTTGCGCCGAAGAAGGTGATTCGGTCGCAATTCCGTGGTGCAAGTGTTTTCTCTCTCGAATTTTCGGCAAAGAACGCTTTCAATGAGTGCGGGAGGAGCCTACAAGGAAATCGGGAAGAGCCGAAGAAGTTTGTCGGTCGCGGATACTCGGCTATGGCGCCTATGAAAATTTTCGGACAGAGAACGTTTCATGGGCGAAAATGAATAAGTCATTACAAAGCAGCAGTTAAGGAATTTTACATCTCAAAGAAGCGAAAAGGATTATCTCGGGTCGAATGTCTCCCTTCCTCCGGTCCCCTTGTCCTCCCCTTCCCGTTCCCTCCTAACCCCTCCTCTTCGCTGTCCTCCCCCCCTGCTACCCTCCCCTCCGCTCCCTCCCTTCCTCTCCCCCCTCCTCTCCACCCCTTCCACCCCCTCTCCACCCTTTTTCGCCCATCTGCATCCCTCGTCTCCTCGCAGCTATCAGAGCTGAAAATTATCGAGCTTGTGGAGTCTGCATGTGACGTCAGCAAGGACGAGGGCGATTGGATCCAATGGCTGGACGTGCAGGAGAAAGGCGACAAGCTCGAGGTGAGGTGCAGGAGGAGGGATATGGGGAAGTTGAGGTGCAGGGAGGGTAGGACTTATGAATGTGCAAGACTGGATCCAATGGCTGGATGTGCAGGAGAAAGGCGACAAGCTCGAGGTGAGATGCAGGGATGGAACAGAGGCTTGGAAGAGGTTTGGGGTCCGGTTTGGGAACCGGTTTATTGATCTGGACGAGGGCGACTGGATCCAATGGCTGGATGTGCAGGAGAAGGGCGACAAGCTCGAGGTCAGATGAAGGGATGGAACAGAGGCTTGGGAACAGGTTTGGGGATCCGTCTGGGGACTGTTTTTGGTTTGGTGGCCAGGTTTTGATTCAGGACGAGGGCGATTGGATCCAATGGCTGGATATACAGGAGAAAGGCGACAATCTCGAGGTGAAATGGAGGAGGTTGGATATGGGGGAGGTGAGATGCAGGAAAGGTGGGAGCTGCTCGAGGCGAGATGCAGGAAAGGTGGGAGCGGCTCAAGGTGATTTCTGCACACCTAGTACAAGGCTATTTATGCTCTAAGTCACCATTTCCCACCCACCCACACTCCCTACCTTTCCTCCCTTCCCCCCCCCTCCCCTTCCCGCCTTTCCCCCTTGCCCCTTCCTCTTCCTCCTTTTCCCCCAAACCCACCCCTCCCTTCAGCTGAAGGAGTTCCCCTACCCTGGGGATTGCCGCACAGAGTGCAAGACGATTCAGAACGCTTGCCATGCCGCCACCCACCCACCCACATCCCCGTCCCCACCCACCCCCCTCCTCCCCTTCCCCTCTCAGCTGAAGGAGTTCCCTTACCCTGGGGATTGCCGCACTGAGTGCAAGACGATTCAGAAGGCTTTTTGTGCCGCCACCCACCCACCCACCCAACCACCCACATCCCCGTCCCCACCCACCCCCCTCCTCCCCTCCCCCATTCAGTTGAAGGAGTTCCCCTACCCTGGGGATTGCCGCACAGAGTGCAAGACGATTCAGAAGGCTTGCCAGGAGGTAATGTGAGGGAGTGGCGTGTGAAGTAGTGCAAAGAGGGGAGGGGGGGGTAACGTGCAAGAGATTGGGGGTTGTGGGGTAGCGCAAGCGAGAAAATGGGGGGCCGGGAGGGGGGGGAGGATGTGCAAGAGGTGATGTCGAAGGGGGTGTGGGGTACTGCAAGGTGGTAATGTGCGAGTGTGCTGGAGCTGTGTGGAGGGGGTAATGTGTGGGGTTGTGTGGGGGAGGAACTGGAGAGAGCAGGAGAAAATAGGAAATAATGGGAGTGGTGGATGAAATAGAGAAGGTAAACTTCACTTCCCTTCATTCCTTCTTTCCCATCCAACCCTCTCTTCCCCCACCTTCCTCTCCCCCCTTCCACCATCAGGTGATGGGCTTTTCAGACACGGACGTGGCAGAGCTCCTCTTCTCCCAGCCGTCCATCCTGGAAGCGTCTTCTTGCCCCACTCACCTCCTTTCCCCCCCCCACCCCACCTCCCTTCCCCCACCCCACCTCTCCTCCCCCACCTTCCTTTTCCCTTTTTCCCCCCCCGATCAGGTGATGGGATTTTCAGACACAGATGTGGCAGAGCTCCTCTTCTCCCAGCCGTCCATCCTGGAAGCAGAGTTCAAGAAACAATTGTGCCACGAGATGACCCCCACATGCAAAAAGCGACCGCCTCCTGTTCCCAAGGTACGAATCAACAGCGTTTATCATATTAGGCGCTCCCAGGGGAGTCAGCCATTAGGGAAAATGTTGAGATCCTCTTCTCCCAGCCGTCCATCCTGGAAGCAGGGAAAATGTTGAGTTCTCGAGGCAGCTGTGCCACGACATGACCCCTACGTGCAGAAAACCTACTGCTCGCATTCCCAAGGTACGGACAAACAAACATCAAGCAATGTGACTCCACAGAAGAGCTCCTCTTTTCCCGACATGAAGGGAGCTCGTCCATTTAGGGAGCCGATTTCGTGAAGCAGCTGTGCCACAACATGACTCCCACATGCAGAAAGCAGTCGCCTCCCGATGCCATGGTAGTGTGAGCACACACCGCATGTTCTTTATGCGTGTAACACATGGCGCTTACAGTACGTGGGCACATGTGTGCATCCTTTCCTGCTGCTCTTGTGTGTACTGCAGGGCCGCAAGCCAGGGGAAGCGTTCCGGCGCAAGAGCAGCACGGAGGTGGAGAGGGAGAGGATGATGCGAGACATGGACTTGAAATCTGAGAAGTACCGAGAAGAGGTGGGCAGGCAGCATGATTTGTTGGTTTGTGCATGAAAATAGGGAGGTGAAAAGGGAGTGGATGATTCGAGACATGGACTTTAAGTTATACAGTTTTGAGGCGCCTCAAAACCAGACTGTAACTCAAACAAAGTACCGAGAACAGGTGTGTGGGTGGGAGCGCGCAATGTTGAAAATATACGCAGTTAATATTCTTATCCATGGCTCCAATTTCTTCAACAATTATGTTGTCCACCCCCTTGTCCTGTGCAGAACCCTCACGCCCCCCGCATGCCTAAAATGAAGCTGTACTCGCGTGATGACCTTTTAAAGAAGACGTCTGTAGGGGGGATGGGGATGGGCGACGAGGAGGAGGACGAGGATGAGGAAGATGGGGAAGGGGAGGAGGAGGATCCTGAGGAGAAGCTGAGGAACGAGTTGGGACCGGGGACACATGTTGACATGGAGGCGATTCGGGCTGCTTTGAAGGCTGCAGATGAGAAGGTGAGAGTGAGGAGGAGAGAGAGGAAGAGGAACGGGAGGAGGAAGACCCAGAGAAGAAGCTAAGGAATGAATTGGGGCCAGGAACACATGTTGACATGGAGGCTATTCGTGCTGCTTTGAAAGCTGCAGACGAGAAGGTGAGATAGAAGGGGAGTGTGTGGGGATGAATCGAGCAACTCTTGAGGCTAAAGGTAAAAGGGTGAGAGGGGGGGTTGTGAGAGGGGGGGTTGTGACATGGGTATAATGAAAGGGGATGATATCAAAGGCAAGCTGAAAAACCTCGAACCCGCTCTTCATGTGCTCTAATGCTTTCACTTCTTTGGTTGATCTGTTACATTGTACGCTGGCAAATTTTGAGGCGCCAAAGGTTTACTTTCGCTTCTTTGGTTGGCCTGTTACATTGCACATTGGCTTGTGCACGTTGCAGGAGAAACAGAAGGAAGCGGCACTCAACTCCCCTCTTCACCGTCTCTACCTTTCCTCGCAAGCTCTCATTCAACGAGCCACTCACACTGGGACCACACTTATCAAAAGATTCCGAGCCACTGCTGCCGGGAAGCACACAAGCAAGCTCATTCGCCAGGTCCAGAAGAGCCAGGCGGTTAAGCAGGCAAAAAGAGCATTGGCTAAGGCTAAGAGGAGTGCTGTCGGGAAGCAGGTTGTGTCGATGGTTCGTCGTGTGAATGAGATGGTTGGTGAGGTGGGGGAAAGGGCCCTGCAGATGGGCGAAGAAATTCTGATAAGGCTTTTACCAGGAAATGGGGAGGGTCGTGGCAATAGGGATGGGCATGGGGAAGAGTTGTAGTGAATGCTGGTTCTAGTTCTTATGTGAACGAATGCCGAACTCTGTTTCTTGTTAGTGCCCGCTCTAAATGGTTGCATGTTTGTGCTAATATATTCATCAGTATTCAGTAACTAGAGCCAAATGGTTTTGCAGCACTCTGGTCGGGGCGGAGGGCACGCAACATCAGGCCCTGAGTGTATCTTATCTGGAGGAAGAGGCCACTCTGACTCCTCACGCACGGTTACGACCGTTCTTGCTTGTGTACACTTGCTCTTCGGTGTATATTTGCAATTACCATAAAAAGTAACTAGAGCAATCACTTGTAACGGAGCTGTCTGCAAGGAACTACCTAACGCTTTTGGCTAGGTTTGGTGATAAGCGAACTCGTTTGGTGAGACCAGGCTCGGCGTGGGCCCCTCGTCTGATTGGTTTACAAGGGATCTTGGGCGTCACGCCTCGATGGTTACTGTAGTCAGCCAGTAAGGGCGTGTAAGATCCCCGTGCACACAGAATCGGCCATCAAAATTAGGTGGCCGTAGCGAAAGTAACCATTTCGTGATCGGTTTGCGAATCTCGTCAATTTCAACCATCAAATTTGTGATTTGATGGCCGGAAAACTAGTCGACTCTTTTCCGACGCGTGGTCGACTTCAAATCGGCCATGCTGTCGACAGCAGCTGTCTACAGTGAGAAACGAAGTCGCATACGCTGCTACAGTGAAATTGCGACATCGTATTCATGTGTGCGACATCGTCGCACCAAGTCGTAAAAAAGGACAAACCGAAATCTTCCACCTCTGTTACAGCGGCCAGCAAAACCGTGTCAGATTTGGAGGCCACACTGAGTTGGCCGAAAATTTGTCGACCTGGTGACGACTAATCTGTCGACCTTCGCGAAAGCTTTGTCGACCAAAATGGTCGACAAAATTCAGCCAAAACGTGTGCACGGGGATCTTACCACCCTAGGTTGCCTTGCCGTGCCTCGAACGTCACCTCACCTTCCTCACCATACCATCATCGCGGCCTCTGTGGTGGGCAGGGCAGCCCCCCCAAACTTTTCCCTGCTCGCCAAGCCTCCGTTCAGCGAGCTTTTCGCAGCCCTTCCCCCTTCCGCTCTGTCCCGCTTTGCCCCTCCCACTCCATCTCGCTTCGTCCCACTCCCATGACTTGTGGTTGTGCGAATTTTAGACTTCCGTCAGCTTGCTTTTCTTTTCGTCTGTCCCTGTCGGTCTCCTAGGCCCAAGCCATCTCCGTCAGTCACAAGTTTCCCACTTCCGCCAGATATCTCTACCACACCTTACACATCACATCCACGCACCATACCGTACCACCCAAGTTCCAACAGACTCCAGTAACTGTGTTTCCTATCTTTCAGGCTATCGCTTCCCGTTCGTCGTTCGCAGCCATGGACTCCGCGAAAGTGGTGAGTCTGACAGCATGAGCCAGCTTCAGCGTTGTCTTTGCAAACTGTTACATTCTTTATTTCACCATTCGGTCCTCCTTCTCGGTGTGAGGCTAATTCACCTTCACTCCTCCGAGAATTTATCACAGGCTCTCTTGTCCACTGAGGACACCGAACCGCTCATCTCTTTACACCAACCAATCCTCCTCTTTTTATGTGCGAAACTAACTTGTTTCTAATTATCCGCACAGGCTCTCTTGTCCACTAAGGACAGCGATTCCACCGTCAACGGCTTGGAGGCTGGCGTTCGCCGGCTCGGCCTCCCTACGGGGTCCCTTCTGGTGCGTCCTGCAAGGCGCTCGCTTCTTCCTGAAATGCCTGGAGTCATCGTCGTGATTTTCCCGAGCTGAAATGCATGGAATCTTTGTTGTGATACTCAGAGCTACGTTCACTGAGGAATGCCTGCAACCTCTTGCTGAAACGTTTCATGCAAAATTCTTTTGTGCTGGATGCACTTTGCCCGTTGTCGTCGTTTGCGTTCTGTGACACGTCGAGTGAGAACTTCGATTTAATTTTGTTTCTCATCGCTTCCTCGTTTATCCATTACCTGTTTGGTGGAAACAGGGCGTGAACCGCAAGGGCGATGACTTGCTGGAAATTAACCTTCCGCGGAATGGTTTCACCTCCCGTTGCCTCGTTCTCTACACCTTTTTTCTGGTAAAGCCATGTTTTCCTTCACGTCTGAACCTTGTTTCCCCCGTCCTTCTGTTCTAAACATTACCATTCGTCTGAACCTAGTCGTTTCGCGGAACGTACAGCTGCTTCTTGGCAGTGTCCTTCCTGCTACTCCGCCGTTTTACCTAAAACCTGTTCGTTCCACCTGTCGTTGCACCTGTCCGCTTTGTTGCTCCCAGATATACGTGGCGATTTTCGCGGTGTTCTTCGTCGACCTTGATGCGCTTACTCCTTCCAACGCAGATTTCTGCTCCATGTGCCCCCTTATTGGCCTCGCGACACTGGTCTTAATGTAAGCAGCACCTGTGCATAACGTTCAAATTTCACATGCAGGGTGACTTCCTCTTTTCGTTACATTCTTTCCGCAAGTTCGTTATCAAGTCCTTGGCGTATCGACTTCCTTTCTGGGCAAATTTCGAAACTGTACTGTCCGTGCTGTCTCCGTCAATTCGCACATTTATCCCTCATTTTCAGCGTTACCATCATCATGGTTGTCAAGGCACTGACTCGCCGCCACCTCACCTTCACCCGCTCCGACTTCACCATGACGTCGTCCTTCCTCGGCCGCAAGTGCTGCTGCCGCAAGTCCGCCGTGCAGGGCAAGGCCTCTGACATTTCCAATGTCAAGATTGTGGTGTCTGGGGTAAGTTCACGGAACCTGTGTGTGTGTGCGCCCCCTTGCGCATGGGTGTGTTGTTTTAGCATGGGAATCTCTTGGAGCATCTTTGGGAGCTAATTGTTGTTCCTTATACCATTTATGCCCAACCTGACCCATCCTGATTTTCTTCAGGGCCAGTTTGCTGGTTTTGTGACGGCCTGCAAGGTCTCGGAGAATGTTTGTTCTCCTCACATGCATCCCCTCATTTCGTATCTCCGCGTTTTCCCCCTCTTGCACGCTCTCAGGGTCAGTTTGCGGGCTTCATGACGGCCTGCGAGGTCTCTGAGGGCGTGCGTACGCACCGCTTTGGCATGAACCTGAGTGTGAGCGAGAAGCAGTACCTTGTGCAGGAGATTGGGGACTTCCTCGCCTGCCCTTACTCCACCCAGGTCCAGCTTGCGTAAATGGTGTAAATACAGCACTTGCGGGTGCATGTATAGCACTAGGTTGAATGTACATGGAGTGGGAGTGGTGTGTTACTGCAATATGCAGAGCTGGCAACCTTCAGTCATGCCAGCTCGAAGGCTAGTAGATGCCTGTGTTAATAACGTTCATGGGGATGCAGCATTGGGAAGATCTGTGTGGTTTTTCCATTTGTTGCATGACAATGGCTTAAGAGCGTGATTTATCTTACTATGTACAAATGATACACGGTAATCAGCCTCAAGCTTGGCCTTGAGAAACGCCACCACCAGCCCAGCAGTAGCTGCCCGGGCTTTCTTTTTATGTGGCCCTCCAGGGCACACATTAACAGTCACTCGCATATCGTTGTTAAAGTCCGCATGGCCATACCTGGGCAGCACCACATGATACGCCGAATCTGCAAGATCCGAGTAAAAGAATCTGTGGCCGAAATACGCTGGTGCGCAGGGCATTCCACCTTTTTGCTCTGGAATGGGACCCAGCCCTGCTCCTATAACGAGTACAGGAATGCCCAGGCTGATGGAGCCTGGTCGGTGGGTCAGTGTAGCTGGGGGATTTTTTGTTTTGTTTGAAGCGCCGTCTACAGGGTCAACCAGAACAACTGCCCCGATTGTAACAGGGGATTTCTTGACTAAGCCCCGGGCAACTCCAAACGCGACTTTACCCCCTCGACTGTGTCCCGAAATAGCAAACTTTTCCCAATCGGGAATGGCTTTCACTTTGAGGCGATTGGCGAGGACTGATGCGAGGCGCTTGCGCATCCAGCCAATGACGTTTGCTGAACCGCGCATCTCTGGCGCTGTATTGTAGCCTGTTGTTATGGGGTACATCTGGGTTGTGGCAGGAGGGGGACAGGGGAAGGGGGGGAATGTTGGAGGAGGGGTTGGTGGGGAGGCTGAGTGAAAGAAGAATGGCGGGGCCGCTGTGTTGTAGCCTGCTGTTAAAGAGTGTATGTGAGCAGTGATTGAATGGGGGGAGAAAGGGAAGGCTGGGAGGAAGGGGAGGGGGGAGGAAAGGGGGAATGAGGGAGGAAGAGGGGGCAACCATCCCACCACCAGAACCGATCCATCACAACCTGCCAACAAGAAACCCAAACCTGAGAGCTAGGAATGGATATCTGAGCACGAAGCATACCTGGGGAGCGACGACGATGTAGCCGTGCTTGGCTATGCGCGTGAGCAGCTGCGAGTAGAAGGAGGTTTGGGCGGAGAAGCCATGCTGGAAGAGCAGCACCACATGTACACCCAAGCACCGCAATGAACCCATCCTTACCCATCTGAACACAGATTGCACCCACCCACATACCTGGGGAGCGACGACGATGTAGCCGTGCTTGGCTATGCGCGTGAGCAGCTGCGAGTAGAAGGATGTTTGGGCGGAGAAGCCATGCTGGAAGAGCAGCACCACATGTACACCCAAGCACCGCAATGAACCCATCCTTACCCATCTGAACACAGATTGCACCCACCCACATACCTGGGGAGCGACGACGATGTAGCCGTGCTTGGCTATGCGCGTGAGCAGCTGCGAGTAGAAGGAGGTTTGGGCGGAGAAGCCGTGCTGGAAGAGCAGCACTGGCAGGGCGGTGGCAGAGGCTGGCTTGGGCGACCAGATGCGGAGAGGCCTGGGGGGGTTGCTCTGGGGGGGAGAACAGGGTGAAGGGGGGGGGAGGAGGGAAGGGGAGGAGGGGAGTGTTGGGGGGAATTGGGCGACCAGATACGGGGAGGCCTTGGGGGGGTTGCTCTGGTAGCAAGGGAACAAGGTGGGGGAGAGGGGGAAAGTGTCGGGGGAAGGAAAGGGGAGACATGGGAAGGGTCGAGAAAGGAAGGGAAAGGATGGGAGGGGAAAGAAAGGGATGGGGAGGGATAAGGAGGCAAAGGGAAGGGATGAGGAAAGGGTGCGGAGCCTGAATAAAGTGGCGAAACGACGAGCTGATCGCCATTGAAAAGGAACGGGCGTTTATCTTACCTTCAAAAGGAATGCTCGCCGTTTTAGAAGGAACGCTCCGCGTTTCACGGCGTACGGTCAGCGGCTGAACACTTTCCCAGGCGTTGCATCCATGGTGGTAGCGTTCGTGTCAACTGAGGTGGCAGACGTTACATCTGAGCTGGCTGCCGCCGCATCTGGACTGACCGCCTCGCTCTCGACACGGACAATCGACGCGAGGAAGCAGAGGACAGCTAATGACGTGGCAAGAGCAGTCAGGACGCCACGTGGAAACCTACATTTTGCTGTTCGACATGACCGGCAATCTACGTCAACCATCTCCCCAACCACGTCCGCAAACGCGGTTCGCACCAATCAACCACAATTGAAGCTCGTCAACAGTCGGCCCTAAGCTGCTTCTGAGTGCTGCTAGTGTTAGGAAAACGAACGAAAAACGCGAGCTTCGCCAGTAAGACAGCAGAACTACTACGTGTCTGCTAAGGACGCGGCACATGTTTGCATATTCCCAGGATCTGGGGGGATCGGGGCCTCGCATCGATCCTGGCACATCGATCGGCACACCGATGTGCCCACACTGCAAATTTGCAGTGGGGTAGACACTTCGAGCTATAAGTGCCAGGGTCGAAATTGCAGGGTCGGGCAGGTTGGAATACACCAACAGATTGCAACGCGCAGCCAATAAGGGTAGAGCGTTGTCGTCGCCCAGCAATTTCATTCGCAGAAACTATGGAAATTTTAACCTGCGACCGTGGGCGACGCCGATCGATCGCGGCTGTCACCTGTGGCGCAATTTACTACCCTGCCAAATCAGACGCAAGATCGATGTGTGCCCAGTGCCACATCGATCGTGCGAGCTGCGGGTGCCACCACTTTGAGAGCCCATTTACTGTACATTTTGGCGATTTTGCGAAACTCAGATACCAGGCGTTCGCGGTGTCGCCACGAGACTGTACACACGGCACATCGATCCCCAATCACGATCGATCCTGCCTCCTGGCAAACAGGTGCCGCGTCCTAAGCTATTCAGATGATTTATTGGTTGCAGCTGAACTTATGCAGGCGTAGTACGATAGAGAGTACGGACGGAGGGACTAGTGAAGCTGAAGAGGGAGCTTTAGGAAACGACTGATAGGAGGTGCTGCCACGTAGGCAGCCTAGGTTTCTGTGCGGACCGACGGAAACACAGACATTTCGGTGCGCGCTTCGGGACGTCTAGCTAGAATATGTAACACCGCGACAGCGTTTTCGCTTCGCCATAGCTTTTGTGCTGGTGCTTTCGGTTCGCGAAGTTGAACGCTGTTTTCGCGTGACACGTTGAGATACATCCCGCCGCCGCCGCCGCCGCCGCCGCTGCTGCTGCTGCTCCCGCTGCAACTCCAACCTCTCACTCTCCACCCGCTGCTGAAGCTCCAACCTCTCACGCTCCAAACGCTGCTGCTCCTCACGCTCAAGACGAAGACGGGCCTGGTGGCGAGTCGGGTAAGGGTGAGGAGGAGGAGTAGCGTGAGGAGACGACGAAGAAGAACCTGCTCCGCCCTCGACAGCACCCGGCTGAGCACCCCCAGAGCGAGTACCCCCCGCGGCAGCACGACCTGCACCTGCAGGAGGTGTACCCGCACCCCCAGCCGTGGTGCCCCCAGTAGCACCAGCACCAGCCCCAGACTCTCCAGCTCCAGAAACACCACCAGCTCCAGCACCACCACCAGCTCCAGTACCCTCGGAACGGGCAGCTGCGGCAGGTGCACGCTCAGCGCCAGTGCCAGCACCCCCAGAACTGGCCGCTCCTGTAGGTGCACGAACAGCTCCAACGCCAGCACCCCCAGAGCGAGCACCGCCAGAGCCCTCACCTCTAGCACCGACACCCTCATTGTCCACAGTGGCCGGTGAAGGAAGCGCCGACGGCTGCTGCGGAGGCGGTGAGGACGACTGTGGGGAAGGAGGAGAGACCTGGGGGGGTACCGAGGGAGGGGGAGTAGCGTGAGACACACCAGACGGAGCGGGAACAGGGGGGGGTACCGGAGGAGCAGGGGCGGGAGGAGGAGGAGCTGGAGCCAGGAAGAGGGGAGGGGGGGGAACCGGGAGACCTCGAGAGGGGTACCTGACGTAGTAGGGGACGGACTCGTCGAAACGGACGTCACGAGAGTCAAAGAACCGGTGGGAGGGTGGGTGGTAAAAGGTGAAGTCAGAGGAGCCCTCTGGGAAACCAAGGAAGACACAGGGGACGGCGCGAGGCGAGATCTTGTCCGCAGAGGTGTCGCGGACAAGAGCCAAGCAGCCCCAGACACTAAACCTCGACGCAACACCAGGGGACCCTGTCCAAAGACTGGTCGGTGAAGCCCCTGGCCGAGAGACGCGAGGCCAGAGGTTCAGCTGGTGAGCGGCGTACCGAGCCGCGTAGGGCCACAGAAAATGGGGCGCGCGGGCGTGGATCATGGAGGTGCGGGCGATCTCCATGACCAGGCCTAAGCGGCGCTCAGCAACCCCATTCTGCTGTGGAGAGTCTGGAAGAGTCCAGGACTGGGTGATGCCCTGCTCAGCACAGAATCTGGCGAGAATGCCGGAGCGAAACTCACCCCCACGGTCGGAGTGGAGACAACTGACACGACGACCACGAGTGCCCTCGGTGGCGAGGAGCCACCGGATCAGCGTAGAAGTCACGTCGGACTTCTTCGCCAAAGGGAACACGGTGGTGTACCGAGAGAAATCGTCAACGACCACCAGAAAGAAACTCTCCCGCTCAGGGCCAAGGCGGGAGGCGGGGCCCCAGACGTCTAAGTGGAGTGTCTGGAAGGGCTCGGTGGCCGGACGAAGGGAGGAGGAGTGAGGGGTGGCGCGAAGCCGACCCTGGACACAAGGACCGCACGGAGGAGCTGGGGACGGCGGGAGTGGCGGGAGGACTCGGGGGAGGCCTAAGACAAGACGCTGACTGGACATGGCGCGCAGACGAGGAAGGGACGGGTGCCCCATCCGGTGGTGCCACAGAACGGTGGGGTGGGCAAGCGACCGACACGAGCACGACGCAGCAACTACACCTGACACAGCAACCTGACTGGACCCGGCTACCTGGTGGGACGGGGGAACCTGACGGGGGTCGGTGCGGAGGGTGTACAGACCAGAGCCCGGCTCCTGGCGGAAAGTGGCCAAGGGGGCGTACGTGTCACCGTCGACGCAGACTGCGGTGTCACCAGAAGGCTCAACCCAGACACCGACGTGCTGTCTCGCCAAGGTGCCCACACCAACCAGGTTCCTAGAGAACGTAGGAACGTGGAGGCCGGTCAGGGAACCAGAAGGAGCAGCTGGGCACGGGAGAGTAGTGGCGTGAGTCGCAATGACCGGTCCCGAGGAGGGATCGGCCAGTGCTACAGGGACAGGCGCCGGTAGCGGAGAGAGAGTCGTGCAGTCGCGGAAGAAGCAGTGCGACGCTCCTGAGTCCAGTGTGAAGGAGAGAGACGCGTCCGCCGAGGGAGTACCTGTACTAGTAGCTAAGCAAGATCCTACACTAGCACCTACTCTAGCAACAGGCAAAGATCCTAAGCTAGGTACAGGCAAGTACACAGATCCAGGAGCACTATAGTCAACATCAGCATACATGGCATAAGACCTAGCATCATCCATAGTCATATCAAAAACAGCAATGCCACGAGCAAGCAGCGTCCCCCAGCGTGGCGGCGGGGGAGCGGAGGGGCCGTGGTGCAAGCGGTAGAGGTCGTCGAGACGACTGAAGCAGCGTGCAGCAGAGTGGTCGGGGCGGCCACAGTACGTGTCCCTACGAGGACCCGTAAGGATCCAGTACTCACAGGGACCAACGTCGCGGCCGGCCGCGCGAGGTCCCCGACTGGAGGGGGCGCCACCGCGCCCAGTGCTCGGGGGACCCGCAGACCTCCACTGCTGCGGAGGGCCCCACTGCTGCGGAGGGCCCCACTGCTGAGGCTGCTGCTGCGGTAGGCGCTGCTGCTGCTGGCGCTGCTGCTGCTGCTGCTGCTGGAACCCCTCACCACCAGTGAAAACTCCACCGTCGAAAGGAGGGCCGTCAGGTCCCGAGCCACCCCCACCACCACTCCCACCACCTGCTCCACCGCCACCGCCACTACCCGCACCACCTCCAGTACCCCCGCCGCCCTTCCCGCCCTTCTTGCCGGCCTTGCCACGTTTCTGTCCGCCAGAGACAGAAACAGCCGCCGTCTCCTCAGAGGCAGAAGACGTGGGAGTGGCAAGGGAGGCAGAGAAGGTGGGAAGCTGTGGTACCGCACACCCCTCAAAAAGACGAGGAGGAGGCGCGGAAGAGGCAGAGGCAACGGTGAGGAGGTTACTCTCGATCTTCGAGAGAGCAGTCTCAAGAAGATCGATGGTGAGCTCAGTGGGGTGCTTCAGAAGAAGCGCGTCGCGGGCTGTGGCTAGGCGGTCAGGGAGGCGAGTGACTAGCCAGTGAATAGTGAGCCACATAGGGGGCGGGGCAAGGGCAAGCTGGTCCTCAGTGCAAGCAGCGCGAAAGCGAGCGTCAAGGGAGCGCAGGTGAGTAACAAGGTCAGAGACAGTCTCAAAGGAGGCGAGGTCAGGGTAGATAAAGGGTACGAGGAGGCGACTGAGCGACGCAGAGGAGGGAGTAGAGTAGCGAGCAACAATAGCCTTATACAGATCTGCAGCAGACTCGACCTGAGCGAAGTGGACTGCCTCTGTCGGCGGGAGAAGGTCGGTCAGGGCGAGGCAGGCAGCGGCGTCACGAGACTCCCACACGTCGCGAGCGAGGAGCTGGCGCTGGTACTCGGCCTCCTGCTCAGGAGTAGGCGGTGGGGTAGTGGGCAGCGGGCTAGGCTGCTGGGGAGCGGTCTGAGTACCGGATGCGTGTGCGAACAAGTGCACGCCATCCTGCCGCTGGCTCTTAAGGTGGCGCTGCGCCTGCGTAAGCCACGTGCTAAAATCTATAGGTCGCCCTTCAGGGTCGAAACGAAGTACTCGGGAGGTCGCCATAGAGGGCGAGACTGAGAGAGCGCGGCTGCCAGCCGCGGGAGGGGGGAGACAATCAGTAACGTGTGGGCAGGCGGGGAGGCATGTAGGTGGGTAGGTGGGCGGCGCAGTGCGCTGGCTGGTGGGCGGCGCGGCGCGCTATGGGGTGTGCGGCACGGCGTACTGAGTGGCGGGCGGGCTGCGCAGCCGGTCGGCGGGCGGGCGACGCGGCGCGCGGGCCTACGGGCGGGGCGGCGGGTCGACGAGCGGGCTGCGCAGCTGGTCGACGGCGGGCGACGCGGCGCGCGGGCCTACGGGCGGCGCTGCGGGTCGACGAGCGGGCTGCGCAGCTGGTCGACGGCAGGCGACGCGGCGCGCGGCCCTACGGGCGGCGCTGCGGGTCGACGAGCGGGCTGCGCAGCTGGTCGACGGCGGGCGACGCGGCGCGCGGGCCTACGGGCGGCGCTGCGGGTCGACGAGCGGGCTGCGCAGCTGGTCGACGGCGGGCGACGCGGCGCGCGGGCCTACGGGCGGCGCTGCGGGTCGACGAGCGGGCTGCGCAGCTGGTCGACGGCGGGCGACGCGGCGCGCGGGCCTACGGGCGGCGCTGCGGGTCGACGAGCGGGCTGCGCAGCGAGGCGACGGGCGGGCCGACGGGCGGGCTAGGCGACGGGCGGGCCTGCGGGCGTTCTAGGCGACGGGCAGGCCTACGGGCGGGCTGCGCGGCGAGGCAACGGGCAGACCTACGGGCGGGCTAGGCGACGGGCGGGCCTGCGGGCGTTCTAGGCGACGGGCAGGCCTACGGGCGGGCTGCGCGAGCCTACGGGCGGGTGGCGCGGTGGCTAGGGTTTAGGCCGCGCTGCAGGTCGACCGGCGGCGTGGCGCGTTAGGGGGCAGCTGGCTGGCTGGCTGGCGGCTTAGGGCTTAGCGCACTAGCGCGCTGGCGTGTGTGGCGAGCTAGGGAAGGAACGAAACCCTAAACCTAGGGCCTAGGAGCGAGGAACCTAGCTGATACCATCTCAGAAAGTAGCTACAGCGGAATGAGTAGGATTGATTGGGTTGGGGTACATATGCCTAACCCTAACTGCTTGTACCCCATATAGCATGACCCACAACAGGGTAACATTTGACAAAATTCCATTTGACGCAAGTGCCCCCGATTGCCCTGTTTGATGCATCATTTTAGCAGATGTGGAAAATCCAGTTGGAAGGTGTAGCTCTTGGCTTACCTTACCACCGCGCCATCGATCCCCTCGGCTATTGACCATGTCACTGTGCCCATAATTCGGCATCACCGCATGTACAGCCGGCCCAGCAAGGTCCGAGTAAAAGTATTTGTGCCCCAGCTTTTCTGGGGCACAATGTCTCCTTCCCTTCCTCCTTGGCACAGGCCCCAGCCCTGCTCCTATAACGAGTACAGGTGCACTAACAGTCAACGAATCAGGCTTCCTAACGAGTGTAGCGAATGTGTTAATTCCAAACCGGGTACCATTGGGGTTACCATCTACAGGATCCAAAAGCACAACAGCCTGAAGATGCATTGGGGAAGGCACAATAAGCTGTCTCAATAAGGCAAAGCAAACAGCACCCCCCCGGCTGTGCCCGGCTATAGCGAATTTCGACCAGTCGGGAGAGGCGAGGAGTTTGAAGCGGTTGGACAGGGTGGTGGAGAGGTGAGAAAGCAGCCAGGATATGACCCTGGCAGATGCTCGGATCTCAGGGATTGCATTGGTGGTGGTGGCTATGGGATACATCTTAAAATGTCAAAATGTAGGAGGGGCAGGTGGGGAGCGGGACATATGGGGAGAAGGGGAGGGGAAGAGGGGAGAGAGAGGGTGGAGGAGAGGTGAGAGCACAGCCAGGAGATCAGCCTGGGCAGATGCTCATAAGTCAGGGATTGCGCTGCTGGCAGTAGTGATACGATACTCCTCCCTCTATTCAACGCACCTGGGGAGCGGCGGTGACGACGATGAAGCCGTGGGAAGCCGCGTGGAAGAGCAGGCAAGAGCAGAGAAGCTGTGCTGGAAGAGCAGCACCCACGTGCACCAACCCACCACCGCAATGAACCCATGCTTACCCATATGTGTACAGGTGTCCACCCTTCCCACCTGGGACGCCACGACGATGAAGCCATGGGAAGCGACGCGGGAGAGCAGGCGAGAGTATTAAATCGTTTGGGCGGAGAAGCCATGCTGTGCACCCACCAACCGCAATGAACCCATGCTTACCCATCAGTGTACACAAGCAGGCACGCACCTGGGGTGCCACAACGATGAAGCCATGGGAAGCCATGCGGGACAGCAGGCGAGAGTAGTAAATAGTTTGGGCGGAGAAGCCATGCTGTGCACCCACCCACCGCAATGAAGCCATGCTTACCCATTTGTACACAAGCAGGTGCGCACCTGGGGTGCCACGACGATGAAGCCATGGGAAGCGACGCGGGAGAGCAGGCGAGAGTAGAAGAGGGCTTGAGTGGAGAAGCCATGCTGTGCACCCACCCACCGCAATGAACCCATGCTTACCCATCAGTGTACACAAGCAGACGCGCACCTGGGGTGCCACGACGATGAAGCCATGGGAAGCGACGCGGGACAGTAGGCGAGAGTAGTAAATAGTTTGGGCGGAGAAGCCGTGTTGGAAGAGCAGCACTGGCAGGGCGGTGGCTGTGGCGGGCTTGGGTGACCAGATCCGAAGCGGCTTTGGGGGGTTGCTTTGGCGGGAGAACAGGGTGAGGAATGGGGAAAGAACAGGGTGTTGGGGGAAGGGGAGGGGAGGGGGAGGGGGAGGGGGAGGGGGAGGGGGAGGGGGAGGGGGAGGGGGAGGGGGAGGGGGAGGGGGGGGGAGGAGAGGGAGGGGAGGGGTTGGGAGGAAGCAAAGAGCATGGGAGAAGCTGTGTTGGAAGAGCAGCAGTGGTAGGGCGGTGGCTGTGGCGGGCTTGGGCGACCAGATACGGAGCGGCTTGGGGGATTGCTCTGGGGGGAGAACAGGGTGAGGAACGGGGAAAGACCAGGGTGTTGAGGGATGGGGAGGGGGGAGATGGGTTCGGGGGGAAGGCGTGTTGGAAGAGCAGCGCTGGCAGGGAGGTGGCTGTAGCGGGCTTGGACGACCAGATACGGAGAGGCCTGGGGGGATTGCTCTGATTGGGGAACAGGGTGAGGAATGGGAAAGAACCGGGGTTGGGGGATGGGGAGAGGGGAGATGGGTTAGGGGGGAAGGCGTGTAGGAAGAGCAGTACTGGCAGGGCGGTGGCTGTGGCGGGCTTGGGCGACCAGATGCGGAGTGGCTCGGGGGGGTTGCTCTGGGGGAAGAACAGGGTGAGGAATGGGGAAAGACCAGGGTGTTGGGAGGGCGGGGGAGGAGGGGGTTGGGGGGAAAGCAGAGATCGTGGGAGGGGAGGAGATGTGCTGGAAGTGTAGCACGGGCAGTTACATTGGAGTCATATTTGAGAATTCTAAGAAATGACTTCAACGTAGCATGGAGAGTGGGAGGGGAGGAGATGTGCCGGAAGAGCAGGACGGGCAAGGCGGAGGAGGGGGACGGCTTGGGCGAGCAGATCCGCAGAGGCTCGCTGATGAGGGAAAGTTGGGCAGCTTTTGCAGGAGAACAAGAGAGGGTGTGAGTCCGATTGAGAGTGAGGGTGAGTAAAAGTGAGAGTGAGATTGAGATTAAGGGTGAGGGTGACGTGCGGATTGGGTTCGAGAAGGGAACATAAGGAAAGAGACGAGGAGAGTTTTTTTTCTGCTATTTTTGTTTTCTCCTCAGAAACGAGGCCAGTAGCCTCAGGACCATTGTCATTGTCGCTGCTATCCGGGTTACTCATGGTGCGTAACGTGCGCCACGAGTTATTACTTCAAGCAGCATTTACCCTGAAAAGAACCCGACGACGCTGCGGCAGCCATTTCGCAGCCACCGCATAGGTTCCCTTGCTGAACACCTTGGCGGGAGTCTCGTCCGCACGACAAACGAGAAATGGGAGGAGTAAGAGGACGAGGAGGAGAGAGAATACGCGACGTGAAAGCAAGTTTTGCATTGCTGGTGAAATCTAGGCTCGCTCATGGCTTTGCTTCACGAGAATAAGGCTTGGAGCTGGGGAGGAAATGCCAGCTTTTCGAGGGGGGGTGAGGAGCGAGCGAACCAATTCCTGAAGGGTGGGAGGGAAGAACGAAATAAAGCTTCAAGAGACGTAAATATATGTGATTATTGGAGTGTTACAGAACAGTTTCGTATCTCACGCGCCGCACGACGCTTTGCTATATCACGGACAATTCATGCACCATCTAGACCAGAGACCATTCACTGAAAGGACAGCGGTGGCCTAGTGCCGGCGCTCCACGTCGAACGATTTACGGTTGCTGTACGAATGGCGAAGCACAACGTAACCACATGAACATTCTGCAGGCGACATCTTTCGTGATCAGCATTGGTTTCCGCAGTTTTCTATCGTAATTCGCCTGCGCCAGCACTTCGCCTCATACGCCTCCTCTTTCGTCTATCCCCCCCCGACCTGCTTGTTCCCTTCGAGCAATATTCATTTTCACAGCAGCCCTTTTATCGTGAACACCTACCATTCCGTACATTCTATGCTCGTCCCTACAGGTATTTCTGAGCGGGTTGGTTACGGAAATCGTAAACACTTTACATTCTATGCGACCTCCTGCATTGGCGCTGAGAAGATGAGACTTCCTTTACGGATATCGTAGCACACTGCAGAGGCGATTCGACAAGTGACTTCTGAATCAACCGAAGTGATCAGGCACGACCAGCCGCAACTTCCTGTCCCTCTGCTGATGCCATCAACTGTTGATTAATAGCTAGCTTTTCAGCCGGCGACTGTATGGCGACTTCGCGCTTTGCGTCGCTCACATCTTCTATCGCGAGAGATAGTAGCGAGGACATTCTAGTCCTCTCCCTGGTGGCGAGTCGCTCCAGTCCAACGAGTCGCCAATACCTCCTACATCTTCGCGCGCTTTCCCGCATCGCGGTCTTCGTAATAACTTCGCTTCTGGCCGTCTCTTTGGTTTCCATCACGTCCGACGCGTCGCCTGTCCCCGACGCGTCGCCTCTCCCCGACGCGTCGCCTTTCGCTGACGCGCATCATCCGCTGCCAACTGCCAACTCTCCCCCAGAAACATCTTCTTCTGAATCCATTCCCGTGACAAACCCACCGGAAACTAGCACGCCCGTCCCTGAACCTCTCTCCTCGCTCCGAAGTCAGTCTGTCCAGAACCTCGCATCGCCCTCCTCTGAGTTCCTGCCGACTGCTCCCAAACTGATCGGAACAGATAACGGAACGGCGGGTCTGCCGGCCTTGACGGCCAATGGAACGGACGACGGCATGGCGGTCGCGCTGTCGAAGCTGATAGGAGCGGACGGCACGCTGGGGAAGGTGTTCAACCTGGGGCCGTATAAGCCGGTGGAGCGATCGTCCATTGGCGGACCCATGTTTATTTTCAAGGTGTGCACCACACACCACCGCACACCATTGTTTGTTACCTCATGTCACCGCACGTCACCGCATGTCACCCAGGTAGCTGCATGGCACTGCGCTCCATCTGGGAAGGTGTTCAACTTTGGGCCGTATAAGCCGGTGGAGCGATCGTCCATTGGCGGACCCATGTTCATTTTCAAGGTGTGCACATTGTGTTGCCTCACACATTACCGCATGTCACCCAATGTTACCGCATGGCACCTCACGTCACGGCACACCACCTTGCACTCTCAGGGAAGGTGTTCAACTTGGGGCCGTAGAGGACGGCGGACCCATGTTCATTTTCAAGGTGTGCCAGAGGCATTATTCCACACACCACCGCAATTCATTGCATGCCACCGCAGGTCACTGCGTGGCATCGCACAGTACCAGGGGAGTTGTTTGGACTGGGGCCATACAAGGCAGTGGAGCGATCGTTGATTGGTGAAGCCACATTCTATTTTGAGATGGCACTGCACTCGCTCACTCCCTCACTCACTCACTCACTCACTCACTCACTCACTCTGCCTCATACCCTCCTCTCTTCCCTCCACGCATCCCTCCTCTCTTTCCTCCACGCGTCCCTCCTCTCTTCCCTCCACGCGTCCCTCCCCTCTTCCCTCCACACGTCCCTCCCCTCTCTCACCCCATCCAGGTGCTACCTCCGCGTCCTATCCTCCTATGGGCGCCTGCCACGTCATCAGCCAAGTCCTTCCCGGTGGTTGTGTTTCAGCACGGGTGGGCCACTCGCAACTACTGGTTCTCTGACATGCTCAAGAGAGTGGTGTCTCATGGCTACATTGTGGTGGCTCCTCAGGTAACACCTCCCTGATTGATAATACCTCCCTGGTAGATAACGCCTCCCTGGCAGAAAGCACCTCCTCCGTGCCACTCACAACTGCTGGTTTTCTGACATGCTCAAGGGGGTGGTGTTTCATGGCTACATTGAGGTGGCTCCTCAGGTACGATCGTTTGCCAGATAACACCTCCCTGGCAGGCAACTCTTCCCTCACAGATAGTACCTTCCCCCCCTTCCTTCCAGATGTACCCACTCATCGGCCTCACAGGAGCAGTCTACGAGATGAAAGAAGCCTGTTCAGTCATTCGCTGGCTCAAAGACAACCTCAGGGATTGGCTCGCCCGCCACCCGATCCTCCACTGCCAAACCAAGTTCCACCGTCGAACCAAAGCTAAACAATCCCTGTTTATTCTTTGCACTCTCCACACGCCTTTCAACCCTTTCACTCCTCCCTGTCCTTCTTCCCCTCCTCCCTAACCCTATTTTCCACGTACAGATGTACCCGCTCATCGGGCTCACAGGAGCCGTCTACGAGATGAAGGGATCCTGTGCCGTCACCCTCTGGTTGAATCAATCACCCTCCCTTCCCTCAAGCCCTCTAGCATGTGTCCAGCCAGCCCAATTGTTTCCTGGTCTTGCATGCCCACACCTCCCTCCAGATGTACCCACTCATCGGCCTCACAGGAGCCGTCTACGAGATGAAGGGTTCCTGTGCCGTCATTCGCTGGCTCAAAGACAACCTCAAGGATTGGCTCGCTCGCCACCCGATCCTCCACCGCCGAACCAAAGCCTCGCCCGATTGGTCCAAATTCGCCCTGACCGGCCACAGCCGCGGCGGGAAAGTCGCGTTCGGTGTGCTCCGGAAACTTTTCTGCAAATCGGTGGTGCCGATTAAAGCCCAGTTAATGGCGGGGGGAAGAAAAGTTCATGGAAATCAGGGGATTCGGTGCTTACATACGTCCCAAACTCTATACACGTCTCGGCTCCGGTGGCGGTGTTAGGCACGGGACTGGGAGGTTCATGCGCTCCTGAAGGGGACAACTATAAAGAGTTTTATTCCGATATGGCTGGCCCGGCATGGAAATTTATCGTGCCGGGTTACGGGCACGCCGATTTTTTCAACAACTGGCTCGGCCCGGGGATTACTTTTATTTCGAAGCATTTTTGTAAGAACGGGCCGGCGAGAAAGCCCATGCGGGTGGTGACTGCCGGGCTGATGGTGGCTTTCTTTCAGGCCAAGTTACTAGATGACTCGGCAGATTTGGATGATATAATGGCCAACCCAGGCCACTCCCCGGTTAAGATAGACCAGCCTGTAGCAAAACCATAATGTAACTAATACTGTTGCTTTTCATTCGTAGTGCAGAAATGCATTTTTTCATTTTATCACCCTGTAATAGTAAATCGAAGCCTTCAGTTGGGAATCTTGGACCAATGGTGCTGGGGGCGCATGAACCTAAAAAATGTCTATTTCACTGGCTGCTGCTTTCGGTGCGCGGAGTGAGAAACCTAGGGGCGGTGCAGGGACCGCCTTGAACCACAGGAATAATCTATGTGGGGGACTTGCCTTTTCCACTAGAAAGTTTCAACAGACTAGCAGCTAGCAACTTCTCTGTTCGCATTCCGGCTAAACCAGTCACCTATTCAGTAGATTTTCCTTCAGTGCCGGACTCCGTTCGAGCAATGTCAGTATGGTCTTGTCGCACTGTAACCATTGCCCTTCGCCTGAGATGCCTACGAATACGTCAGGCTGCAGTAATTTGCCTCTTAACCTTAATCTCTAGTGGCTCGACGATTCCTGCCGACGGACCGCTCAAACTCCTCCCAATCATTACCATCACTAGTAAATACCGTACAGTCTTTTGATTCTTACCGTTTTGCCAGTCCCGACCAGAAAAATCCCAACCGCAAGCTGATTGGTGAAGACCGCACCCCCGGCAAGGTCTTCTCGCGTGGGCCTTATCGCGTGCTGGAGCGTAGAATCGGTACAAAGCGTCCTTTCGGCAACTCCAAGGTACGGACGGATGTCTTGATGAATTTTGAGATGTCTCACAGATGTCTTCTCGTGTGGTCCTTATCGCGTGCTCGATCGTATAATCAGTACAAAGCGTCCTTTCGGCAACTCCAAGGTACGAATGTCTTGATGCTTTTTCTAGACGTGTCAATGGCCTTTCCGCATGGACCCTATCGCATGCTCGAGCGCAGGGTTCATGCGCAGGGTTAATGGGAGGGAGCGCAGGATCGGTACCTCTTCGTTCCTCCCATTAACACTCTCCTCTGAGCTTTCTACCCTCCCCATTCCAGTTCGCCCCTCCAAAGCCGCTACGCCTGTGGGTGCAAGTCTCCTCATCGCAGCTCTCCACGCCAGTGCTGCTCTTCCAACACGGTTTCGCCGCCAAAATGCACTTCTACCGTCTACCTTATCTCTCCTCCACTAACACTCTCCTCTGAGCGCCCGTCCCTTCCCCCTCTCCAGTTCGCCCCTCCAAAGCCTCTGCGCCTGTGGGTGCCAGTCTCCTTGTCGCAGCTCTCCACGCCAGTGCTGCTCTTCCAACACGGCTTCACTTCTCTTTACCTCTTCCTTCCTCCCACTAACTCTCTACGCTGTCCCCCTCTCCCCCTCTCCCTCCCCTCCCCTCCCCTCTCCAGTTCGCCCCTCCAAAGCTTCTGCGCCTGTGGGTGCCAGTCTCCTCATCGCAGCTCTCCGCGCCAGTGCTGGTCTTTCAACACGGCTTCGCTGCTAAAACACATTTTTACTCGCAGCTGCTCTCGCGCATAGCCTCGCATGGCTTCATTGTTGTGGCTCCTCAGGTGCGCTTTAGGATATTTTGATTAAAACTCGCATTCTCTTGCCCAGCTGTTCTCACTCACAATCACACTTGCTCTCAATCATTCTCTTGCCTCCCCAAATTCATTTGCTGTCGATTCTTTACCTGCATCTCTCCAGCCCAAGATAATTTCCCTTTTTTGAGGCACGTAAAATATCACCTCACTAGTCCTTTCCTGTCGCATGCTTGGCTTGTTTGTTTCTGAGGATTCTTAAAGATGATTAAATATCACCTCACTAGTCCTTTCCTGTCGCATGCTTGGCTTGTTTGTTTCTGAATTTTTTTTTTTAGATGCTTAAATTTCACCTCACTGGTCCTTTCCTGTCGCATGTTTGGCTTGTGCCCAGATGTACCCCTTTATAGGCAAATCCAATACAAGGCCGGAGATGAGAGGCAGTGTACACGTGATCACATGGGTAAGGGCTAACCTTGACACATGGCTGCAACAGAAGAAGCAAAAACAATCACTGTCTCAGCCGGAACAGCAACTGCAAGCAATCTCTTTCCCACCCTCTTCCTCCTCCTCTTCCTCCTCCTCTTCCTCCTCCTCAACCTCCTCCTCACACCCGTCTTCATCATCCCCCCCTCCTTCAATAAATCTTCCATCTTCCCCATCATCATCGCCCAATAACGCCATCCCCTCTGCCACCTACCCTTTCAGAAACACGGTCCCCGATTGGTCCAAATTCGTCCTATCAGGGCACAGCGTGGGTGCCAAGGTGGCGTTCGGTGTAACACGTAACATCGTAACCCCCTCCTCCCCTGTTCCCATCGCCGCCCTCCTCCTTTTCGACCCTTCGGACGGCACCTCAAATACCTCCAAAAACGTGCCGCCCGTTCTCGTGCACAGGCCCAGCTCCCTTGTCGTTTCTGCCCCAGTTCTGATCGTAGGCTCGGGCCTGGGTCCGATCCCAAAAGGTCCCGGGCTGCCCGCCTGCCCGCCCAAATATTTCGGGCACATAACATTTTTTTCCGACCTAGCGGGACCTGCCTATTATTTTGTAGTGCCCAAGTATGGGCACTTGGATTACTACGATAAAAACATAGGGATTTATGGGGCAATGAGTGAGGTGGCCTGCAAAAAAGGCCCGGCAAAACGGCCGATGCACGTAGCTGCATCTGGAATTGCGGTTGCTTTTCTAAAAGCCAAATTACAGGGAGACTCTGCAGATTTGGATGACGTATTGAGTAGTCCTATACACTCTCCTGTGAAATTGGCAACACCCCAGTCAAAGGGGGCCTGATGCATAGGCGGAAACCATAGTACTATATACCGTCATCGCCCGGATATAAGACAGTGTTGAATAGTAGACGGGTGGTCTATTATACAGGTGTCTCTTATTAACAGGCTAGCCTCATTATAAGCCACCTATTTGTATGTACGGGTTAAGAAAGTGTAGGGGTTAGGGGCAATTGTATAACGAGGGGGTATCTTCTAAACGGTTCTTTGTCCATTTATAAGACTTATGTGACACCCTAAACCGTCCCAAATATACGGTAAGTCAATCCAAGCATTTTTGCCCGTGTACGAGATAAGACATATATGTCTTATATCTGGGCGATGACGGTAGAAAGCACGAATAATGATTTTACTGTACAATGATCTAGCAAACTGTAGTACCAACCTTATCTACGCATAGACAAAGTATCACCAGCTAGGCCTTTCACAGCAGAAGCTGCAAAACCTGTGAAGCAACGGATGTCACAAACGGGCAGCGGCAGCAGTAACTGTAGGAGTTGCAGCTCCGGAGAGAGCGGCAGGTGTTCCTTCAGGTGCTCCCTCAGGTGTTCCTGCAGGTAATTCCTGCCCGCGCCCCACTTTCCACCCCACCTCTGACAGCACCACAGGAGAATGATCAGGGTGTTGCAACAGATCACAGAGATCGCTCACATCACTCCCCTTCCCTGAACCAATCACAGCAGCACACCCTCCTTCCCTGTTCCTTATAATAATCGAGCCACAACCAATGCCTCCTTCCGAGTCAACCCCGCACGCCTCTCCTCTGCCTACACTCCTCAGGTACACTCCCTCAAGCCTTTGCCTCTCCCGCTCCAGCTCCTGCTGCTCCTGCCCCTGCTTCTCCTCCTGCGGCTCCTGCCCGTGCTTCTCCTCCTGCTGCTCCTGCCCCTGCTTCTCCTCCTGCTGCTCCTCCTGCTTCTCCTCTTGCTCCGCCTCCTGTTTCTGCTCCATGCCTTGCCCTTTCTCACTCTCCACCACAGCAGCAGTTGCCACATCAGCCACGTCACCTGCAGCATCAGTCACTAATCTTTCCAGAGCCTGCCTCTTCTCCTCTAAGCTCCTTGCCGCCCCTCTCACACCGCCACCATCCCCTGTCTCCACCTCCATCCCACTCCTCTCACTTCTCACTCCCCTCACTCTCCCTCCCTTCTCACCATACCCACCACCCCCAACCACAGCTTTCAAAAACGCCACTGCAAGCCCTCCAGCCGCCACCCGCATCGGTTCCCTAGCAGGCCCATTGTTGCACACTTTGCTAAACAACGGTCCGTAAATCGGCCCCAAGTTGTCATCATAAAAGTCAGCGTGGCCGCATTCGGGCACCGAAAAATGGTACGCCGGCCCGACCAGGTCCGAGAAAAAAACTTTGTGCCCGAGATTCTCGGGCGCGCAAGGGTAACCTTTATCGGAAGGGGATTTACCGCCTCTGGGAATGGGACCCAGGCCAGAGCCTATAACGAGTACAGGAGGGTTGTTTACCAGAGAGATGGAGTCCGGTTGATGAGTAAGTGTGGGAGGATTGGTGGCTTTAAATGCGGTTCCGTCCACAGGATCGAAGAGTATTGCGGCTTTAATAGGCACTGGTAACTTTGCCTCTACGAGTCCATGCTGCTGCTTTGTAGACCTAAGTACCTCCCCCACCAGCTTTCTCAAAATTCCAAACGTCACCTTCCCTCCCCGGCTGTGGCCTGCTAGAACAAACCTCGACCAATCAGGCTGCGCCACTGCTGCCTCTTCTCCTGCCCGTTCATCTGCCCCGTCGCCTGTTCCTTTTTTAACTGCCCGTTCAGCTGCCCGCGCAGCAGCCAGGGCAGCAGGCTTGATTCGTGCATGGATTAGGGCGTGCAGATTGGTGTGTAACCAGTTGATGACTTTCACAGCATCCCGCATCTCTGGCAGTGTGTCGAATCCTGCTAATATGGAGTACATCTGGAGGGTGGGGTGGGTGGGAAGGTGGGGTTAGGGAAAGTGGGAGAAAGGGGAGAGGGAAAAAGGTGGAAAGAATGCAAGAGTTACCCTGGGGAACAGGCACTACCAGTACTGTACCAAGTTACCAACAGCAATAAGCGTTACTCTCATGTAACAAAGGTAATATTTGAGGAGCCACGACGATGTAGCCATAAGAGACTATTCTTGAGAGCAGGTGTTATCCAAACAGCAGGTGCTACCCGAGGAAGGTCTTACCTGAGGAGCCACCACGATGTAGCCATGAGAGGCGATTCTCGAGAGCAGGTCAGAGTAAAAGTAGTTCTGAGAAGCGAACCCGTGCTGAAACACCACCACTGGCACCTGCCAGGTGCTTTCGAGCTTCTCGTCAGGTGAATCGCCAGGAGCTGCTCCAGCTTCAGCATCAGAAGCAGAAACAGCTACAGCATCAGCTTGGGAAGAGTCAGATAACTCGTTGCTGGGGAGACCTAGGACCGGAAGCCAGACGCGGAAAGGCTTGGGTGGCGGCTCCTGATTGGACGGAATGGGAACGGAACGGGACGAGACTGGGATGAGACTTTGCCAGGAAGAACGAGAGGTTTGAGATACACAGCAAATGATTAAAACATGATCCGATCCGAACCTCGGATGCACGTTTGGAGCCATGCCCAAGAAAAAATAAACCTCCATACCTGGGCGAACGAGCAGTCGCCTCGAGGTCCCTCGTTCTCCTCCACCACTCGAAAAGGCCTGCGACTATTGAGGCGTAAAAAAAAAATCATACGCAAAAGTTATACATATTGTTTTTATACATACCTGAGCAAATGAGCAGTCCCTAGGTCGCACGCTGTCCTCCACCACTCGGAACGGCCCGCGACTGAAAGCCTTCCCTCGCGTGCCGTCCGCCGTCAGGTTGACGGAAAGCGTCGAGCTCTTTTGACGGACGAAGACGACGGCGCAGGTGACGACCCCCACGCCGAGCGCCGCCGCCCAGAACATGCCGAGCCGCGGCATGGACGGCATGATGGCGACAGATTCACTGAATCTGGTAACCGCCTACTGCACGACGGACGAAGCACCGTGATGGCGACAGAATCAACTGTGATTTGGCCGCAGGTTGGGCCGCAACTGTGATTTATATCGTAATGCGAACAAATGTACTCTGCTCGCATGAACGCGAGAAGAGGTGATGAGGAATGGGCTTCAAGTGGCGCACGCAAGGAGATGGCGTGGCTAGGGATGCGAAGAAAAGGCCTGAACCCAAGGCGGAAGCTCTTTGGGTGAAAATTGCTGCCGTGCGGAAAAGGTGTTCAAATTGTACTCGCCACAAAGCTCCTTGATTTGTGGTCTAAACCAAATGGAATTACATCAATAGAATGCTGTTCAATCCCGAGTCTCTACTGCTTTTATTCTTTCTTTCAGATGGTGCTCTTTCGGACGACCCACTATCAAGCCTGGCAATGGCTTGCTCTTTCCTCCCATTCGAGAAAATTGATGCAATCAGCAGCTGGCGACGGGTCAATTTGAGCCATTCGCATCGCCACGTCACCAGCAGGTCAACAAGCTGAGCCCCTTCCCAGCTGGGCGTCGCCGCAGCGCGTTTCGATGGCTCAACATCAAACCAGACCGCGCCTCGTTGCATGTCCAATGTGCGACTCGATTTGCGACTCGAGGGGGACTCGGACTGCGCCAGCTTGCTATTCAAATTTCGTCACTTCCCGCCTCGAGGGGGATTCGAGCGGAGCGGAACGAGGGGACGAACAAAGAGGGGGAAGCGAGTTGCGAGCGGACGAACAGCCAGGGAATGGGGGGAACGAGCAGCAGCAAGCGGCTAGAGACGAGTGGGGAAGTGTCGCTTGGGGCGAGACGCACGAAGCTGCTGCTGCTGCTGCTGCGGCTAGCGGCTAGCGGCGTCTCCCCGACCCAATTCGTTGTTTTCCGCGACGCTAGCACAGCGCGAGCTCACTCGACCTTCCCCTGCGTGACAACATGTGCCCCCTGCCCGTGAAAACGGAAACATTCCTGATGTTGCCCCCGATGTGCTTGCCCCCTTCACGTATTTAGGCCGCGCGCCTGATATGCTCCCACGCATGGATTTTGCGCCGGATTTCCGCGCAGCGAATCCGAATCCGCCGCCCGTAGCAGCAGGGGGAGGAGGAGCGGTCGCCATAGTGCTGCTGGGAAACGCACTTTCGAGATCCACGGGGCCGTCGGGCCGTGTGCATAGATATATTGGAGTCGCTTTTGGGAGTTCTCAAAAAAGGAAGCAGGGGAATGTGGCGAATGTAGCGAGTACGAGACTCCATATATGCTCACGCCCTCTCGCGCGTGCCCCATTCCTCTTTGCCTTAGCAGGCAAGCAGCTCGGGAAAGATTCGCTGACACTCGCTGATTCGCGGATTCGCTTGTTACCGTAACCAGCGACTCCCAGTCCCAGACTTTTTAGATCAGGAGCAGGCCAGTTACAAGCCGAGTGTGGTAACCACACGTTCGGTAGTGTCAGGTTGTGCTCGGTACCATTGATAGGTGAAAAGGTCGCCTGCTCAAACCCGAGGTACTAGCCATCATGCTGCCTGGAGCAGGGGGAGGGGGCGGAGGAGGGGGAGGAGCGGGGAAGGAAGGCAAGCGGAAGATGTTTGCAAAGAGCCCGCGCTCCTTCCACCACTGGGTCAGCCCGTTGCTGCGGTTTCTGCAGGTAATCTCTTTACCCTGGGGTCCTGGTAACCTTGATAGCTCTGTTTTGGGGCGCCGTAAGAGCATATTTCACAAAGAACATGTTTGTTTACCTCTTCCCAAACCTCCTCTATTAATCGTCCTCTCCCAACTATCATCTCAATCCCCTTCACCCAACCACCCGTCACCCTCCCCTTCCCCTTTTCCCCCCAGATTTTTGCAGCGGTGTGTGCGCTGGCTGTGATGCTGACAGCCAAGGTCGCCGGCATAAGCTACTCCTCCTTCCACGCCTTCCGCTACCTCATTGCTGCCAGCGTCATCGCCGGATTCTGGGCGCTGCTGCTGCTTCTCATCGACCTGGGGCTGCTGGCTGCTGGCAGGACTTCCCAGTCAGCTATTTTCAAGATACTGAGGATCATTGGGGACTTTGTAAGTGGTTTTTGTTGTCTGGTGGGTTTGCTTATAACGAGGATGCAGGGCTCTGCAGTTGCTGCTGCTGCTTCTCATCGTCCTTGGGGGCTCCTGGCAGCAGGCATGACGTCTCACTCGGCCCTATCCTGAGGATCATTGGCGACTGTGTAAGTTGATTGTTGTCTTCGAGAGGTGACTGCCGGCTTTTGGGCCCTGTTGCTGCTTTTGATCGACCTTGGGCTGCTGGGAGCAGGCATGATGGCTCACTCGGCCATATCCGAAATCCTAAGGATCGTTGGAGACTTTGTAAGTTGTACAAAGCACATGTGGGGGGTTCATAACAAGGATGTTTGGCGCTGCTGATGCTTCTGATCGACCTTAGCCTACTGACAGCAGGCATGACGTCTCACTCTGCCATATTCAAGATATCGAGGATCATTGGCGACTTTGTAAGTTAATTTGTTGTCTGGTGAGGATGGTGAGGATGCTTATATTGGGTATGCTGGCCATTGTGCCTCTTGCTGCTGATGCTGCTCATAGACTGTGAGCTTCTGTGCTGGCTGCTGTGGGCTATTCAGCCGACCAATAACCCGCTTCCCACTTTCTCTGTTTTGGAGGATGCTTATAGTGGGGATGCTGGCCTTTGTGCCTCCTGCTGCTGATGCTGCTCATAGACCGTGGGCTTCTGTGCTGGCTGCTGTGGGCTCTTCTGTCGACCGATAAACAGCGTCCCTCTTTCGCTGTTTTGTTTGTATCTTTCACTCTTGCTTTCTGTTTTTGTCGCCCCTCCTTGCTTCCCTCTGCATCTCAGATTGCAGCAGCACTACTGCTCTCAGCAGGTGCAGCAGCAGCAGGGGTAACTACCTTCAATGACCAGGGTGGTTTCCCCTACCAGCAAACCATTTGCGAGGGTAACACCCCCTGGAATTTCTTCTGTGGGAGGTCCAAGGCCGCAACTGCCATGGCACACATTGGTTTCTTCTTCTTCCTGCCATCAATCATCCTCGATATAGGATCACTCGCTGTAGAGTATTATGAGGCTATATGATGGATGGTACCGTAGATTAATGGCACACTGAGAGGAGCAATCTGTTGGGAAGCCTTTCTGGTTGTTGGAGACGTTTCCCATTGGCGGCTTCAAGCCTCTGGTACTGTTGGGGATCGGGAATTGGAAATGGGATGATTCTAGGTAGGTGCTTGGATATGCTACACGTTTCTTTCTAAGTACACTAGGATAAAAACCTACCCTACAAGGATGTGGTACTTTATCAGATCCCTGATCGTGGGTTGTCTCACCTAAAACCATACGGTAATTTTGCATGTTGGCATCTGCCCCTATCTCGAACGCTGCCTTTGCATGTCATACCGTAACGTAAATCTTTGTGTCTAAGTGACGAACAATAAATATTACATAACGAAGCGATTCGATAACAGGTAAGTACTGTATCAAAGTGATCCTGACCTGACCCAGCCCGCCCGCACCCTCTCAATCCAAACTGCACTGCCCTGCCTTCAATTCCATACCTCTCCTCCCTACTCCCCTCCTTGCTCACTCCACCCCGGCACCCTTCACCCCATCACTACCCATTGCAACCCCTTGCAATCCGGCCTCCCAGCTATTCCTTGGGGGTAATATAAAGCAGCGGCGACCCTGCCTCAACATCCCCCCTCTCGTCCCTGCTTGCCCTGTATTCGCATGTGTCTGAACCTCTATCCACCACTTACCCACGCTAGTGCTAATTATCCTTGGGAGTGATATACAGCAGCGATGACCCTGCCTCAACATTCCCCCTCTCCGTCCCTGCTTGCCCTGTATTCCCATGTGTCTGAACCTCTATCCACCACTTACCCACGCTAGTGCTAATTATCCTTGGGAGTGATATACAGCAGCGATGACCCTGCCTCAACATTCGCCCTCTCCGTCCCTGCTTGCCCTGTATTCCCATGTGTCTGAACCTCTATCCACCACTTACCCACGCTAGTGCTAATTATCCTTGGGAGTGATATACAGCAGCGTCGACCCTGCCTCAACATCCCCCCTCTCCACCCCTCCCGCCCCTCCTGCTCCCCTCCCTCCTCCCCCTCCTCCGCCCTCCCTCTCACGCCCCGACCGCCTTCCAAACGACCCCGAAAACAACTCCAGAGGCGCCCACGTCCCACCCCCACTCCCCTGCCTCCCACTCCCCCCCGAACCGCTCCCAACCCCTCCGCTTCCCATCGCATCCCCCGCAATCCCCGACCCACCACTCAGCGCCGCATACCCACCACCTCCAGTCTTCGGTGTCCCAGCCTTAGCACTCCCACCAGCTGAATCAGCTGAGTCAAGCGGGTCAAACAAGTCAACGGCGAGTTCAATGCTCCCCTCCATCGTCCTCACCACCTCGAGCATCGAAGGACGGCTGTTCGGATCCTCCTTCACGCAATCCCTCGCGATCGTCGCCAGCTCAATCAACTCCGATTGGTTGAAAAACCCGCCCAGCGCCGAGTCAACCATCAGCGGCATCATCTGGGTATCTTCGAGGAAAGGGGCCGCGAGACTCGTGATATGCACATCCTTCATGGCCTTCTGTCCCGTAATCAGCTCCAGCAGAACCACTCCGAACCCATAGATATCCAGTTTTCGCGCGTCGGTGCGGGTAACCACCGGCTGTAGAAGCTCAGTCTCTGTCTCGCTGCTTCCGTCGCTGCTGCCAACAGCTGTGAGGCTGCTGCTTGCAGCGGCGTCGTCTCGGCCTGCTGCTGCTGCTCCGCGCTGGCGGCGGTTGGGGCGGCGGCGGGGTGGTTCGTCAAAGGCAGCGTGGGAGGTGGAGCCACGAGCAAGTCCAAAGTCAGAGAGCTGGGAAGGAGGGAAAGAGGGGGATGGGGGACGGGAGAGGAGGGGAGGAAGGTTATGTAACAGACTAAAAAGCGCTGCCAACAGCAGTGAGGCTGCTGCTTGCTGAGGCGTCGTCTCGGCCCGCTGCGGCTGCTCCGCGCTGGCGGCGGTTGGGGCGGCGGCGGGGTGGCTCGTCGAAAGCAACGTGAGAGGTGGAGCCGCGAGCAAGACCGAAATCGGAGAGCTGAAAGGGAAGGGTGGGTGGGGGGTATTGAGATGTCTAAAAAGGCGGCAGGGCGGCTCGTCGAATGCAGCGTGGGAGGTGGAGCCGCGAGCAAGTCCGAAATCGGAGAGCTGGGGAGCAGGGAAAGAAAGGGGGTGGGGGTTGGGGTGGGGAGGGGTGGAGAGGATTTTCAATGTCTGAGGCTTGTGCCTTGTCATACGTTAAGACGTCTCAGAAGTCTTTGTTCCTGGCTCGTGGCAAAGGCTGCTGGCTGAGGCATCGTCTCGGCCCGCTGCTGCTGCTCCGCGCTGGTGGCGGTTGGGGCGGCGGCGGGGTGGCTCGTCGAATGCAGCGTGGGAGGTGGACCCGCGAGCAAGACCGAAATCAGAGAGCTGGGATGGGGAACGAAAAGGGGGTGAAGGGGTATTGAGGAATGTCAAAAGGCGGTGGCGGGGTGGCTCGTCGAATGCAGCGTGGGAGGTGGAGCCGCGAGCAAGACCAAAGTCAGAGAGCTGGAAGGGAGGGAAGGGAATGGGAGAAAGGGAGCAAATGGAAGGGGAGGGGAGGATGTTGGAGGAGGTGACAGCAAGCAGCACGAGAAGCGGGTCACAGCCAAGGCTGGAAGAATAAGACAGCACCTTACTTTGTAAAATGCCTTGTAATACACGGTAGAAGCATGATGTGGTGTGGGCTTACCTTGGCGCTCATGTCGGCTGACAACAGGATGTTGGACGAAGTGACAGCACGGTGCACGAGAGGCGGGTCACAGCCGTGGTGGAGGAACGCCAAGGCCGGGAGAATGAACAGAGACGGTAATACATGGAGGGTCATACCTTAGCACTCATGTCCGCTGACAAGAGAATGTTTGAGGAGGTGACGGCACGGTGCACGAGAGGGGGGTCGCAGCCGTGGTGGAGGAAGGCCAGGGCGGACGCGAGGTTGACTGCCACGTGCACTCGCGCATCCCAGGGCAGAGGATCCACGTCGGAACCTGGTGGGAGGGAGGTACGGTGGGAGGGTTTGGGACAATAGAAGAGAGTGAGTGTGTGTTCGTAGCTCGCAGGCAAGGAGGACGCCAGGTTGACTGCCACGTGCACTCGCGCGTCCCAGGGCAGAGGATCCACATCGGAGCCTGGTGAACACAGAGAGTGACGCCAGGGAAGGATGGTGGGGGATTCAGGGATGAACGGACATGAGAGGAAAAAGAGGGGGTGTGTGGGTTGCAACAGATGCCAGGCTGACGGCTACGTGCACCCAGGCGTCCCAGGGCAGGGGATCCATGTCGGAACCTGGTGGGAGGGAGGCACGGGCCAATAGACTTTAGAGAGAAAGAGAGACGGGGAGTGCTTCGTGTGAGCGTGCAGAGCAGGCAAGGTGGACGCCAGGTTGACTGCCACGTGCACTCGGGCGTCCCAGGGCAAAGGGTCCACGTCGGAACCTGGTGGTGGTGGGGCGTGGGAGAGGTGTGAAATAGGTGAGATGAGATGAGAGCGAAGCGTGTGTGCGGCGGCCAAGGCGGAGGCAAGGTTGACGGCCACGTGCACCCGCGCGTCCCAGGGGAGAGGATCCACATCGGAGCCTGGTGGCATGGAGGGATGGGGACAAACGGAGTAAAAGTAGGAGGAAATGAATTACGAAAAGGGAAAAAAAAGAGGATCCGGGAAGCCTGTCGAAGAGCGAGCCGTGTAGCAGGAACTCAAACACGAGAATGTGCTCCGCCTTGCCAATGCAGTACCCACTCAAGCTGACCGCCTTGCAGTGCAGTGCACCCCGTTCTACTGCAGTATACTGGAGTGTACTGGTATATCAGTGCATGAAAAGAACACTCACGGTGCAGGCGGTCGAACAAGGAGCCGTGTGGCAGGAACTCAAACACCAGAATCCTCTCTGCCTTGCCGATGCAGTACCCTCGCAGCGACACCATGCATGACTCTCACAAGCTGACTGTGTGCAGGCTACAGCACATAAACACGTGCGAATAACCAGTAAAACACTCACGGTGCAGGCGGTCGAACAAGGAGCCGTGCGGCAGGAACTCAAACACCAGAATCCTCTCCGCCTTGCCGATGCAGTACCCCCGCAGCGACACCAAGTAGCGGTGGCGCGCCTTGGCCAGCAGCTGCACCTTCTCCCTGAACTGCGCTTCAGTCATCTCTGGTGGAAACGGATGGGGGAAAGACAGCAAGACAAGGGCGAGAGAGGAGGTGAGTACCCCCTCAGCGACACCAGGTAGCGGTGGCGCACCTAGGCCAGCAGCTGCACCTTTCCCCTGAACTGGGCCTCCGTCATCTCTAGTAAGAACGGGTGGGGTTGTTAGAACAGGAGTGGGGGGAGCGGTATGTTGCCCCTGGGCTTGACCATGCACTAGCTTGCAGCTACACCGAATGAGCACATCCACAACAACACCCATGCCCCACCCATGCCCCACTCCCACCCATGCTTCACCCATGCCCCACTCCCCAATCCGTGCCACTCACTCTCAGGCTCGTGGGCACACTTCACGATGGCACGTGGCTCAATCTGGTCGGGCAGGAAGTCGTCTGCGAGATACACGGTGCCGAAGCTGCCATTGCTGGCCTGTGCGCTTGTTCCCTTCCTTCCACACATGCTCACCCCCATCCCTCCCCATCCCATGTCACTCACTCTCAGGCTTGTGAGCGCGCTTCACGATGGCGCGTGGCTCAATCTGATCGGGAAGGAAGTCGTCGGCGAGGTAAACGGTGCCAAAGCTGCCATTGCCAAACACATTCCTCCACCTCTCCCCCTTGCATACATGCATAATCCATGCCCCATCCCATCGTATCCCCTTCCCACTCACTCTCGGGCTCGTGCGCGCGCTTCACGATGGCGCACGGCTCAATCTGATCGGGCAGGAAGTAATCGGCCAGATACACACCATCAAGCAACCATGCCCCATTCCCCAATCCATGCCACTCACTCTCCGGCTCGTGGGCGCGCTTGACGATAGCGCGCGGCTCAATCTGGTCAGGTAGGAAGTCGTCTGCGAGATACACGGTGCCGAAGCTGCCCTTGCCGAATACAGTGGTGAAGTTCTTGGTAGCTCGCTTGATCTTTGACAGGCCGTACTCTGTCACTGGGACTGTGAAGGTGGGGAAGGGTGGGGGTTGGAGGGCAAGAGAGGGGCAGGAAGTCGTCAGCGAGATACACGGTGCCAAAGCTGCCCTTGCCAAACACGGTGGTGAAGTTCTTGGTAGCTCGCTTGATCTTGGAGAGACCGTATTCCGTGACAGGGACTGGAGGTTGGGGAAGAGGAAGGGGGGATCAGAAAGGTGTGTGGGGGGGGAAGGGGAGGGAGGGGGAGAGGGGGTGTGGAAATGGAGGAGTGGGGATTGTTGGAGTGGGTTAGAGCAAGCTGGGAGGGAGTGGGCAGGAAGTCGTCAGCGAGATACACGGTGCCAAAGCTGCCCTTGCCAAACACTGTGCTGAAGTTCTTGGTTGCTCTCTTGATCTTGGAAAGACCATACTCCGTCACTGGGACTGCGTTTGGGGGGAGAAAAGGGGGGCGCATGGGTGAAGGCGGTAATAAGAAGATGATGAGGTGGAAAGGAGCTCGTGGAAACACACAGCAGAAAGCAGAGCAGGAAGCAGAAAAGCAACTGAGCAGCAAGCGCAGCAGCACTGCAGTGCAACGTACGCTGGTCGACGCGCGGGGCGGAGAAGTCAACGGCGGTGTAGCGGCGGCGCTTGGCAAGCATTGAGAAGAGGAGAGGAAGACAAGTGCCCGTGAACGAAACACAGTGCCATAGAGCAGTACCCACAGCAGCAAGCAGAGCAGCAAGCACATCAATCAAACATACGCTGGTCGACGCGCGGTGCAGAGAAGTCAACAGCGGTGTAGCGGCGGCGCTTGGCGGGCATTGAGAAGACGGAGCAGAGGAGGAAGAGCAGGGGAGCAGTGAACAGAGCACGGTGGCATACATACAGCTGTACCCACAGCAGCACCCTAAACCCACAGCAAGCGCAGCAGCACTGCAATGCAACGTACGATGGTCGACGCGCGGGGCGGAGAAGTCAACGGCGGTGTAGCGGCGGCGCTTGGCGAGCATGGAGAAGGCGGAGCAGAGGAGGAAGACGAACGCCAGTGAGAGCAGCGCCAAGAAGATATAGCTGAGAATGGGCTTCCAGTCCACTGCAGATTTGTGAGCGAGGGGTAGGAGGGCCCAGGGTTTGGGGAGGGAGTGGGGAAAAAGGGTAGTGAAAAGGGGAAAGGGGGAGGGAGTGAGGGGGATCATTGCTTGGCGAACATGGAGAAGGAGCAGTGGAGGAAGACGAGAGAAGTGTCACTGGGAGCACCGCCGGCAGCACAAAGGTCAGAGAATAGGCTTCCAATCACCACCAAAACCCACCTAGGGGTCCTGAAGGGACGGGAACGGCAATGGCGGCGGCCTGAGCCTCCCTCCCCCCAGGTGGGAGTGATGTGTGATAGTGTGCTCACTTCAACTCACTGTGCGGTGCCTGTGGCCAAAACACCACAGTACACACCTGGGGGACCCGAGGGGGCGGGAACGGCAGCGGCGGCGGCCTGAGCCTCCCCTCACGTGGGAGTGCCTGGCCAGGCGTTCTCCTCGGGCATATGTGCGTTGCCCTCCCACAGCGGTTGGTTCTCGTGGCTTCCAGGTGGTACCAGAGCGTATGATGTGTGATAGTAGTGTGCTCAACGCAACCCACTGTGCCTGTGCCTGTGCCTGTGCCTACAGCTTCTGAGATTTCAGGCACCACAGTACACACCTGGGGGTCCCGAGGGGGCAGGAACGGCAGCAGCAGCAGCCTGGGCCTCCCCCATCGGCCAGGCGTTCTCCTCGGGCGTCTGTGCCTGTGCCTGTGCCTGTGCCTGTGCCTGTGCCTGTGCCTGTGCCTGTGCCTGTGCCTGTGCCTGTGCCTGTGCCTGTGCCTGTGCCTGTGCCTGTGCATGCAGCTACAAACTGTCTACCACCCACACCACACCACACCACACCACACCCACCTGGTGGTCCGAGGGTGCGGGAACAGCAGCGGCAGCAGCCTGAGCCTCCCCCATCGGCCAGGCGTTCTCCTCGGGCGTCTGTGCGTTCTCCCACAGCGGCTGGTTCTGGTGGCTGCCAGGCGGCAGCCTGCCAGCACCTGTGATGTGCGATAGTGTGCTCAATTCAGTTCAACCCACTGTGCCCGTGCATGTGCCTGTACCTGCAACTACCTGTCTAGTGTCCACACCACACGCACCTGGGGGTCCTGAAGGGGCGGGAACAGCAGCGGCAGCAGCCTGAGCCTCCCCCATCGGCCAGGCGTTCTCCTCGGGCGTCTGTGCGTTCTCCCACAGCGGCTGGTTCTGGTGGCTGCCAGGTGGCAGCCTGCTATTGGGGTCCGTGGCCGTCTCGATCGGGCACGGGTCGTTGCCGCGATCCTGGCCGTCCAAGCAGTTGCCAGCGTAGCTGATCTCATGAGGTGCCAGGAGATAGTTTGGGAAGCGGAAAAGATGGAGAGGGGATACAAGGGAAAAAGGAAACGGGAAGGGAAACAAGAGGAAAATCAGAAAAGAACAACCACAACAGCTAGAGGTTGGTTGGTTCTCTATTTCATATCTTTCTTTGGGGAAGTGGGGAGGGAGGGGGTGGGGGGGGGAGGGGAGAGGGGGGAGGGTTCATATCTTCAGTCAAACTTCACTATTTTCTGATATGCACACACACATCGTATTAAAGAAGGACGGAGGTACGGAGCAGTGGGGGCAGGCTAGGCTGGCTGACAAATGGATCACTGCAAATAAAGCAGGGAGCCTAATTTTGAGTCAGGCAGCCACATTTGAGGCAACTCACAACACATCCTACCAAGAGGGAGAATAAGAGAGTGGCTTACAGGAACTGAAGAATGGAGCCGGCTTCCACCGTGGGGATGGGACCCTTGAGATAGTTGCCCGTCACATCACTGTGGTGAGTTCATGGTGGCGGGGTAGAGGGGCGAAGGAAGGGAAGAGCAGACGAGGATGGGAAGAAGGCAGAGGAGGTGAGCCTGCTGCATTGGTGCTTGCAGCCTGGAAGGAGCTGGTTTCCACCGTGGGGATTGGGCCCTTGAAATAGTTGCTCTAGAGTTCCTAGTTGCTCGTCCCCCTAGAGTTCCTCTCTAGCACGATCGCTTCGACCTTCTGCAGCCGGCACAGGCTCTCCGGAATGTGCCCCGAGAGGTCATTGTTGCTCAGATAGAGGTTCACGAGGCTGGGGATGTAGCAGTAGGAGGCGGGGTGTGCCCTGACAGTTCATTGTTTCTCAGCTGGTTCGGCTGGTCGTTACCATACCACGATATCACGATACTATGATACCACACGCACAGTAACCGTAACACTCACAGAATAAGGAGGTTTTCCATGGTGACGAGGCAAGCAGGGATCGTCCCCCCTATAGAGTTCCTCTCTAGCACGATCGCCTCGACCTTCTGCAGCCGGCACAGGCTCTCCGGAATGTGCCCTGAGAGGTCGTTGTTGCTGAGGTAGAGGTTCACGAGGCTGGGGATGTAGCCGTAGGAGGCGGGGATGGCACCGTCCAGCCCGTTCTTATCCAGATAGAGGCTTGCCAGGAAGGGCAGGCGGGAGTAGCTTTCGGGAAGGACACCTGTGAAGCTGCAGCCTTCCAGATTACTGGTTTATGGAGCAGGGGAGAAGGCGGGAGTGGGGGGAAAGAGGGAAAGGGAGAAGGTTTGCTGGGTTGCAGCGGGATGTGCTCTGAGAGAGAGAGGTCGTTGTTGCTGAGATAGAGGTTCACGAGGCTGGGGATGTAGCCGTAGGAGGCGGGGATGGTGCCATCCAGCCCGTTCTTATCGAGATAGAGGCTCGCCAGGAAGGGCAGGCGGGAATAGCTCTCTGGAAGCACCCCCGTGAAGCTGCAACCCTCTAGATTACTGGGGTTTAGAGCGAGGGAGAACGCCGGGAAGTGGGATGGGGAGGGGGGGGAGGGGGAGAGATAAGAGGGAGGGGGAGAAGGAGCGTTGGGCTGGAAAGCAGTTTTATGTGCCCTGAAAGAGAGAGCGGGGGTTGTTGCTGAGGTAGAAGTAGCTTTCCAGGTTCCAAGTCGCTGGTTTTGGATCGAGGGGAGAAGAACAAGAGTTCAGGCGTGTTTCGACTGGGGGAATAAGGAATTGCGGGTCGCTGGTTGATGATTTTGAGTCGACACACATTCACCCCACATGGTTGGTTGATTGCGACGTGCTTCACTCACATGGTTCGGAGGGTCTCGATTTTAGCGAGTGCCTCTGGAACAGGGCCAGTGAGGTTGGAGTTGAAGCTCAGATCGCTGCATGGGAGGGAAGGAAAGAGGCAGCGGAGGAGAGGGGTGTCATTTAGGCTTCCTTTCTTTTGAGTTGACTCAAACATCAACTCGATGCAAGTGAGTGCCTCTGGAACAGGGCCGGTGAGGTTGGAATTGAAGCTCAGATCGCTGGGTGGGAAGGAGAGCGAGAGGGGAAGGGGAGTGGGAGGAAGGGGGAGAAGAGGAAGGACAAAGACGAGGCGAGGTCCCAGGGATTGTCAGTCAAGAGGGAGAGAAGCAATGCGTGAACAGAGCAGAGAATGTGAAGTTGGAGTTGAAACTTGGAGAGGTGTATGAGGGGGGGAATGGGAGGGAGGGACCTTGAGAGGGAGGAAGGAGAAGGAAGAAAGTCAAACCAACCAACCAACCAACCAATGAGCCGCCAACCTAGCAGTCATACATACATGTCTCTGAGTTTCTGCAAGGTGGAGATCGAGCTGGGCACAGTGCCGTTGAAATGACTTGTGAGTCGACTACAAAATGAACCCAACCATACGACCCATCCCCAAGCAACCTACCAACCAAGCAGCCCTACACACATGTATCTGAGCTTCTGCAAGGTGGAGATCGAGCTGGGCACAGTGCCGTTGAAATGACTTGTGAGTCGACTACAAAACGAACCCAACCATACCACCCACCCCCAAGCAACCTACAAACCTAGCAGTCATACATACATGTATCTGAGCTTCTGCAAGGTGGAAATCGAGCTGGGCACAGTGCCGTTGAAATAGTTGCCCATGAGGTCACTGCAGGGGGGGAGCAGGGGGGGACAGGGGGACGAAGATAGATGGAGAGAGGGGCAACAGAGAGGGGGAGAGGGGCGAGAGAGACAGCGAGCTGGGCACAGTGCCGTTGAAATAGTTGATCGCAGTGGGGAGAGGGGGGGAAGGGGTGAAATAAAGGCAGTGAGCTGGGTTCAGTGCCATTCAGAATTTCAGAGGGGTTGAGAGGGAGGACGAACAGAAGCAGTGAGAGCTGGCAGGGGTACTGCTGCTTTGGAGGCCCCTTTTAAAAAGGCCTTCAGGATACCTGCCCTGTAAACAACCGACTCACAGGTGCACGAGGGTGGTGGAGAGCTGGTCACCAATGTCCTCTGGAATGGGGCCAGAGAGCAGGTTCGCCGCCAGGCTCCTGCTCATTCATTCATTCATTCATTCATCCATTCAGTGCCATGCACAGTGCACACACACCATGTTGCAGTGATGTGGCAGTAAGTGGCTCTACGAATGAAGCACAGGAGACGCGATACGACAAAGGGTGCACTGGAAGGGAACAACAGACAGAATGCACCACATTCTTTCAGGGCGCCTAAATACGAGAACACGAGTAAACAAGTGTGGAGAACGAGTACCAGACTGTGAGCATATGTACAGGAATGTGGAGTGGGCGTACAAGCATGGGGGCTTACAGGAATGTGAGCTTAGGCCAGTAAGCAACAACAGTTTCAGGCCAGTACTTGAGTTGATTCTCTGCCAGCGAACTGAGAGGGAAGCATGGTGGAGAGGATAGGGCATGAATGGCACATAGGGAGGGCAGTGATTGCCATGTGCTTCACTTCACGCTGTATTGCGATTCATGTCCTGTCATGTTACACAATGCAATGTCACATCATGTCACATATCGTGTCATGTCATGTCATGTCATGTCATGTCACGTTATGTCATGGTCACATCATGCCATGTGCAGGTCGTGCCATGTCATGTCATGTCATGTCATGTCATGTCATGTCATGTCATGTCATGTCATGTCATGTCATGTCATGCCATGGGATGGGATGGCTTACACATGCTGCAGGTTGGTCACCTGTTCAGCCGTATCATTCATTCATGCAATGTTATGTCAGGCCATGGCATGTCACATTGTGTCACATCATGCGTCACGTCATGCCATCTCTTGTTATGTCGTGTCACGCCATGGGTTGGCTTACACGTGCTGCAGGTTGGTCATCTGTCCAGCCATATCATCAGTCATGCGTGCAGTGTTATGACAGGCCATGGCATGTCACATTGTGTCACACATCATGTGTCACGTCATGCCATCTCGTGTCACATCATATGTCACGTCATGGGATGGCTTACACATGCTGCAGGTTGGTCATCTGCTGGCAGAAGGGAGCCTGACGGAAGAAGGTGAAGTTGTTGGAGCCCAGGTCACTGGTGGGACATGCAGAGGGGGCAGAGGAAGGAGGCAAGAAAAGAGGGGCCGGAGGTTAGCGTTGGTGGCCTGAGCATGTCAAAACTTTGCTGGCAGAAGGGTGCCTGGCGGAAGAAGGTGAAGTTGTTGGAGCCCAGGTCGCTGGTGGGACGGGGCAGGCAGAGGGGAGAGGGGGAGGCAAACATGGGGGTCTTTGAGCATCCCATTAACGCTGCTGGCAAGAGCGCGGAATGTGACTTTTGAGGCGCCTCAAGAGGCGAACACGGGGCCTTTGAGCATCGCGTAACTCTGTTCTGCTGGCAAGAGCGCAGAAGGTGCAGAGCTAGAGAGGAGGGAGGAAGGAGTAGTTGTTGGAAGTTGGGACCTAGGTGAGAGGGTTGAGGTGCAGTGCGGTGGAGTGCGGTGGTGCTCACAGGTATGTGAGGGCGTTGAGCTGGGAGAGGCCAAAGCAAGGTACGTCCCCAACAAGGTCGGCACGACGCAGATCACTGGAAGGGAGTGAGGGGAAGGGAGATGGGAGGGAGAAGAGAGGGAGAGACACGGAAAGGGGGAAAAGGGAGGATTGAGGGCGTTGAGTTGGGAGAGGCCGAAGCAAGGGACGTCCCCCACAAGGTCGGCACGACGCAGGTCACTGGAAACGAGGGGAGGGGAGAGGGGAGAAGAGAGGGGAGGAAAAAGGCGAACGGAAGAGAGGGGAGGAGAGCGCGAAACAGACATGAGTAAAGTACCATCCAAACTGGTGCGTCTCTTTCCGCTCTTTTGTTCACCAATTTGAATCGAACGAATCAGAATCTAACCGAACCAAACCGCGAGTGGCTTTGGTGCTAATCTCTAAGTGAGTAACTTACAGGCTCACGACTTGGCGCGTGTGCTCGTCACACTTGATAGATGTGGCCCAGGAGCCATCACATGGTGCCATGCGTATACACAACCATCTACCGCCACAATGGCATCAGCAGTTACAGTAACTCACAGGCTCACGACTTGGCGCGTGTGCTCGTCACACTTGATAGATGTGGCCCAGGAGCCATCACATGGTGCCATGCGTATACACAACCATCTACCGCCACAATGGCATCAGCAGTTACAGTAACTCACAGGCTCACGACTTGGCGCGTGTGCTCGTCACACTTGATAGATGTGGCCCAGGAGCCATCACATGGTGCCATGCGTATACACAACCATCTACCGCCACAATGGCATCAGCAGTTACAGTAACTCACAGGCTCACGACTTGGCGCATGGGCTCGTCACACTTGATAGATGTGGCCCAGGAGCCATCACATGGTGCCATGCGTATACACAACCATCTACCGCCACAATGGCATCAGCAGTTACAGTAACTCACAGGCTCACGACTTGGCGCGTGTGCTCGTCACACTTAATGGACGTGGCCCAGGAGCCATCGCAGGGGTCAGAGTCTTGCGTCCACGAGGGCAGCACGTCTGTCCCTGCTGCTGCCCTCAGCCCCGCCAGCATCTCCATCAGTACAACAGCTGGGTGAAGGTGGGATGGGAGGGAATGGGAGTAAGGCAAAGAGAGGGGGAACCGCAGCGGTCAGAGTCTTGCGTCCACGACGGCAGCACGTCCGTCCCTGCTGCTGCCCTCAGCCCCGCCAGCATCTCCATCAGTACAACAGCTGGGATGGGAAGAAAGGGAAGTAAGGGGAGGAAAGTGAAGAGGCAGGGCGTCCGTCCCTGCTGCTGCCCTCAGCCCTGCCAGCATCTCCATCAGCACAATGGCTGGGCGGTGGGGAAGGTTGGGAAGAAAGGGGAAGTACGGGGAGGAAAGTTAAGAGGCAGCACATCCGTCCCTGCTGCTGCTTGCAGCCCCACCAGCATCTCCATCAGCGCCACCGCTGGGAGAAGGAAGGGGGAGGGGAAGGAAGGGGTGCGGTCGTCACACTTGATGGATGTGGCCCAGGAGCCATCGCAGGGGTCAGAGTCTTGTGTCCAGGAGGGCAGCACGTCTGTCCCTGCTGCTGCCCTCAGCCCTGCCAGCATCTCCATCGGCACAACAGCTGGGAGACAGTGGGAGGGGAGGGAACGGGAGTAAGGCAGAGAGAGGAACCACAGGGGTCAGAGTCTTGCGTCCATGAGGCAGGACATCTGTCCCTGCTGCTGCCCGCAGCCCTGCAAGCATCTCCATCAGCACAATGGCTGGGCGGAGGGAGGGAAAGGGAAAGGAACGGGAGTAACAAGGCAGAGAGTGAACGGGACGGAGCGAGTAACCGCCGGGGTTCTGTCCATGTTGGCAGCACGTCCGTCCCTGCTGCTGCCCTCATCCCTGCCAGCATCTCCATCAATACAACAGCTGGGCGGTGGGAGGGAAAGGGAAAGAAACGGGAGTAAGCAAGGCAGAGGGAGACCAGGACGGAGCGAGCGAGCGAGCAACTGCAGGGGTTCTGTCCACGAGGGCAGCACGTCCGTCCCTGCTGCTGCCCTCATCCCTGCCAGCATCTCCATCAGCGCAAGAGCTGTTCCGTGGGGGAGGTTGGGATGGGAAAAAAGGGGAAGTAAGTAAGGCGAGGGCCAGGTTTGTATCGTGCATGCATGCATGAAGGCACTCACCGTCAGGCGAGGGTATGGAGGAGGAGGCGGAGGGGTCGACGGTGGTCTCAGCAGGAGTGGGCTCTGTGCCGCCCGGCTGCCTGGGAGCTGCTTCGTTCAGAGGCGGTCACACGGACCAACCACCAGCCCAGCATTTCCAAACTGCACCCTAAGATATGTGACTCGAACCCCTGGCACTCACCGTCAGGCGAGGGTATGGAGGAAGATGCCGAGGGGTCCACAGTGGTCTCAGCAGGAGCGGGCTCTGTGCCTCCCGGCTGCCTGGGAGCTGCTTCGCTGGGAGGAGGCCAAACAGGCCAACCCAGAGGCGCATAAGCTCAGCTTTGTATCGTGCATGCATGCATGCGTGCATGAAGGAACTCACCGTCAGGCGACGGGTCCAGAGTGGTCTCAGCAGGAGTGGGCTCTGTGCCGCCCGGCTGCCTGGGAGGGAGCTGCTTCGTTGGGAGGCAGTCACACGGACCAACCCAGAAGCACATAAGCTCAGCTTTGTATCGTGCATGCATGCGTGCATGAAGGAGCTCACCGTCAGGCGAGGGCAGGGCGGAGGAGGCGGAGGGGTCCACGGTAGTCTCGGCAGGAGTGGGCTCTGTGCCGCCCGGCTGCCTGGGAGCTGCTTCGTGGCGGTCACAGGGACCAGCCCACAAGCCCAGCATTTCCATAATGCACATTAAGATATGTGATTCGATCCCCTGGCGCTCAGACATATGAGGCACTCACCATCGGGTGAGGGCAGGGCGGAGGAGGCAGAGGGGTCGACAGTGGTCTCTGCAGGAGTGGGCTCTGAACCGCCCGGCTGCCTGGGAGCTGCTTCGTTTGGAGGAGGTTGGGTGGGGGCGACGGGCGAGGAGGGGCAGGGGTTCCTCTGCGCGCCCGCTGATGTGTCCAAGCAGTTGCTCGAGAAGCTGAAGGTGTGTGAGGGAAATGGGGCGGGGGAGAGAATGGAATGGAAGTGGCCATGTCAGGGGGCTGTGTGGCGGTGGGGACCGGCGAGGAGGGGCAGGGGTTCCTCTGCGCGCCCGCTGATGTGTCCAAGCAGTTGCTCGAGAAGCTGATGGGGAGGGATTGGGGGCAGGGGAGAGAAGGGAATGGAAGTGGCTTCATGAGGAGGCAGGGTGGTGGCGGGCACAAACGAGGAGGGGCAGGGGTTCCTCTGCGCGCCCTCTGATGTTGCCAGACATGCAGTTGCTTAGAAAAATATAAAGATCATACTGTCTACAGAGCGCGGGAGAGGCTTACTCGAACTGCAGAGGGCCGCCCACTGGGACGGCAGGCACAGGGCCGGTGAGGTAGTTGTCAGAGACGTCGCTGTGGGAGGGGAAGCGGAGATCGGGGGAAGACGGGGGGGAAGGACAGAGGCAGGTGGGGACGAGGGACGCAGAGACCGCTGGAACCACAGTCACAAACTGCAGAGGGCCGGCACAGGGCCGGTGAGGTAGTTGTCAGAGACGTCCCTATGGGGTGAGGAGCGGGAAGGGGTGGGTAGGGACGAAGCAACGAGGGGCAGAGAGGAGGGAGGGGAGGGAGGAGAGGGAGGCTCAACAAGGGCCAGCTGGAACGAGAAGCGCAGGGCCGGCGAGGTAGTTGTCTGAGACGTCCCTGTGGGTTGGGGAAAGGGGTGGGTAGGGGAATGGAAGGGGGTGGGGGAAGGTGAGCAGAGAGGGGCAGAGTGGGGAGGGGTTAACTTGACAAGAGCCCGCTGGGACGGCAGGCACAGGGCCGGTGAGGTAGTTGTCAGAGACGTCCCTGTGGGAGAGAGGGGGAGGGAAGGGGGATGAGGAGGGAGGCAAAGGAGGAAGTGGTTAACTCAACACGAGCCCACAAGAATGACAGGCACAGGGTTGGTGAGATAGTTGTCAGAGACATCACTGTGGGAGGGGAAGCGGAGATCGGGGGAAGACGGGGGGGAACAGAGCCAGGTGGGGAGAGGGGAAGGTGGGGAGGGGGGGGAGGGGAGCTGGGAAGAGCAGAGGGGGGTCGAATCAACAAGACCCCACTAGGATGACATGACAGGCGCACTCACTCACTCACTCACTCATTCACTCACGCATGCATGCATGCACACACACCCCCCATCACAACATCAGACAGAGTGTCCCCCTGCATGCAAATTTCACTCACAGCAGGCGCAACTCCTTCAAGTTGCTGATTATGCAATCCAGAATCCCCCCCTCAGCTCGTTCGGCGCCACAGCAGCATCGAGTCATACATACATACATACAGCCTAATACAGTCATACATACATACAGCCTAATCCTTATACAGCCTAATACAGTCATACATACAAACACACCGTAACAGCACCCTTCACATCACAGTGACTCACAGCAGGCGCAGCTCCTTCGAGTTGCTGATGATGCAGTCAGGAATGCTCCCCCTCAGCTCATTCCGCGCCAGCACAATTGTCTTGGCCTTCGCCAGCCGCAACGAGTCACGTAAGTAAATCTGGAACCAAACGTCACTTACAGCAGGCGCAGCTCCTTCAAGTTGCTGATGATGCAGTCAGGAATGCTCCCCCTCAGCTCGTTCCGTGCCAGCACAATCGAGACATACAGCCTAATTCTCACTCACGCACCATGAAAACACCATTCACAGTGACTCACAGCAGGCGCAGCTCCTTCAAGTTGCTGATGATGCAATCCGGAATGCTCCCCCTCAGCTCGTTCCGTGCCAGCACAATCGTCTTAGCCTTCCCCAGCCGGCAGAAGCTTCCAGGAATCTCCCCTGACAGCTGGTTGCTGCTGAGGTAGAGCGTGGCCAGGTTCGGCATGTCGCCGTACAGGCCCGGGATGGAACCTTCCAGGTTGTTGCGGTCCAGGTAAAGCTCGGTGAGTGCTGGCAGCTTGGCATAACCCACTGGGAGGGACCCTGTGAAGTCGCACTCCTCAAAAGCACTGGAAAGAAGGAAGGAGAGGGGTGTAGGTGTGGGTGTGGGGGCAGGAGGACATATATTTTAAGTCGACTCAGAGGAAGCTTGGCATAGCCCACTGGGAGGGATCCCGTGAAATCGCACTCCTCGAAAGCACTGGAAGGAAGAAAGGAACGAAGGAAAAGGGAGTGGGTGTGGGGGCAGGAGGCCAGGACTTTTGAATCGACTCAAATGGCAGCTTGGCATAACCCACTGGGAGGGATCCCGTGAAGTCACACGCCTCGAAAGCACTGGAAGGAAGGGGTTACGGGTGTGGGGGCAGGACTGGACTTGTAAGTTGGCTGAAAAAGCAGCATGGGCATAGCCCACCGGGAGTGAAATCGCTTTTGTTCACATTGACTCACTTCCAGTCACCTTGAACCTTGTTGATTTCCGTTGACTCACATTGACTCGAGGGACAGAATGCCGCTGAGGAACTCGGGCAGGGCGCCAGTGATATTGGTGTTGAAGCTCAAGTCGCTATCGTCTCACATTCACTCACTCCATTGACTCGATTGACTCACATTGACTCCCATTGACTCACATTGACTCGATTGACTCACATTGACTCCCATTGACTCACATTGACTCGATTGACTTACATTGACTCCCATTGACTCACATTGACTCAATTGACTCACGTTGATTCGATTGACTCACGTTGACTCCCGTTGACTCACATTGACTCAAGGGACAGAATGCCGCTCAGGAACTCGGGAAGGGTGCCGGTGATCTTGGTGTTGAAGCTCAGATCGCTGCAGAGGAACACGACGCAGGGAACAACACAGTGGATTGAGGCATTGGAGATATGGGGGAATGACCAAATGGGCGTGGGAGTGGCATTGGCTGGTTGGGACGTGGGCGTGGGAGGGTGGAGCAGGCAGGGTAGAATGGGAGCAGCAGGGTATGTTTCATCCCTGCAAGCAATTTTCATGTCACATTGCATCCATCATCCCACATCCACCCATCATCCCACGCACATGTATCGCAGCTTGTGCAGGCTGGAGTAGGAGTCGTAAATGGTGCCCTCTAGCTGATTGCCCAAAGCATTGCATGCATCATCCCACATCGCCCCATCCATTCTTGCAGCCATCCATCATGCCATCCCACGCACATGTATCGCAGCTTCTGCAGGCTGGAGTAGGAGTCGGGAATGGTGCCCTCCAGTTGGTTGCCCACGGCGTAGCTGCATGGTGGCAAGGAGAAAGAGGGAGGTGTGAGAGTGAGAGGAGAGAGAGCTTGGTTCTGCTGCGTGTGTGTCTGTAGGTGCATGAATGTGTGAGCGTGGAAGTGCACACGTGTGAATGTGCGCATATGTGCATGTGTGTGTGCATGTGTGTGTGCATGTGTGCATGTGTGTGTGTGCGTGTGTGCATGTGTGCATGTGTGCATGTGCGCATGTGTGCATGTGTGTGCGCATGTGCACATGAGCCATGTACGTACAAAGCCTCCAGATTGGTGAGAGCGCTGAAGGCGTCAGGCAGGGACCCGGTCAAACGATTCTCATCCAGCACCCTGAACGCAGGGAGAGAAGGGTTAAGGCAGGAATTTGGGTTGGAGTTGCAAGAATTGAAGAGAGAGGAGAGGTGGAGCAGGAGAAAGCCCAGAATAGGGGCAGGAGCAATCCCAGAGAGGGAAAGAGCGCACGTTGGAGCAATCTTTGTGAACAGAAGTATGATAAAGCGCCTCAAAACATGAAACTGTTGCTTTCTCTTTTTAAGTTCTCAAAACCGAGACCAAGTGAGGAACGGAAAACGCACAGGGTGGCGAGGTTCTTGGCGTTGCCAAGGGAGGCGGGGATGGGTCCCGTGAACCTGTTGTGGAACAACGACCTGTGTGGACATGGGAGCGGGTTGGAGGGAGGGGGGGTTGTTGGGGTGGGGGGGAAGGAAGAGAAGGTGATTGCACAGGGTAGCGAGATTCTTGGCGTTGCCAAGAGAGTTGGGGATGGGCCCCGTGAACCTGTTGTGGAACAACGACCTGTGCGGGCGGGGAGTGGAGGAAGGGGGGAAGGGGGGAGCTTTCGGAAAGTGGTTTGAGAGGGGATGGGCCCCGTGAACCTGTTGTGGAACAGCGACCTGTGTGGAAAAGAAAAAGAAAGAGTGAAAGGAGAGCGGGGTTGTGGGGGGGAGGAACGGGTGGGTTGGGGTTGGGAAAGAGAAGGCAGTTCGACAACTAAGAGAAGCCCTGCCAGTCCAAAATGGTGTACCATATATCAGGGTGTCATTGAAAAATCTTAGAAATACCAGGCATGTTGTAGCATATCCTATCCCATCTCACTCACAGGTGGTTGAGTCGCGGCCACGAGCCCAGCCAGTCCGGGATGCCCCCCTCTAGATCGTTCGTGGCCACCTTGCTGCAAGGAGAGGAGAATAAAAGGGGGAGGGGAGGTGCGGAGGAGAGAAAGTGGAGAGGGGAGAGGGGAGAGGGGAGAGTAAACACGAGAAAACAAGGACTGCCACCTTCAAAAGCAGTTTATCACACACTCAATAAGCACACCTAGCACACTTCCATGAGCCCAGCACTCACAAGAAGACCATGTTGGTGAGACCGGCATAGCTGTGGGGCAGAGGGCCGGAGAACTGAATGTTTAAAAGCTTTGCCACCTCGCACTAAGCTGACCAATTTATCACATCACACCCACAATAATCATAACTCTACTGCACTCGCAAATAACCCATGAGCCCAGCACTCACAAGAAGACCATGTTGGTGAGACCAGCATAACTCTGGGGCAGAGGGCCCGAGAACTGATTCCCTGCAAGGTTGCTGCAGGTGGGAGTGTGAGGATGGGGGGGAGAGGAAGAGGAAAGGGGCATGGCATGGAGAGATGGATTTGTGCACAACACAAGCCTGCCGTATAGACAAGGACACGAGGCAGAGCCCTCTGCTATGACGTGGCTCATGAAGGAAAGAGGGCTTTGTAGGTGCTAGGCTGCTCTCTTCTCCTGTGTGCCACTCACATGGCCTGCAGGGACGTGAGCTGAGCGAATGATTCAGGCAGAAGGCCCGTGAAGTTGTTGTTGGCGAGGGTGCTGTTGGAAGGGACATCAAGGAGAGGGGAGGAGAGGGACTGGTTGGAGAACTGAGTTTGTTCTTTAAGCGCCTCAATAAACTTCTCAGGCAGAAAGCCTGTGAAGTTGTTGTTGGCGATGCGAGGGTGCTGTTGGAAGGGACATTAAGGAGAGGACATGGGAGGGTGTAGGGATTGAGTTTGTTTGTTAGGCGCCTCAAGAAACGGTCGCAGGCAGAAGGCCTGTGAAGTTGTTGTTGGCAAGGGTGCTGCAGGGAGGAATATCAAGGAGAGGAGAAGGGAGGGGAGGGGAGGGGATGGTTGAAGGCTTAAGATCCTTCTTAAGATCCTTCTCCAAATGCCTCAATAACGGGACTCAGGCACAAAGGCTGCAGGGACGGACGAATGCAAACCAGTGGAGGGCGGGATGGCAAAGGGGGAGGGGGAGGGTGGGAGAACAGTGGGAAGGGAACAGTGGGGCTGCCAGCTGATAGCCATCAGTACTTATTCGTCAATTCGGCTGAACATCAAATAGGAAACGACACTGACATGGATCGGAGCTTGCTGAGGGCCGTGATGGTGTCAGGCAGGTGTTTGGGTCAACTCAGAATATAATCAATACATCCATCCAATAATCCAACCGAACATTGAAGGGAAAACGACACTGACATGGATCGGAGCTTGCTGAGGGCCGTGATGGTGTCAGGCACGCTGCCAGAGAACTGATTCTCCTCCAGCTTGCTGCGCGTGGGAGGAGGGAGATACAAGGGACAATGCAAGGGACAATGGGCGGAGAGGAGTGGAGGTTGAATGGAGAGCAACAGCACTGCCAAATCAACCTCTGAGAAGTCATTCTTCCCCGACTTTGTCCCTTGTATCTCCCTGCCATGGGAGGAGACGGGTGATGAATCATCCAGGCGCCTCAAAGGAGTGTAGCTTCTCGTAGGCGCCTTCAGGGGTACCTCAAGAGAGGGTGGTGAAAAGAGGAAGGAAAGAAGGGAAAGTGAACAGCAGGACTCGAGCAAGACTAGTAGAGAGGAAGCCATATTGAGAAACGTACGAACGATCCTATCTGTGCTCTGAGATTCCCTCATTATAAAAGGAAACTCACAGGTGCAGCAGGTTGGGCATCACAAGCACGTCCTCGGGAAAATCGCCCGTGAATTTGTTGGTGCTCAGATCGCTGGAACGACAGAGGGAGAAAGGTTGCGTGGGTGAAAAAGGAGGGAGGAGGGAGGGAGAAGGGTTGTATGGGGTGAGGACGAGTGGGAATTGTTGAGCCGAGCTCTCTATAATACGGAAAATGAGATCCCTGTGGAGCCAAACTCAGCACCATAGATGCCTTTCTCGAGTATGTGAAAGAGAAAGGAAGGAGGGGAAGGAATTACGGAAGAGGTATTACAGCAATGTGAGCCTGGTGAGAGCATTGAAGAAATGAAGGTGGAAGAACCTCAGAAGAAATAGAAGCAATTTGTTAGGCGCCTCAAAAACGTGTGTGAGAGGTCTTACAGCGATGTGAGCCTGGTCAGAGTATTGATGAAGGTTGGGAACCACTGCAGCTGATTGTCTGCTAGGGAGCTGAAATGGGGAAAAAGGAGACCAAGGGAGAAGTAGGGAGAGGGCGAGAGGGGAGAGGGGGGTGGGAGGGAGCGGGAAGAGGAGGAAGGGGGGTAAAGGTAGCAGATGAATGCTCGGTTGTCAGAGTATAGAATAGTTTGAATCTTTTCTCAAGGCACGGATACAACATAGACCTGATGGTTTACTCAACGCGCTAAACAGCACATCCACAAGGCATTTCCCTTTTGAAGGTGCTAAATGCACTAAGAATTACACCTCTCACCCAGTAAGCGTCACACTTACAGGTGCTCCAGTCGCGTGAGTAATTCCAGAAACTCCTGCTGGATGAAGGATGAGAACCCGTTGCCACCCAAATCACTGCATCATACTATGCCAGGTGCTGTACGCAATAAGCATCACACTCACCAAGCACCAGAGCAACTAGACACCACACTTACAGGTGCTCCAGGCGTGTGAGCCTCTCCAGGAACTCCTGCTGGATGAAGGACGTGAACTCATTACCGCCCAGGTCACTGCAGTGAGGGGGGTGGAATGGGGGAAATAGGTTACGGATGAGGGTATCGGGGAACGAGTTTACGGCGAAACATCAGTTTAAGTGTGAGTCGCTCCAGAAACTCCTGCTGGATGAAGGATGAGAACTCGTTGCCTCGCAGGTCACTGCAGTGAGGGGGGTGGAATGGGGGAAAGAGGTTACGGATGAGGGTATCGGGGAACGAGTTTACGGCGAAACATCAGTTTAAGTGTGAGTCGCTCCAGAAACTCCTGCTGGATGAAGGATGAGAACTCGTTGCCTCGCAGGTCACTGCAGTGAGGGGGGTGGAATGGGGGAAAGAGGTTACGGATGAGGGTATGGGGGGAACGAGTTAACGGCGAAACATCAGTCTGCGCGTGAGTCGCTCCAGAAACTCCTGCTGGATGAAGGATGAGAACTCGTTGCCTCGCAGGTCACTGCAGCAAGGCGGAATGAATGGGATGGCACCGGGAAACAGGACAAGCACATGAGGCGAAACCGAAACAAGAGTAAGGGGAATGGGTGCTCGCCTTTGAAACACTCAAATCACAGCCTCGGAAACTCTATCAGGCACTTGAGATGCTGTTGCAGGATTTTGTTGATTCAGTCTTCTTCATTGTAGCAGGCATCCATCAACTGATCACTCACAGGTACGTGAGTCGGTTCAGCTGTGCCAGCTCTGCTGCAGGGATGGCTCCTGACAGGTTGGCCCGACGGAGATCACTGCACAAGGAGAGCAAAGGAGGGAGATGAGGACGGAAACGTGGGGCGCTGGGTTTAGTTCAGAAAGCAAGCGGAGGGTCTTCAATTCGTGGCGAACGCTGAAGAATGCCACGGTCAGGAGGAAGGGAAAGAACTCATAGGATCGCCGAAGACCTCAGCTTGAATGTTGAGGCTCTGAACCGACTCACAGGCGGATGACGTGGCCGGTCATGGGGTCGCAGATGACCTCAGTCTCCCACGTGCCGTCACAGGGGTCCGACCCCTGGTCCCATGTCTGCAGGGCGTCTGGGGAGTCCATGCGCAGTGCTGCCTGCAGCGCCACCAGCTGGCTCACTGGGAACATGAACATGGGAAAGAAGGGAGAAAAGGGAAAACAGTTGTTCTCTTCTGTGTCTCTCCTTCCCCCGGATCTGGTCCCACGCCTGCTGGGCGTCTGGGGAGTCCATGCGCAGCGCTGCCTGCAGCGCCACCAGTTGGGCCACTGAGAACAACAACATGGGAAAGAAGGGAGAAAATGAACACCGATTGTCCCCTTCTCTGTCTCCTCTTCCCCCTGGTCCCACGTCTGCACGGCGTGTGGGGAGTCCATGCACAGTGCTGCCTGCAGCGCCACCATTTGGCCCACTGGGAACGTGGGGAAGCAGGGAGACAAGCAGCGAGAAAGACATTTGAGCAGCGAACTTGTTAAGGCAGGGCAGGGCAGGGTGGAACTTATTATAACAAAAAGCTAAGAATACTTACTGTCAGGGAAGGACAGGGTGGAACTCATTATAAAAAAAGCTAAGAATACTCACTGTCAGGGCAGGGCAGGGTAGTGACGCCAGGCACAGGCACGCCTCCCGGCACCTGCTGCTCGATGCTCCCACCCCCAGTCCGCTGCTGGGGCACCCCCACATTCTGGCTCACAGACCCGCCTCCTTCCCGGTCAATCGGGACCCCGACTTGCTGGTTAACATCCCCCCCTGGCTGCTGGGTGAGGGGATTCCCGACTTGCTGGTCGGGGGGGACGCCTCCTTGCTGGTCGGCTGGGGCGCCAATCTGCTCCTCTCCTCCACCCGGTGCTGCTACTGGGCAGGACGGGGAGTTGTCGCCTACGTTGTCAAAGCAGTTGTTCATGTGGCTGGGAGGGGGTAAGGGAAAGGAGGGAGGGAAGGGGGGAAAGGGAGGGAAGGGGGGAGGGGAATGGAAGTTGGGGATATGCTCGTTGCTTCCCTCCCACCCGGTGCTGCTACTGGGCAGGACGGGGAGTTGTCGCCTACGTTATCGAAGCAGTTGTTCATGTGGCTGAGCGCGGAAGGTTGGCGGGAAGGGAGGGAGGGAGGGAGGGAGGGAGGGAGGGAGAGACGGACGGAGTTGGGGTTGCAGGGAGGCACGGGTGGGAAGTGAGGGGTGGAGTATATCAGCGAGATTACTTAAGAGATGAAAGAAGTGTGGGATGGGTAAGATGGGAGCAGAGGGGAGAGGGAGAGAGTGGCATTAAGGCTGAGCAGCAGTGGGCAATGGAGCTTGCGTCGATGGATTTATCTTGAGTCACGGCGCTTTGAAGGATGGAGGCAGATCAGATACGCAATACCGCTGCACCTCAAAGCACCGGGGCTGAGTGAAAGAAGTCAACAAGACAGAGAAACGTTACCCAGCCAAACAGCAGATTTGAGGCGTCTCAATGCAATATACAGACAGAGGTCGCGTGTGCCACTCACACAAACTGCATGGGTGAGCCGGGGGGGGGTCGAGGAAGTGTGCCCGTGAGGTAGTTTTCTGACACGTCCCTGTGACGTGGGGCAGGACAGGGGGGGGTTGAGAGAGAGAAGGGTTGGTGAGAGAGGGGTTGGGAGAGGGGGGTTTGGGACCAATACTCCCGCCTGTGTCCTGCACGCACACTGCCAGGAGAGACTCTGGGAAGTGTGCCCGTGAGGTAGTTCTCTGAGACATCCCTGTGGCGTGGGGTAGGACAGGGGGGGAGGGGGCAGGGGTGGGAGAGAGAAAAGGGTTAGGGAGAGAGGGGTTGGGATGGGAGAGAGGGGTTGGGATGGGAGGGAGCGGTTTGGGACCACCATTCCCCCCTGTTGCATGCAGAATAGGCAAGAAGCACAACTCACGGAATGAGCAGCCCTTGCAGCTGCAGCATGCACGGGGGCACGGGCCCAGTGAGCTCGTTTCTCGCACCAGCAGCTCCGCCGTTTCCAGCCCACACATGCTCTCGGGAATGGGCCCTAAGAGTCAGTCAGTGGTTGCTCAGGTATAGCGACACGACACGATCATCCGTGAGTGGGAGTGGGAGGGGGGGACTTACAGAATGAGCAGCCCTTGCAGCTGCATCATGCAGGGCGGAACCGAGCCAGTCAACTCATTCCTCTCCAGCACCAGCAGCTCTGCCGTTTCCAGCCCACACATGCTCTCAGGAATCTCCCCTGTGAGGCGGTTGTTGCCTTGCTGAGGTAGAGCAAGTGAGGGACACAATACTCATGTGTGGGAGTGGGAGGGGGGAACTTACGGAATCAGCAGCCCCTGCAGCTGCATCATGCAGGGGGGAACTGAGCCAGTGAGCTCATTCCTCTCCAGCACCAGCAGCTCCGCCGTTTCCAACCCACACATGCTCTCAGGGATCTCCCCCGTGAGGCGGTTGTTGCTGAGGTAGAGCGACACGATGCGATCACTCATGTGTGGGTGGGAGGCAGAGGCACTTACAGGATGAGCAGCCCCTGCAGCTGCATCATGCATGGCGGCACGGGCCCAGTCAGCTGATTCCTCTCCAACACCAGCAGCTCTGCTGTTTCCAGCCCACACATGCTCTCGGGAATCTCCCCCGTGAGGCGGTTGTTGCTGAGGTAGAGCGACACGATGCGCGGAAAGTGCCCGTACGCCTCGGGAATGGTTCCCTCAAAGCGGTTGTGCTCGAGGAATAGTTCGGTCAAGTAGGGAAGACGAGCGAGGGATTCCAGGAGACCACCGGTGAAGTCACAGTCGTCAAGGGAGCTGTTTGGGAGGGAGGGAGAGGGGAGCGGAGGGAGGGAGGTTAGTGGGAAAGCTCCTTCGTGAAGCGGTTGTTGCTGAGGTAGAGCGACACGATGCGTGGGAAGTGCCCGTATGCCTCGGGAATGGTTCCCTCGAAGCGGTTGTGCTTGAGGAATAGCTCCGTGAGGTAGGGTAGATGAGCGAGGGATTCGAGCAGCCCACCGGTGAAGTCACAATCGTCCAGAGATCTGTGAAAGACGAGACAGGGAAGAGAGTGGGTGGAGAGTGGTTCAGGCCGGTCAGGTTGTTGGGGGAAGTGCCCGTATGCCTCGGGAATGGTTCCCTCGAAGCGGTTGTGCTCGAGGAATAATTCCGTAAGGTAGGGCAGACGAGCGAGGGACTCGAGGAGGCCGCCGGTGAAGTCACAGTCATCCAAAGAGCTGAGAGGAGGGACAGCGGAGGGAGCGATAGCAGAGGGAAGGTAAGAGTGGGATGGAGGGATTGACTACATTGACCGCACTCACTCTCTGCACTTCCTCCTCTCCACTCTCTCCCCTCTCATACGTCATGGGCAACAATGCCTCAATCGATCAAGTGACGGCATTGACTTGCCCACCTTACCCTCCATACAGAGTGTGGGCAGTGTTGACTCTGTCGACTCACAGTGACCGACCGCAGCGTCTCTCAAACCCCTCTTTCCCTCCCTTTTCCCTTCTACGGGAACCCAGGAAGCATTGACTCTGTTGGCTCACAGTGACTGCAGTGTCTCTCAAGCCCCTCTTCCCCTCCCTCTTCCCTTCCACAGAAACCCAGGCAGCATTGACTCCATTGACTCACAGTGACTGCAGCAGTCCAAGCTCGCCCAGGAAGCTGGGGAGAGGGCCGGTGAGGTTCTTGTTGGAGCTCAGGTCCCTGGTGAGTGGGGGGAGAGAGGGGGAGCGAGGGAGAAAGGGAGAGAGGGGGAAGAACGTGTGAGGGCATCTACGCCAGGAAACGGCCTTGTGAGGTTCTTGTTGGAGCTCAGGTCCCTGGTGGGATAGGGGAGAGAGGGGGAAGGGAAGAGGGAGAGGGGGGGGGGGAAGTGGCAGAGAGAAGAAGAGAGAGGGGGAGGCAGACCGAGTTCGCCCAGGAAGCTAGGGAGAGGGCCAGTGAGGTTCTTGTTGGAGCTCAGGTCCCTGGTGGGAGAGGGGAGAGAGAGTTGGGGGAAAGAGGGAGAGATGGCGAGGGAGAGAATGAGAGATATTGGGGAGGGATAAGCTTTACTTAGGGGAGGCAAAGGGCCGGTGAGGTTCTTGCTGGAGCTCAGGTCCCTGGTGGGAGAGGGGAGTGAGGGGGAGAGGGAGTTAGGGGGGGAGGGGAGGAGCAAGAGAAGGAGAGAGAAAGGGGAGGCAAAAGCTTCTCTTAGGCCATGCAGAAAGGGCCAGTGAGGATCTTGTTGCAGCTCAGGTCAGTGGAGGAAATTGGAGAGGGGAAGAGGAAGAGCAGGGAGAAGGGAAGAGGACTTAAGGGATGTGTTCTATTCGACTAAGGGAGTGGGGAGGAGGGTATGGCAATGACCTAGGACGAGGTATGGCAATTGGAAGAGGACTTAAGGGAGCCGGGAGGAGGGTGGGACAATGGCCTAGGACCAGGTATGGCTGACAAGCGTGTAAGAGGAAGGTGGTATAGCAGCCCCTCACCCCAAAACCTTTCCTCTCCCCACTCCCCACTCCCCATCCCCGCACTCCTCCCCTCCACCCCCACACCGGGTCCCCACAAGGGGTGCACAAGCCAAAGGTAATGGGGGGCACGTACAAGCGGCGGAGGTTCCGGAGAATGGCATAGGTATCGGGGATGGTGCCTTCAAACCGATTGAGGTCCATCTTCCTGCCACCACACCACACCACACCACACCACAACATAATGCCATGTCATGCCATTGCCATGCAATGCCATCTCATGCAATACCCATTTTATTGAATCAAGGATCAAGTTGGGCCATGCCAGGCCAGCCAAACAGCATGCAACACAGAGGCGCAACCATTGCAGACAGACAGACGGACATGATATGTGAGTGTGCAAGGCAATGATGCGCATGAGGGATGGTTAACCCAAGTGGTGAGGGGATGAGGATGGAAAGAAGGAAGGACATGCCAAGCTAGACAAGGTTCGGTTACTGGAGCAACGCTTCACTCTGATGTGAGCAACGCAGTAGACATCCCAATAACTGTGTATGGCGAAAGCACACATCAAAATAGAATGTCATAGAAGGCGAATAGAAGGTGCTCGTTCCAACTCACAGGTTGACCAGGTCGTGCAAGGCACCAAAGAACTGGGGAAGAGGGCCCTCAAAATCGTTCTTCCCGAGATTGCTGCAAGTGCATGGGCGCCGGCACGCAGGGAGGGGTCAAGCAAACGGTGAGGGAAGGGAAAGAAAAGAGACCGCTACTGTTTATCGAGTTGACTTGCAACTAGGGTTACGCGCTGCAACTGTGAATGCACCTTGTGTGACGAGGCAGTAACAGAAAAAAGATGCTAGTGTTGCCGAACAAGGGTATAATTAGAGTTAGGGCAACGGTGTGTATGCATATGCAGTCGTCTCGATGAGCTTTGTGTCGACTCAAGGGTTGGTTGTTACGACTGTGCTTACAGCGTCTTGAGGCGGACAAGGTTGCTGAGAGCGCGAGGCACACTCCCTGAGAAGAGATTGTTCTCCAACGACCTGCGTCAGGGCGGGTGGAGGCATTGAGAGAAAGCAGGTAGAGCAAGGAAGTGAAGGGCTTTTAAGATGTCTCTAAAGGCACACTCCCTGAGAACAGGTTGTTCTCCAAGGACCTGAGTCAGGGCGGGTGAGTGAGTGGGCGGGTGGGTGGTTGGGTGGGTGGGTGGGTGGATGGGTGGGTGAGTAATGGGACCATTGAGGAAGCATATAGGACGACGGAGGGAGGAGCAAGCAGGAAAGTGAAATAGGGGAGCAGGTGAGGGGGCAGCCAAGATTTAAGAGTGCAGGATGCAGATTGGGAAGAGCAGGGTGAGTGAGAAGGAGAAGAATGGAAAGGCACAGCAACTGCGTAGGACGAGCAAGTGCGAGACGTGAGTGAGGAGCAGACTCACAGCACTTGGGAGGTGTAAGCGCAGAGACTCACAGCACTTCAAGGTTGCGCAGCTGGAAGATGTCTACGGGGATCTGACCATCTCAAGAGCAGCGTGAGTAACGCGAGCCCTGGAGGGACCTCACGTTAAGCGAATTAGAGACTCACAGCACTTCAAGGTTGCGCAGCTGGAAGATGTCTACAGGGATCTGACCATCAAACTTGTTGTTGCTCAGATCGCTGCAGGGAGAGGAGGAGGAGAAGGGAGAAGTGGGAGGGGAAGGAGAGGAGGGAGAGGAAGGGGGAGGGTGGAGAGGAGGGAGAGGAAGGGAAAGAGGGAGAGGAGGGAGAGGAAGGGGAGGAGGGAGAGGAGGGAGAGGAGGGAGAGGAGGGGAAGGAGGGAGAGGAGGGAGGGGAAGGGAGGGATGGAGAGGAGAGAGAGGTGAGACTCGTGAGCACGTCAGCGTCAGTTGGCAACCACTTCATGTTGTTCCGCCTTTGAGCCGTCTCAATAGTGCACATACAGGAAAGGAGAGTGACTGTGCTTATAGGGAGGAGGGAGGTAAGGTGCTTATAGGAAGAGGTATGCTCACAGGGAGGTGAGGCTCGTGAGCATGTGTCCACAGCAGTGGGGAACCACTTCATGTTGTTCGTGTGTTGGGACGTACGTCTATGTATGGTGGTGTCCGTGCAGTGCACTTACAGGAACGAAATTGAGTGTGCTTATAAGGAGGGGACGAGGCACGCTGACTCACAGGAAGGTGAGGCTGGTGAGCTTGTCCACAGCCGTGGGGAACCATTTCATGTTGTTCTTTGCAAGGGAAAAGCTAAGCTGCTTATTGGCCAGGCGTATGCTGACTCACAGGAAGGTGAGGCTGGTGAGCTTGTCCACAGCCGTGGGGAACCACTTCATGTTGTTCGTTGCGAGGGAAAAGCTAAGCTGCTTATAGGCCAGGCCAGACGTATGCTGACTCACAGGAAGGTGAGGCTCGTGAGCTTGTCCACAGCCGTGGGGAACCACTTCATGTTGTTCGTTGCGAGGGAAAAGCTAAGCTGCTTATAGGCCAGACGTATGCTGGCTCACAGGAAGGTGAGGCTGGTGAGCTTGTCCACAGCCGTGGGGAACCACTTCATGTTGTTCGTTGTGAGGGAAAAGCTAAGCTGCTTATAGGCCAGACGTATGCTGGCTCACAGGAAGGTGAGGCTGGTGAGCTTGTCCACAGCCGTGGGGAACCACTTCATGTTGTTCTTTGCAAGGGAAAAGCTAAGCTGCTTATTGGCCAGACGTATGCTGACTCACAGGAAGGTGAGGCTGGTGAGCTTGTCCACAGCCGTGGGGAACCACTTCATGTTGTTCGTTGCGAGGGAAAAGCTAAGCTGCTTATAGGCCAGGCCAGACGTATGCTGACTCACAGGAAGGTGAGGCTCGTGAGCTTGTCCACAGCCGTGGGGAACCACTTCATGTTGTTCGTTGCGAGGGAAAAGCTAAGCTGCTTATAGGCCAGACGTATGCTGGCTCACAGGAAGGTGAGGCTGGTGAGCTTGTCCACAGCCGTGGGGAACCACTTCATGTTGTTCGTGTGCTGGGACGTACGTCTATGCGTGGTGGTTCCGTACTGTGCACTCACAAGAACGAGATTGAGTGTGCTTATAGGGAGGGGACGAGGCACGCTGACTCACAGGAAGGTGAGGCTGGTGAGCTTGTCCACAGCCGTGGGGAACCACTTCATGTTGTTCTTTGCGAAAGACCTGGATGGGCCGTGAAAGAGAAAGAGGAGGTTATGAGTCGAAGGAGAAGAGGTCATGACGTGTGAGGTAACCTGGTGACAGGTAGGAGGACACAGAGCCTCTCAGGCACCAGCGAGAGCCTTTTCCAAGAAGGTGGATCAAGGGAGCACAGCACAGCACGTACAGGTGCTGCAGGCTGGTCATCTGCGTGATGAACGCCTGGCCATTGAATGCGGAGAAGTTGTTGGCCGTCAGGTCCCTAGGGGGGTGTGGAGGGAGGGAGGAAGGGGTCAAGGAAATGATATTTGTGTCAGCTTTAAAGTCATCTGCACCATCAGGTCGCTGGGTAATGGAGAAGAGAACGAGAAGTAGGAGGGACGGGAGAAAGGTGTCATCAGCGGTTAAAATGCCAATGGGGTTAACAAAGGTAGGAACGAATGGGAGGCAACGGGGGCGGGCGGGTGATACAGCTATATAGCGTCGGATTGAGAGAATGTTTATGCGTGCTTACAGGTATGTGAGACGCGCGTCGAACTGAGAGAGCTCAAAGGTGGGAATGTTCCCAACAAGGCCTGCCCGCTTGAGATCCCTGTGGTGATGGGAGGAACACAGCATAGCAGCACAGCAGCAGCAGAGAAGCAGAGAGGCACGCGACAGGGCAGAAACATGGCGGGACGGGGAGAGGAGACGGGTGCAAGGAGAGGTGGCGTGGTGAATGAATGATGAGGAGGAGGGTGTTGTTGGGGGATGATGAGGCGTGTGAGGAGGGTGGGACACATGGGACACATGGGATGAGACACACGCATGGGACACACACTTGGGTCCCACGCATGGGACACGCATGGGACACATGGGAACATGTGCATGCGACACATGGGGCACATGGGAACACAAAACATGCATTGGGACGCATGCAGGGGACACAGGGGACATGGCACCAGCGACTCACAGATGCACCACACGCCAAGTGACGGGGTCGCAACGGATGTCAGTGGTCCAGGCCTTCTCACAGGGGCTCCCCTCCCCGCCCCACGTCGACAGCACGCCAGGGGCCGTCGCCTGCAGCGCTGCCTGCAGCTGCAGCAGCGCCGCCACTGGGGAGACGGGCGGAGGGAAAGCGGGCGGGTGAGGAGGGGAGAGGGGAGGGGTTTTGAGGTCTCAAGCATTGGTTGTCAGTGGAGCCCTCCATACACACATCATCATTTCCTCCCCACGTCGACAGCACCCCAGGGGCCGTCGCCTGTAGCGCCGCCTGCAGCTGCAGCAGCGCCGCCACTGGAGGGGTAAGGGGGAAGTGGGGCGAGAGGGGGGGGGAGAGGGGGGAGGGGAGGGGGGGGGATGGATGTCAGTGGTCCAGGCCTTCTCACAGGGGCTCCCCTCCCCTCCCCACGTCGACAGCACCCCAGGGGCCGTCGATTGCAGAGCTGCCTGCAGCTGCAGCAGCGCTTCCACTGGGGAGGTGAGGGGGAAGAGGGAGCGGGGAGGGGAGGTGGGGATTGGAATGGAAGTCAGTGGTCCAGGCCTTTTCACAGGGATCCCCTTCCCCTCCCCTCGTCTAAAGCACCCCGACTATACGTTGCCCAACTATACAGCAGACTGCCCTCATATTAAAGGAATAAATATGTCATAAGAAGCATAACTTTTGGTTACGACCATATTCGCGTTCGACAAACAACGGATTTGAACAGATTCGACCACTTTACAGTGCGACTTTATCTGCTGCTGACTAAATGCCTGTCCCGCTGGTGTCTGTAGTACTCCCAGCAGTGGGATCGTTTCAGTGTGACTTACTGTCAGGCGTCTGCTGCGGGCCAGTGTCGGCAGCACCCAGCAATGCATTCGGTTCAAACAAATCATTCGAATAAAAAGGCCACCTGACTGTCACCTGCCCGATGCACGTGACTTACTGTCAGGCGTCTGCTGCGGGCCAGTGTCGGCAGCACCCAGCAATGCATTCGGTTCAAACAAATCATTCGAATAAAAAGGCCACCTGACTGTCACCTGCCCGATGCACGTGACTTACTGTCAGGCGTCTGCTGCGGGCCAGTGTCGGCAGCACCCAGCAGCAGAGGGTGCAGCGAGAGCAGCGCCACCAGCAAACAGTCCGTTCACGCAGCTACGTGTGAAAAGGCCACCACACATCTCTGTGCACGTGACTTACTGTCAGGTGTCTGCTGCGGGCCGGTGTCTGCAGCACCTAGCAGCAGAGGGTGCAGCGAAAGCAGCGCCACCAGCAGCAGCACGAACGGCAGGTCCAACCCGCGCCTTCCTCTCACGGGTATAGAGGACGCCATCGCTGGGAGATGGAAGGGATTTGCAGAGCGAGGAATAAAACAAACAAACAAAAAAACAGCGGATAGGGAGGGAAGTTTATCAAAATATTAAGGCTGGAGCGAGAGCAACGCCACCAGCAGCAGCACGAACGGTTGGTCCAGTCCGCGCCTTCCTCTCACGGGTATAGAGGACGCCATCGCTGGGAGATGGAAGGGATTGGCGGAGGGATGGGAGGAAAGAAAGCAACGGAAACGTAGGGATGTGATCATAAGTCAAGCAGTCTAGGTTGCAACAGTTGCAGCGAGAGCAGCGCCATCAGCAGCAGCACGAATGGCAGGTCCACCCGGCAGACTCGTTCGTTTGCTTTTATGTTTGTTTCTGAAATGTCTCTGAGAGGGACCTGTGTCCGAGAGGGGGACGAAACTAATGTACATGGTGCGGTTGGTTTCCGTTACAAGCACGTTCGATATTCGTGCCGCGTTGCCATGAGAGCACTGTCCGAAAGCTCGCATTGAGACGCGTGGGCAGCCAGGATTTCACGAGCTTTCTATTCCCCGTATTCGCATGTCGAGTCGACTCAAAAGGCACTCGAGCACGAATCGAACAGCAGCCGCGTACGGCGGTTACGCGCGGAATCCGGTTCAGAGGTCGTGTACGGAAGAAGACTGCGTGGAGAGACAGACTGATACTTGCTGTCATCTAACACCACCCAAAGGCAGTCGTCAGTCGACTGGAAAGAATATGGACGGTTAAGAAAGCGCGTAAGCAGCCCGCGTGGATAATCACCTGGACGCTCGCTCCCCGCATCGTTAACCTCAGCGAACATGACATTTGAATTTCATGACATACAACATGTAAGAAACAAAACGATGCGAATAAAAACGCGTAAACAAACCGTACACAGGCGCGACCGGTTCCACACACACGATGCAGAGTCAACGTTGCAGCTTCGACGAAGAAAAATGAAAAGACGGCGTCTTTTATTATAAAGTCGGTATCGGCGTGGTTGTGGGATCAATGCTAGGGAAGGTGGTTGAAACGCTCTGCAGCGACCCGGGTCTAAGTCAGTGGTTCTGAGTTAAGGTGATTTCTAAGTAAACTCAAGAGTCGGTAAAAATGTGGTTGCCGGATCATGGCTAGAGAAAACGGCTCGCACGTTCTACAACGACCCGGTCAGCGTCGGCGGCGTCAGGCAGCCTAGCAGCGTTCCCTGAGATGGGGGAAAAATTAGTTTCGCGAGCTATTAGCAACAAATGTCGACTCGCATGGCAGATACTAGGCAGCATTATGTAGTCAAGATGCGCCAGTACGACAGACGCCGGACGATTAGAGATGCGAGGGCATGGTCAAAGGAGGGTGAGGCATGGAAATGCATCCTGCCGTTCGACCTGTCTGCGACGAATGCAACATTAGAAAACTAGGCCGCAAATCTCGCAATACCGTTCCGCGTAACATTGACATTAAGATAGCTTTGCATGTGACATTTCTCTCACCTGTCCACGTTGACAGCGGTCGGATATAGATTCCCAAAATCCGTCGCCTTTCTTTCCAGTATATCTTAGAGCAGCGAACTAGGATGGGAACCGACCAGAACTTATCCCAATCCCAACCCTAACATAGCAAATGTGGCAGGATTGAATGCACCAAACACGGAGAGGATTATTCTGTGAGTTTGTCGTGCTCCTTTGATAAATCAGGTTCTGGCCTGCTTCTGGTTCTGAATGAACCAAGATTTGTGAATGCTTCGCAGAGAGGATGAAAAGGTGGACGGGTGGGTGGGTGGGTGATGACGGTGGGGGAGGTGGACAGAGAGGGATGGAGAGGAGTAAGCGTGGGTGAAAAAGGATCTATAAAGGGATGCGGATGGGTGGGATTTAGCGGTTTTTTGAGAGGAAAGGTGATGCTAGCAAGTTGTCATGGCTGGCTGCAAGAAACCATCAGGGGGAGAAAGCTGGCATGGCAACTTTCTGGCCGAGCCTGTCGTGCTGCTTGGAATTGCCCTCGTGTTTTTCAAGGCCCATCCAACCGTCCGTGAATCTCATTGCAGGCATCGTAGTCGTCTGTTTCATCCTTGCCGTTACGGTCACCCCCAATCGGAACGAGTTACGGCAAAAATCCTTGAATTTTGATGACAGGGTCAGGAGTGGAGAATCTAGCCTTGCACACCTGGAGTCTGGGCACGCATTGGAAAAAATGAAAATGCAGATTCTGACGGCAGCCAAGGTGCGATATTCAGTGTTACCCTCACCCAACTCTCTTCGCACGGAATGATGTAACCCTTGACTCGCCAGTACAGTACGCAGGTCAGGTGAGGGATCAACCCAAACTTCGAGCTGCCCGACAACGGTTCTGCAAGCCAGCTCGCGAATGCTTGGGGTTCGGATTCGCGAAGTTTCGTCAGCCACCTTCCAATGGCTTCGCGAAATAACTGTAACCATGCGCTCGATTCTTACCATTTTCACTTACCATTCTATACTTTATTTGAATTCAGCTTTCCAGCTCCCGTCGCCTTAGCAAATCTGGAAGACGCTTCATCGATCCGCATCGCGTCCTAGTGAGACTTGCGGCAGACCACGGGGGTCTTGGCTCACACCAGAGGGTAGTTGTTCTAGGGGTCGAAAACAAGTCGTATGCCTTCCTAGCATCTAGGAGACGCGATGAGCGACACGGTGGATCGCATAGTCGGTGGCGTGCTGGTCCTGATCGCGCTTACCGTGTTCTCATACTACAGCATCTGGGTCCTCGTTACAGTAAGTATCATGTTCTCGAACGGAGTATCGCTTGTGGACAAGATCGTCTCAATACACGGCGTCTGGCTTTTTGCTATAAGTGCTCGCGTCCCAAATTGATTTATGTGCCGCTTAGTTCGACCTCCGGTTACTGTGCTCCCTTTGTCGTCGTCAATTATGACCTCCCCCGATCCATGGCCTCCTCAGCCCCGCCGTTTTGTCCAGACGGACGTTCCATCAACGCCCACTTCATCCGACATCCATGCGTTCCGTGCTCGTTCCTCTTCCACCTGCTGTCTCTCCCTTCCCCTTTCCCTATTTCCTTTTCTCCCAACAATTCCCGCTGTTACCTCCTACCGTTTCCCTCCCACCGTTTCCCACCCCTCCCCACCGTTTCCCACCCCTCCCCACCCCAGCCATTCCTTCCGGACGGCCATTTCATGAACGCGCTCTTCCTCCCACGCATCTGTGCCGTGCTCTTCCCTGTTGCTGCCACTGTTCCCCCCTCCCGTCTTCACCCACCTCTCCCGTTTCCCCTCCCGTCCCCCCCTCTCCCCCCACCAGCCGTTTCTCCCGGACGGCCATTTCATCAACGCGCTCTTCCTCCCACGCATCTATGCTGTGCTCATCCCTGCTGCTGCCTTTGTGCTTATGCTTGGCTTCGTCCTAATCTTCTTTGCTGCCGTGCTCATGGGGCAGAAGACTGGCAAAGCCAAATCCAGCTAATAAAGCCACCTTGTTGTTGCTAATTTTTACACCTTTTGGAGCCTTTGCACATCAGTGTATGCAGTAGTTGTTCGGTAGCCCGGTGTGGATTTTGTTTGCAATCAACAAAGATGTAGGTCTGCGCTGCGCTGAAATCCCTTCCATCAAGATCTATAACCCCCAAAACATACGACAGGACCTGCTTTGTTGTAACGTATTGCACAAGCACATACCTTATACGCTAGCTAGGGTTGAAAATTGCAGGTGCTCTTCATGGCAGGAAGACGTCCTACGTACTAGCCCTTCTATTGAGGGGGGAATTGTTTTCACACCTGACCTTCCTGGCCTAAGCGACAAACCAAGACAGCGAAATGCATTGACGAAACACTACCGTAACAAGTCACTCTACCACGGCATGACCCAGAGGCCGAAACGTCTTGTACTGCAGCACTAACCTATTACGCGCCATTGTGTCAATTCCGTTGCACCAAGGGGACTGACGGAACGGCATCTTTCGAGGCACAAGCAGCATGCAGTGTTAAATTTGTCACTCCCCTTGCCCAATGAGGGGCCGGAAAGCCACTCCAAATGCGTATGGGCGGGGCGGCAACAGAAACTCCTTGTGCACCGATGGAGTCCAGCTGTCATCGCCACCCACACCCATGATGGCATGATCGAGATGCACCTGCAATGGTTGTGTGTGTGGGTATGGGTATCACAGGGGGTGAGGGAAGGTCGTCAGGTATCCTGTCATTTGGTTCAGTGCACAGATGTCGTCGCCGCTCACTTCCAGGATGGCATGATCCAGGTGCACCTGCAAGGGTGGGGAGAAGTAGGGAGAGAGGAGAGGAAGGGAGTGGTGCGGGTGAGTGTAAAGCGCACCTCACCAGGAGTCCAGATGTCGTCCCCGCCCACCCCCATGATGGCATAATCCAGGTGCATTTGTATAGACGGATGTGGACTGGGGTGGAAAGGGCATATAGGCAAATGCAGATACTGGGGGCAGGAGCGGCCTAAAAGTGTCCAGCTGTTATTGCAGCCGACAACCATGATGGCATGATCTGAGGACGGAAGGGGTGGATGGAGCGTGGGAGAGAGAAGGGAGAAGGGAAAAGGAGGAGGGGCACAGGTGCTCGTAAAGGGAAGAAGGAACAGGTCCAGAACTACATAGATATCCCCTACCCAGTCCACTCACATGGTTGTACTCCTCGTCTTCGACTAATTCCTCCTCATGCTGTGCCCGATGCAGCTCCTCTGCAGAGTATCCACTCGCTAGTCACCATTATTCAATTGATTCTGAAGTCACCTTTTTTGAGTTGATCCGTGAATCACTCACATGGTTGAACTCCTCGTCTTCCACCAATTCCTCCTCATGCTGCGCCCGATGCAGCTCCTCTGCAGCATACCCACTCGCACTGAAGTGCAGCACTGGCCTCCCTCCCTCCCCAATCTCCTCACCCCCTCCCCCACCTTCCACCCCTCCATCTATTTCCACTGGCTCCATAACAAGCCCTACCAGCGGAACCTTCTGGAATACCTCCCTCCCCTTTTCCCCATCCGGCTCCTTTCTCTCCTCCCTCTGTGCTTCCACCTGTGCTCCCCCCTGTGCTTCTGGCTGTGAACCGCCATCGACTCCCTCCTGTGGTTCCCCCACTGACCCCTGTTGTTCCCCCTCCTGTGTGTTCCCACTCCTGTTTATAAAGAGTGTGACCCATCGTGTGTCGACTCTCGCCCCGTTTTCCCCAGGAGCAATGTACGGCACGTGGAGGGATTTCACCGGCAAATAGTGAAGCGCCACGTGTGCAGACTGCTTCCGGTCAGGATAACATTCGTGCGGGCCCCGCCCGGACCAGACTGCATTGGAGAGTTTTTTTGCTGCCCGGAACCGCATTCCGACGCGAGGTAGAGGTGGAAGAGCAGGGCTTGGGTCCATCCAGAATTTTACGACAACCTGCCCGTTGCCATGGATCTGCCATTCTGACTTGAGCCGGACCCAGCAGTCCACGTCAGAAATATTTTTTGCCTGCCCGGCGCTGGCAGATGCTTCAGCTTCCGCCCCTCCATAAGCCTCGACCAGATTGGTTGGGGCAGCACCAGCCTCCACAGCTCCCTCCTCAGAAATTTCATCTGCCCGGGGTCGGAAAGTTGCCTCTACAACCACAGAAACCGTTCCATCCTTTCCAATCAAAACTTTCAAGGGCTCATCATCGCCCTCTCCTTGCTGTCCCTCTTTGCCCTTCCCCTCTCCGCCCTTCCCTTCTTCGCCCATCCCCTCTTTGCCTGTCCCTGTTTCAACCCCTCTCTCTCCCTTCTCACGCTCTCCTTCAACCCCCACTCCAGGCACCACCATAGCATCCCCCACTAGGGAAATCACTCCCCCAGCGTCAGCAGCAGCGAGGGTGCTGAGACCTGCAGCCTTCCATCGGGCAGCATAGCTGGCGGCACCGCCTCCCTTGTCGTTGTCAGTGGGTGCCCTCCACAGAGCGAGCCATTGGCCAGTGACAGATGGGGGGAGCAGCACATCTGAACCGTTGATCTGAGTGAGAGAGTTGTGTGGGGGGGAGGAGGGATTCAAGGCTGAATTGGAACGGAGGAGGGGATGGGGAACCCTGAAAGGTGAGAGTGAGTTTTTTTAGAATGCTCATAAAACATATGAATTGCTGTGACTCCCTTTTTTTTTTTTTTTTTTTTTTTTTTTTGTCAGTTTCCAGATTCAGCATAAATAAAGGTAGGTGACACTCCGGCAGAAACAAGCCTCACCTTCCAGGAAAGTGCACCACCGGTCTTGACATGAACAGTGACTGCGAACGAGCCATCAGTGGATGTGACAAGAACAGATGATTGGCTGATGGGTAGAGGAGGCTCGGAGAGCGCAGGTTCAGAAATTGCAGCCTTGGCGGAAGGCTCGGAAACGGTTGAGGTGGTAGCCCCTTCGGGCAGCTTGAAGGGCAGCTGAACAGATGCGACAACCTGCCCGGGAGCGCACCACCTTGATCTCTCGTTCACTGTAGCAGTGAACAGTGCAAAGAGCTCTGAGTCAGCGCTGACATCATGTGCCGCCCAGTCCAGGTCAGCAGGGATGGGGCTGGGGATGACGTGGCACTGACGTGGCAGGATGGTGGGAATGGCGAGCGGGCAGGAGAGGATGGGAGTGGGAGGAGAGGGAGGGAGGGTGGTGGTGGATTGGGGGGGAGGAGGGAGGGAGAAGAGAGAGAAGGAGAAGAAGGCGGAGGAGGGTTGGTAGAAGCTCTTGTTGAAAACCTGGTGGATAGAAAAAGGGGGAGCGGGAAAGGGTGAGGAGGGGAGACGCAGGGAGAGGCAGAAAGTGTTAGTCGTTTCATACGGGAGGTGGTAAAGAAAGAGGGGCAAGGGCGGATATGAAAAGATTGAATGCAGTACAGAGCGGTGTATGAGGGTGGATATGTGCGACATGCTGGGAGTATGAGGGTGCGTGCGAACGTGCCACATGAGATCCACAAAACCAGCAACAGCTCTCATCCCTCTCCTCTGCACTGCATCTATCTGCACCGCACTTCATTCCTTAGAACCGCTCTGTGTGCCCCCAGATTCACAAGATTGGGTACATGTCGTACCTCAACATCACCCTGCTCCGTCCACTTAAAGCCAAAGTAGCGATACACGTGGGCCAGCTCTGATGGTGGGGCATGAACGGGTGGAGAGGAGGCATGCAGAGAAAAGGGGTGGAGCGGATGGAGAAGGGTGAAAAGAGAGGGAGAGGATACAGCATGTAGGAGACGAACCCCCAACCTTACACGGCAGGAAGCGTACCTCGCATAGCAGGGTGGGGAGTCCTATCAGGCCTCATGAGCCCGTTGATGCAGAACCTGAGGTTAGAGGCCCCTCATGACCGGTTTCACACTTACATCGCATGGAAGTGTGTGTCCTTACCTCGCATGGCAGGGTGGGGAGTCCTATCAGGCCACAAGAGCCCGTTGATGCAGAAGCTGAGGTTGGAGGCCCCTCATGACCGGTCTCACAACAGAGAGCTTACAGAGCATTGCACGGTGCTTATCGTGCATGGTAGTATGCTCACCGCGCATGGCAGGGTGGGGAGTCCTATCGGGCCACAAGAGCCCGTTGATGCAGAAGTTGAAGTTAGAGGCCCCTCATGACAGGATTCACACTTACCACGCATGGCAGCACCCTGTCCTCACATGAGATAGTATACCCACCGCGCATGGCAGCACCTTCACCTCACATGAGATAGCATACTCACCGCGCATGGCAGGGTGGGGAGTCCTATCGGGCCACACGAGCCCGTTGATGCAGAAGTTGAGAGCAGAGGCAGGGACCTCAGGATGCGGAGTCCTATCAGGGCACACGAGCAAGGAATGCGATCTTACCGCGCATGGCAGGGTGGGGAGTCCTATCGGGCCACACGAGCCCATTGATGCAGAAGTTAAGGTCATTGGGTGTGTCCCCAAAGTCTCCCCCATACGCCCAGAACCTTCCAGGATGCTTCACTGGCAGCTCCACCCCCTCCCACGGCTGCTTTTGCTGCTTCTGCACCTCTATTCCAGCTATGTTGTCACGACTTTGATCTCCTTTAGGGATTCCTGCTGACACTAATGCTGCTGATGTTGAAGCTGACAGCGCTGGTTCAGCAATTGCTGGAGCTGGTGGTGCCACTGCTGCTCCTGCTGCTTCTCCTTCTGCTGCTGTCCCAGCTGTCGCTTCTCCTTCCTGCGCTGACTCAGGTGCTGACTCAGCTGCCGACTCAGCTGCCGACTCAGCTGCCGACCCAGCTGCGGACTCAGGTGCTGATTCAGCCACTTGTGGCGCTGAGTCTGGTAGCCCAGCTTCGACCGGTGCCCCACTTGCCATTTCCTCCGCAGCACCAACAGAAGAAGAACCACCAGGTGATTCTGCTGCATCTTTGGCATTAGCTTCACTGTCAGGACTTGCTGTTGCAGCGCCACTGATACCATTGCTGGTACCACTGCTGGTAGTTTTGTTGATCTGCGTGCCGCTGCGTGGAGCCATGTCCTTCCAAAGGGCCTGAAGAGGAGGGAGAGGAGGGGCATGGCATGAAGTGGGTGATGTGGGAAGAGGCGGGGTGGGGTGGGGTGGGGTGGGGTGGGGTGGAGTGGAGTGGGTGGAAGATGTGAGACTCTTTTTTGGAAGATGAATGGTGATGAATGGCGAGTACGAGGGGAAGAGGGGGCGAGCAAGAGGGGAAATTTTCTTAGCACTTTCTTTGTGAGGGGAATGGTGAATAATGCTGTGCCGGATAAAGCCTGCCTCAGGTAAAGCCTGTCCCTGTCTCACCCACCAGATTTACCCAGTCCCAGATGAAGCCTCCCTGTAGCCCCATGGGTTGACTCTATGGCGTCCCCAGTGTGCATCCGAGGTAAAATAGGCAATGCCTGTCCCAGATAAAGCATGTCCCAGATAATGCCTGCTGGTTTTTGAGAATTCTAAAAAACCAGCTCGAATTTTTTAAGAATTCTCAAAAAGCATGTCCCAGATAATGCCTGTCTTAGTCAAAGCCTGCCCCAGGTAAAGCCTGTCCCCGTTGAAGCCTGTCCCAGATAATGCCTGTCCCATATAAAACCTGTCCCAGATAAAGCCTGTCTCACCCACCTGATCCACCCAGTCCCAGATAAAGCCTCCCTGTAGCCCGTGGGTCGACTCGATGACATCCCAATACGCGTCCAGGTTACCACTGCTGTTGCCCATGGCGTGGGCGTACCTGGAGGAGGTGGTATCCAGGTGGGATAGGGAATGGTGCATTGATGTCCATGCTTACTGTCAGACATGTCCACAGTGCATGTACACGGTGGACACTAGGTCCATGGCAGCGCCATGCATATTGGGGCAAGAAACACATGGGGCAAGAAACACATGGGGCAAGAAACACATGGTACACACTGGGTCAGTGGCAGCAGTGGCAATATGCGGTTGTAATAACCAAACTGAGCCATTTGATTCTAGCCGACTCACTCGCAGAGGATGAGAGGGCGGGTTTCATTGGGATCGGCAGCGATAGCCTTGATGTCAGGCACGCGCATGTACATGGGACACACTATGTCCGTGGCAGTGGTGCGAGGACAATGAAATGCAATGCAGCAGGGGCGAGCAGCACAAAGCAGCAGGTGGCACGGCAGTGCATGGGAACAGACCAGCCAATTCACTCACTCGCAGAGGATGAGAGGGCGGGTCTCCTTGGGGTCTTGAGCAATGGCCTTGATGTCAGGCAGCGCATGTACATGGGACACACTAGGTCCGTGGCAGTGGTGCGAGGACAATGAAATGCAATGCAGCAGGGGCGAGCAGCACAAAGCAGCAGGTGGCACGGCAGTGCATGGGAACAGACCAGCCAATTCACTCACTCGCAGAGGATGAGAGGGCGGGTCTCCTTGGGGTCTTGAGCAATGGCCTTGATGTCAGGCACGCGCATGTACATGGGACACACTAGGTCCGTGGCAGTGGTGCGCGAGCCGCCCCCCTCGTAGTGTATGGGGCGAGAGGGGTCCCTGTGACGCAACCATGCTGGATGGGATAGGGACAGGGGAAGTGGAAGGAAGAAGGGGGACATGGGAAGGATGGAAGAAAGGAAGGGGACAGGAAGGAGATGCGAGAGTGAAGGGAGGAAGAATGATTTGGAAGTGCTATGTTGCTTAATAGCCCATGTGCTATGTTTCTTTACTACAGTAGTCACAATTGTAGTATACGCCATCTCCCATACAGAGCTTGCCATTCATTTCCACACCACCCATTCACCCCACCTGCCAATCCATCGTGTGTTGCCCCATAGCCCGCCTCGTTCCCCAGCGACCACACGACCACGCTCGCATGGTTCTTATCGCGCTCGCACATGCGCATCACCCGCGCGACCATCGCTGCCATCCCCTTACCATGCATCCCTATGCCTGCCATTGCGTCATGCGTGGCCCCATAGCGCGCTTCATTCCCCGGCGACCACACCACCCAACCCCACCCCACTACACCACACTACCCATCCCACCTGCCAGGGCTTCGTGAGTTGCACCATAGCCCGCCTCGTTCCCCAGCGACCACACCATTCAACTACACACCACCCAACCGCACACCACCCAACTACTTACCTGCCAATCCATTGTGTGTTGCCCCATAGCCTGCCTCGTTCCCCAGCGACCACACGACAACACTCGCATGGTTCGTGTCGCGCTCGCACATGCGCATCACCCGCGTCCTTCTCACTCCTACCCACCTGCCAATGCATCGTGTGTTGCCCCATAGCCTGCCTCGTTCCCCAGCGACCACACGACAACGCTCGCATGGTTCTTATCTCGCTCGCACATGCGCATCACCCGCGCCCCCATTGCTGCCGCCCACTCGGGGTCCTCGGCCGGCTGCCGCCCCTTCCTGTTCAGGTGGTTGTCTGGATCGAACCCATGCGTCTCTATGTTGGCCTCGTCTACAACTAAGAGGCCAAACAAGTCTGTGAGCTCGTACCTGGGTGGGACAGGGGAGGAGACATGTGAGAAAGGAGAGGGAGAAGACAGATGAGAAGTAAGGGAAAGAGGGAAGGGATAGGGTTGGATTCATGTGTCTCGCTGCTGCCGCCCACTCGGGGTCCTCGGCCGGCTGCCGCCCCTTCCGGTTGAGATGGTTGTCTGGGTCGAACCCATGCGTCTCGATGTTGGCCTCGTCTATCACAAGCAGGCCGAAGAGATCGGTCAGCTCGTACCTGAGGGGGGAGGAGGAACGAGACAGATGAAAAGGGAAAGAGGTGCTGCTCCTTCCTGTTGAGGTGATTGTCTGGATCGAACCTGTGCGTCTCAATGCTGGCCTCGTCTATCACTAAGAGACCAAAGAGGTCTGTCAGCTCGTACCTGGGGAGTGAGAGGGAGGAGGAGTGGAACAGGGAATGTGCATGGGCTATAAGGTATCATCAAACCCGTGCGTCTCGATGCTGGCCTCGTCTATGACAAGAAGGCCAAAGAGGTCCGTCCGTCAGCTCGTACCTGGGGAGGGAAGAGGGAGGAGAGTTGGATAGATATGTGTTTCCGCATGGGCATAAGAATTCACATGGCATGGGCATGGGCATGGGCATGGCGTAGGCACGCCACATGGGCATGAGGATGGGGATGGGAATGATGATGGACAATGGTTGTTATGTGTGGCAGGTTGTTGCGAGCATGAGGTGACTTTTGAGTCGACTCAAAAGTCACATCGGCACGCCACACGGGCATGAGCATGGGGATGGGAATGATGATGGAGAATGATGGTGTGTGGCAGGTTGTTGCGAGCATGCAAACAGCGAGCTGACAGGGAGAGAGATTGGCCATTCTGCGCAGCGTACCAGCGGGAGTGGTTGGGGTAGTGGCTGCATCGCACTGCATTCACGTTATGCCTCTTCATCTCCACCACATCCTGTGAAAGGAGGAAGGAGGGGGGAAGCAGGGAGGGAGCAGGGAATGAGCGAGGGAAGCGGCAAGTTTGGTTGGGGTAGTGGCTGCATCGCACTGCATTCACATTGTGTCGCTTCATCTCCACCACATCCTGAGAAGGTGGGGCCAGGGAGGGAGCAGGGAGGGAGTGAGGAAATGAGAAGAGAACAGCGAGATGCATAAGCCCTACCTTGACCAGCTTTAACCCAACTTAACCAGCGTCGCATCACCTTGACCAGCGTTGACTCACCTTGACCATGCACTCCTCGATGTTGACCTTCCCGGTCTGCGGGTGGTGCTCGTGCCGGTTCACCCCTTTCCCCTCCACCGCCTTCCCATTCACACCTTGACCAGCGTTGACCAGAGTTGACCAGCGTTGACTCACCTTGACCATGCACTCCTCGATGTTGACCTTCCCTGTCTGCGGGTGGTGCTCGTGCCGGTTCACTCCTTTCACCTCCATCGCCTTCCCATTCACACCTTGACCAACGTTAACCAGCATTGACTCACCACCTGCGTTGACCAGCGTTGACTCACCTTGACCATGCACTCTTCAATGTTGACCTTCCCGGTCTGCGGGTGGTGCTCGTGCCGGTTCACTCCTTTCACTTCTACAGCCTTCCCATTCACCAGCAGCTCTCTCCCGCGCACCTCCATATACTGACGTATAATGACCAGCGTTGACCAGCGCTGACCAGCGTTGACTCACCTTGACCATGCACTCCTCGATGTTGACCTTCCCGGTCTGCGGATGGTGCTCGTGCCGGTTCACCCCTTTCACCTCCACCGCCTTCCCATTCACCAGCAGCTCTCTCCCCCGCACCTCCACCCGCCTCACCCCCACCCTCGCTGCCTCCACCTGCTGTGGCCGCCCCGAGGCATCTGCCAGCGTCACCACTAAAGTGTACAGGTGCGGCTGGAAGGGGAGCGGGAGGGGGTTCGGGCAGTTCAGGGACCACGAGAAGAAAGAGAACAGGGATGTGAAACAGCTCTCTCTCTCCCCCGCACCTCCACCCGCCTCACCCCCACCCTTGCTGCCTCCACCTGCTGTGGCCGCCCAGACGCATCTGCCAGCGTCACCACTAAAGTGTACAGGTGCGGCTGGGGAGGGAGGGGGAGCAAGGAAGCGAAGAGAAGTGGGTTGGGCCAGGGACCAGGGAGAAAGGAGAAGAAATGAACAGGGATGTGAAGCAGCTATAAGCCCAGCACCTCCACCCGCCTCACCCCCACCCTCGCTGCCTCCACCTGCTGTGGCCGCCCCGAGGCATCTGCCAGCGTCACCACCAGCGTGTACAAGTGCGGCTGGGGTGGTGGGGCGGGTGGGGTGTTCGAGATGGAAATTCAGGGACCAGGGAGCAAGTAGAGAAAGCAAACAGGGATGTGAAGCGGCTCTCTCCCCCGCACTTCCACTCGCCTCACCCCCACCCTCGCTACTTCCACCTGGTGTGACCGCCATGAGGGATCTGCCTAACGTCACCACCACCAGCATGCAGAGATGTGCCTGGGGGACTGGGTTCAGGGTTTGAGAGTGTGGGGTCTACGCGGTTTCAGAACTTGGAATTAGGTTCGTTCCTCACAGACAGGGCACCACATCTCATGTTTTCTTTTCACCTGATCAGGAGACCACAACACAAGTTTGTCCTTATCCACCTTGGCCTCCATCCGCACTCGCATCGTGTTCCCAATCACCACCACCTGATCATCCTTCCATCCTCCACTCCCCTCCCCCCCTCCTCCACCCACTCCCACTCCTTCCGCACTGTTTTGAGACGTCTCAAAACACGCATCGTCTTCCCAATCACCACCACCCCATCATCCTTCCCACCCTTTGGAGTCGACTCAAAAGCAACTCACCTGGTCAGGAGACCACAACACAAGTTTGTCCTTATCCACCTTGGCCTCCATCCGCACTCGCATCGTGTTCCCAATCACCACCACTTGATCATCCTTCCATCCTCCACTCCCCTCTCCCACTCCTCCTCCCACTCCCGCCCCTTCCGCACTCTTCTCGCCCGCGCCCAACCCCACAGCCTGGAAAACCGCTGCTTCAGGGAGCCTCAGCGCTTCTAAGTCATCCTTTTCAGGGTCTTTAGGAGGGCGGGAGGTGGGGGACATGGGGACTGAGGAGAGGGAGGGGGAGAGGAAGGAGGAGGGATCAGAGGAGGGGGAGGAGGAGGAGGAGGGAGAGAGGAGGTGCTGAGGTGGCGGTGACGGGGGAGAGCGCCACGCGTCGAAGAGGTAGGCCTCGACGTGACAGCTGTCGAGCAGGGATTGGATGTCGCAGCGGGGCCAACCCTCCAGCAGCACCTCTAGCTGCGCCCTCGAGAGGAGGGGAAAAAGGGTAAGAGGGGAAGACAAGGAAAGAAGGGAGGAAAGGAGGAAGGAAAGGGAGGATGTTCTTGAGTTGATTTTAGAAAACAGCCATCCAGAAGATCCTCTAGCGTAGCTCTTGGGAGGAGAGGGGAATGGAGAGAAGGAGAGGCAGAGAAAGAGAAAATGTGCTGTATTTATCACGCTTACTTAACGAAGGACCATTCGAGAAAGAGAAAAGGTGGGAGAGGAAGACGCCCACCCTCCACGCACCCACCTTCCGTGCACCCACCACCACCTCAGCACCCACCCACACTCCACTCTTTACGCACCATGCACCATGCACCATGCACCATGCACCATGCACCATGCAGCTGCAACCATCGTACCTTCAATGTGGGGGACTGCGTCGTCCACATCAGTCTTCACCTCCAAATACGCATCAGCCAACCACATACAGCCGCATCATCCTACTACAGCCCCTCCATGCACCCACAATGCCCCCCATGCGCCATTCACAGTGATGTGAATCATGCTGCACCAGCACATCTCACCTTCACCGTTGCAGACTGAATGTCATCAGCCACTTCAGTCTTCACCTCCAAATCCGCTATGTGCACCTGAGAGGGTTGACAGTGAGGCCAGAGATGAGGGTTACGTTGAGGCAATATCACATACATACATGGTGGAGAGAGAGAACTGAACGGTTGTGGCAGAGTATATCGAAATCACTTTTGAGAATTCTCAAAAATGAATTCGATATAGCCGGTTTACGTTGAGGCAGTATCACATACATACATGGTGGAGAGAGAGAACTGAACGGTTGTGGCAGAGTATATCGAAATCACTTTTGAGAATTCTCAAAAATGAATTCGATATAGCCGGTTTACGTTGAGGCAGTATCACATACATACATGGTGGAGAGAGAGAACTGAACGGTTGTGGCAGAGCAAAGAGCACAGTGAACCGAATTCCATAGGCATATAGGATCTCGGATCACTGGATAACAAAAATCACATGTAATCGAATCTCACCTGCGGGCGGCACAGCAGAGTGACATCACGGTGCATGCCAGACAGCCACCAGTGGTCCTGGTCCTCCAGATACGACCCATTGCTCCACCGCACTATCATCACCGCCAACACATTCTCCCCTTCCCCTTTCCCCTCCCCATCCCCATCCCCAACCCCCTCCCCCTCCCCCTCCCCCTCCCCCACTCTCTTCCCCTCCCCTCCCACCCGCGCTTCCCCCTCTGCTTCACGAGTCTTTTCCTCCCGATTCTTCCCTTCCCAATTCTTCGCCTCAAAAGTGCCCTCATCCCCCTTTTCCTTCCCGCGTGTGATGCAATAAGGTGTGACGTTGAACTCAGCAGGCAGGCGGCTGTCCTGGCTGTACCCCACGTAGTGACCGTTCAGCCACACGTGGATGGCGGAGTCCACACCCTCGAAGCACAGCGTGACGTGCTGGCCTGCCAAGGGATGTGTGGCATGGCATGGCAGCATTAACAGTGGATGGGGGAATGTGTGAGTGGGAGGGGTGCGGAGTGTTGAACTCAGCAGGCAGGCGGCTGTCCTGGCTGTACCCCACGTAGTGACCGTTCAGCCACACGTGGATGGCGGAGTCTACTCCCTCGAAGCACAGTGTGATGTGCTGGCCTGCCAGGGGGGGAGGGTTCGCAGGGGAGGGGGGGTGAGAGACACAGGCGGCTGTTTGGCTGTACCCCACGTGGTGCCCGTTCAGCCACACGTGGATGGCGGAGTCCACTCCCTCAAAGCACAGTGTGATGTGCTGGCCTGGCAGGGGGGTTGACGACAGCAGGGAGAGAGGGAGGGGGACGCTTGAGCGGAAGGTGCCACACGTGGATGGCTCCCTCAAAGCACAGCGTGACGTGCTGGCCTGCCAGGGGGTTGATGACAGCAGTGAGAGGGAAGAGAGGGATGTGTGAGTGGAAGTTGGTGACTGTTTAACAACATGTGGATGGCGGAGTCCACTCCCTCAAAGCACAGCGTGATGTGCTGGCCTGGCAGGGGATGTGTGGCATGGCATGACATGGCAGCACCGACAGTGGAAGGGGGAATGTGTCAGTGGGAGGGGTGCGGAGTGTTGAACTCAGCAGGCAGGCGGCTGTCCTGGCTGTACCCCACGTAGTGACCGTTCAGCCACACGTGGATGGCGGAGTCTATACCCTCAAAGCACAGCGTGACGTGCTGGCCTGCCAGGGGGGGAGGGTTCGCAGGGGAGGGGGGGTGAGAGACACAGGCAGCTGTTTGGCTGTACCCCACGTGGTGACCGTTCAGCCACACGTGGATGGCAGAATCCACTCCCTCAAAGCACAGCGTGATGTGCTGGCCTGGCAGGGGGGGGCATGGTAGTGAACACAATGGAAAGGGGGATGTTTGAGTTGAGGGGGGTTGAGGAATCGGTGTGTTGAGTTGCAGGCAGGCGGCTGTCCTGGCTGTACCCCACGTGGTGCCCGTTCAGCCACACGTGGATCGCGGAGTCAACTCCCTCAAAGCACAGCGTGATGTGCTGGCCTGGCAGTGGGGAGAGACCGAGGGGATCCGGTGGGAAAGAGAGGTCTCTGAGTGTTGAACTCGGCAGGCAGGCGGCTGTCCTGGCTGTATCCCACGTAGTGACCGTTCAGCCACACGTGGATGGCAGAATCTACACCCTCGAAGCACAGCGTGATGTGCTGGCCTGGCAGGGGGTGAGGGTTCGCAGGGGAGGGGGGGTGAGAGACACAGGCAGCTGTTTGGCTGTACCCCATGTGGTGCCCGTTCAGCCACACGTGGATGGCGGAGTCAACTCCCTCGAAGCACAGCGTGATGTGCTGGCCTGGCAGGGGGTTGATGACAGCAGGGAGAGAGGGAGGGGGACGCTTGAGTGGAAGGTGCCACACGTGGATGGCGAAGTCCACTCCCTCAAAACACAAAGAGTTTACCTGACCAGGAGGCGGGGAGGGAGAAGCGGCGGCGGTAGCAGGCAGTGGGGTTGTCGGTGGGGACGAAGGGCGGCTGGGTGGGGAAGGGGTACTGGATGTTGGTGTAGATGGGCGGGTCCTGCACCTCCTCTGATTCCCATGGCGTTGCTGCTGCTGGCTGTGCTGATGCTGCTGATGGTGTTGCAGAAGGTGTGGGTGGTGACGATACTGTTGAACCTTCAGCTGCAGCTGCAGCTGACGTTGTTTGGTCACTTCCCGCTTCAGCTGATTGCTGCTGCTGCTGCTTTTTCTGCTTCTTTTGCTGAAGCTGCAACTGCCAGTGGGATGGGACTGCAGGTGGGGCAAGGAGGGGGGAAGGAGAGGGAACGGGCAAGAGGCAGAAAGAACTTGATGGAGGAGGAGAGAAGAGGAAGAGCGAGAAGGAGGGAGGGAGGGAGGGAGGGAGGGAGGGAGGGAGGGAGGGAGGGAGGGAGGGAGGGAGGGAGTGAGGGAGGGAGGGAGGGAGGGAGGGAGGGAGGGAGGGAGGGAGGGAGGGAGGGAGGGAGAGAGGGAGGGAGGGAAGGAGGGAGGGAGGGGGGAATGTTCGTGAAAAAGGAGGACCGTACACGTGAGTGGCTGGCTGGTATTGGTATAGGGTAAACCTGCAGTGACAGAATAATGCTTAAGAATAACCCTGAGACAACCACATCTAGGGAAACATTTACCTGGGTGTGTGGACCAATCAGAGTCGTTGAATCCAGGCGAGAAGAACCCCTCGGGAACTTCCTCAGGCCTCGGGAACAGCCGGAACCTCCAGGAGCCGCTCAAAGAGGTGACACGTGGCAGCCCGTGGACCCACCACCTGGCGCTCCGTACTGCCGCCACGTCAGCGCCAGCTCCAGGCGCCCAGGTGGCAGCATCTGCTGCCTCGAACGTGGCTGCTCTGTCTCGGTGGTACCAGAATCGAAGGGCGTCTGATGGGGCATTGGGAGGGAGGAGGAAGGGGAAGAATATTCACAGTATGTGCTATGAACAGGATGATTTTCTGAATATCCAACGTTGAACGTCGAATACTAAACGTTGATGATGCAATGATGATCAACACTCATGCTGCGAACATGCAATCTTGAACAACTAATCTTGACCATGCAATGTGGCCGAAAATGCCCTGGACGGCATCACATGTCACTTGTAATCAGCTGTACCGTCGACGCTCGCATGGGAGTGCAGAGGCACGTGAGCTCTCTCGCGCTTGTATCCAAACATCGCTTGATCCTCCCACCACCGCCCGCGCAACACCTCCGCCACTCCTCCCCCCATTCCGCGCAAATCCCCAGATTCAGCGCCGCAATCTCCGCCAATGCGCGAGCTTTCCCCCGCAACTTCCCCCGCGAGCACTATCGGAGATCTCCTTTTGCAGGTTTTCGGGCGTCCGTTTGTTCGCAGCGATGGGAAGCGCGGTGACTGCGAGACGAAGAGGCGCGAAGGACGTGAACGACAACGGTGTAACGGTGCCGGATTTGTCGCCGGATTCGCAGATGGCTGCTGGAAATTTTCAAGATACACCAAAGCGAGGGGACGACGAGCGTGTAACAATGTGGGATTCGGTGTCAGATGCACGGAGCAATGCACGTGGCAGGTGCTCCAGGCAAGGAGCATGGAGTTGCGTTGCGTGCTGATATGCGGATTTACAGAGAACGCGAAAATGACACTATCTAATCAACAATCTCGACCAGCCTCCTCGGCGAGGAGTAAATAGGCAAGGAATGAAGAGAAGATGCAGATGGAAGGATGAGGAGAAAGACAGGTTTGTGAAATGTTGGCATGGCAGGAATTCATGGAGGTGAGTTTGTTTTTGACAAATCAGGTCCACATAACCCTCTTGAACGTTTCCGAGCTCACTGAACCGTAATAAACTCCAGCTTCTATCTCCAGCTTCTGTCTGAATCCCTGGTCTTGTTCGGTAGGCACCCAGGGAGAGTGGGCCAACTCGCACTGGCGAACCCTTCGTGAGGCTTCCTAGCCTCGGGCCTCAACTCGCACTGAAGGCACCTTCGCGTTTGATTTCGCGAGCTTGCGCGACAACAGCGAGGTAACTTCAACCCTTGGAAAAACCGCCCTACATCCGAGCTGTCACTCGAATTGGTGATGGCCCATTACAGGGGGGGACCCTGAAGTGGACTCGGGCTTGTTTTTGCCAGGGAAAGAAATTTCGTTTGCAGCTTCGTCAAGGCCAGTCCCATCGCACTCAGACTAGCAAATTAAGGCGTTCGGTAGCAAACTCTAACTGGGTAGGTTCGGTGTTCTACTAACGATTTAATGGGCTTTAAGCATTTTCACATTCGAGCTGGGGAACCTGCGCTGAGCCATCCGCAGTCGGACTAAGCAGCCTACCGAACAAGGCCTCTACCTCCTGTCAGGAGGAAATGGAATCTGCTAGTCTAGCGGCCCTCTTTCGAAAATCTCGAGGTTGGGTTGGCTGGTTGGAACGATGGCTTTCACCATTCACAACAGCGTTCGGAGTTTTCAAGGAACGATATCGAGATGCGGCCTTGTTCGGTAGGCACCCACTCGCACTGGATTCACTCGCACTGACGAAACCTTCGATGAGCTTCCTAGCCTCGGGTGTCCACTTGCACTGAGAAGCACCTTCGCTGCTGACTTCAAGGAATTACGAGACAACAACAAAGTAGTTTCTCCCCTTGGGAGTGAGCCGCACACCCCCTGTAATGGGGTGCAACTACACTTCGACTAAGTTTTGCCTGGGGAGGAATATTCTCGTGCGGCTTCGTTGCTTGCGGTCACACCACAGTCAGATTTGCAATATGTAGCGTTCGGTAGCCATATCATACTGGCTAGGTTCGGTGTTCTTATACCGATTTTGTGGGCTTTAAGCAAGAAATTTTCGAGCTGACGAAGCCACAGATCCCCTTCGGCAGTCCGATTGGAGGGCCTACCGAACAAGGCCGTTCTTGTACTTCTAATTTCATATTGTTTCAATATATGCAGGGTTAAATTGTAGGATCAATCATTTATGCAGTTCTTGGACGACTGCGCGTTGGCATAAACCTGTACGACATAAGCAATGCAAATCGTGAAGTTTTCTACTGGGGTGCAGACTTATTTTAATCTGTGTAGGCACACCACATCGCACTGATATTCTCTTTTTGTTTCCTTGGAAAAGCAGCAGTAGCAGCAGCAGCCTGCTGGGAATGAGACGGGACATGAGCTTTACAACGACATGTACCGGTAGTAGCTTGTTTTTTGCACAAAAATACTTACTCGGTAACATGGATTACAGCAACATAGACTACAGTAACAGTTAAAGAAGATGTTATTGCCTGGATGTGGCAGGCTGGATGTGAATCACAGCCTGGATGCCATTCCTCTGGCAAGCTCAGCCCTGCAACCCGTACTGCCTCGCTGCTGCTGCTCCCGGTGCTGCCCCAGCTGCTGCTCCTTCTGCTGCTCCCGCGGCTGCCCCCAGAGGGAAAGGGCGTTTTCAAGGAAGCCTTGCAGTGCTGTGATGTACTCGTGCCTGTGGTGCCGCAGATGGCCTGGCAGCAGCGTGGTGATCGGGGAGGAGGGGAAGAAACGGCAGATTGATGTGTTTTACACTTCCCAAGCAGCTAAAGAGGCCCCTGGGACCTCTGTGCCTGTGCTCCTGCTACCCCTAATCCCTTCCCCACTCACCAACATGCTCCGATGCGCTCCACTTCACCTTCCTCACTGCCACTCCCCTTGCCCCCACCTCCTGTTTGTAGTTGTGAACGAACTTGACAACAACCCTGGGATCCAAACCTATCCACCTGCTATCCCCCACCCCCCCACTCACCAACATGCTCCGATGTGCTCCATTCCACTCTCTTCACGGTCGCACCCCTTGCCTCTGCCTCCCTCTCATACTTGTGAATAAACTCTATGGGAGCTAGTTGGTCGTCTGTGCTGCACAGCAGCAGCACCGGCGACAAGGTCTGCATAGTGGGCAGGCAGGCAGGCCGACGGGGCATAAGGGATGGGTAAAGACAGATGGGCCATGCGGGTGGAAGAGAAAACTGAGAGGCTACGCCCTGCAGCGCCTTGTGCCACTGCCTCCCTCTCATACTTGCGGATGAACCCAATGGGCGTCAGCTGGTTGCTAGTGCTGCACAGCAGCAGCACCGGCGCCATGGGCTTCATGGGAGGGAGCAGGCAGGCAGATGGGGATGACTTAGAAGAGGCGATGTGATTTTAAAGTCAAGCTCAGCTGTTCATCCGTGCTGCATAGGAGTAGCACAGGCGCTAGGACCTGGATGGGGGCATGCGGATGGATCTGGCATAGGGGATGGGGCATGAACGATGAGAGTAGGATCTCTGATCTAGGAGGGAAATATTCAAGGAGCCTGGTTGATGACGACACACACGGCACACAATGGAGGGCTGTGGAGATGAAAAAGAAACATGGAAGGGAGCAAGAAGCAGCACGCTGCCCGCTGCCTCTCAAACTCGGGCAGTGGAGGAGTGTGGTCCACTGTGCTGCCCGCTGCCTCTCAAACTCGGGCAGCAGCAGCCAGTCAAGCAGCATTAGGACCTCTACAACCTCGCAAGCTCGTACAGGGCATGGCAGGGAGCAGCAGGGGGCAACACCTACCGAGCACTGGAGGAGGGTGGTCCACTGTGCTGCCCGCTGCCTCTCAAACTCGGGGAGCAGCAGCCAGTCCAGCACCACAGCCGCTGACCGCACCAGCGTGTGCCGCACCACTGTGTGACGTATGGATGCATGTACCCAACAACCCAGAGAGCTCTAGAATCTAGCCAGTTTTTCATAGACACCTACCGAGCAGTGCAGAAGTGTGGTCCACTGTGCTGCCCGCTGCCTCTCAAACTCGGGGAGCAGCAGCCAGTCCAGCACCACAGCTGCTGACCGCACCAGCGTGTGTCGTAACGAGCTGGGCTGCTTGGCTGTTGCCACTGCTGAAGCAGCAGAATCAGCACGAGTAGTAGCAGGAGAATCAAGAGCAGGAGCGGTAACAGGAGTAGCAGGAGCAGCAGGAGCACCAGCAGAAGCAGGAGAAGAACCCTGCTTCTGGGAGGGTGGTTGGGCAGGAATGGATGGTTGGGAGGTGGCCTGCGGTTGGCCAGTTACCGGTGGCGGTTGGGAGAGAAACCTGACGCCTAGGTCTGATGTGAAGTCAACGGGAGAGGAGTCAAAGACCTGCCCGGCGTAGCACTCTCGGAGGAGCGAAAGGAAGTGCCGGTGGGAGGCGGAAACCTCGCCTTGTGCCTTTGACGGCAGCGCTGATGGTGGGGGAGATGACGATGACGGCACTGGTGCTAAAGCTGCTGCTGCTGCCCCTGCTGTACCTTCGTCACGATGATTCGACTCTTGAGCGGATGTGGAGAGCAGAGCCTGCAGAAGGTTAGACCAAGAATCGGAACGTTACCAGCTAGGCCGACAGTCCAAAAATGAATGTCACTGGAGAATATGGATGTGACAGGGACAGCACAGGGGACACTTTTGAGTCGACTCAAAAGTCACCTCAGAATATGGATGTGACAGGGACAGCACAGGGGACACTGAGTTAGGCTGGTGTGCATTTTCTGATTTTGCCCACAGAGAAAACGACAAGAACGCCACTGTTTTAGCCTACCTCCATGATCTTCCACTGGCACGCCTTGTACCCTCCAGAAAACGACATGAACACGACTGGCCGTGGCCGCCCTGCAAGCTCCTGGGCGGCAAGGCAGGGAGGAGGACGGTAGGATGCTGAATTGCAGGGCAATCAGACAGGTGCAAGGTGCAATTTTTTGGCGCCTCATAAATCAACTCAAGGCAGGGAGAAGGATGATAGGATGCTGAATTGCAGGGCAATCAGACAGGTGCCAGGTGCAGGAGAGATCGTCTGTTGCATGCTCATATTCTGCTCGGCACGAAACAGCGAGATGAGTATGTAACAGAAAATGCCTTGTCATGTACCTTTGCTAGTTCACCCAAAACTGCTCTTGCCAGTGCTTCTGCTCTCCAGGGCATCCATCTGATGGATGCCGTGAAATGTGAGAATGCGGAGTAGGGGAGAATGAAGGGGAGGAATGCGGAGATGGGAATCAGGGGAGGAATTAGGGGAGGACTGGACTGCTCTTGCCAGTGCTTCTGCTCTCCAGGGCAACCATCTGATGGGATGCCATGAAATGTGAGAATGCGGAGAGGGAGACACTGAGGGGAGGGGGAGAGGCGCCTCAAAAGCGACTGAAATTGAGTGTTGAGGCGACTTAGAAGTTTGCTCTCTAGTGCATCCATCTGATGAAATATAGTGAAATTTGAGAATGCGGAGAGGAGAGACACTGAGGGGAGGGGAGAATCAGAAGACGGGGAGAACGATGAGAGGGGAAAATGCGAATCTTTTGCATTACAGGTGAAGCAGTGGAGGATGGCAAGCGAGGGCATCCCATCCGCATTCGTTGATCACGCGCAGATATGCAGCCAGTTGCCGTTGCGTGCTCTGCATCCACCCCATCACAACCACTATCGGCCTCAAGCTAGTACAAGTCCAACTAGCGGAGCGGAATCGGTCTGCAACTTCTGGAACGGAACTGTAACGGCTAGAATGCGGACGGAATCCGACTAGAGCAGCCGGATTCTGGCTGCAAAAATCGGCATTGCATTCTCCCTGATGTGCTTCTGAGCCATCGATTCGTGATCTGCTGCTATCGCTTCGGGAAGCGAAAGCGGCGTGCGCTGCAGTAGGACCGTCATTGGCTCGACCGTTGCGTTTTTGTAACGAATGCGCGGTAGGTTCGGACGGAATTGACAACGCTGTTTGATCGGAGCTCGTCTCTCGAGCAGTTGAAGATTGGGAAGTTGATTGTTCATCGAGTCGAATTGCTAAAAATTTTCTGAGACTCTGCAGTGTCTGGAATGGAGGAGCTGACTGGCTTGTTTGCGACTCGGCTCCAGTAGATGAGAGAATTGCTGTCCCGTGTCGCAGCCATTCCTTCCTTATCCTCAACTAGAGCCTCTTTTCCCCAGTGTGACAGGTTTGGGGATTGTTATTGTTTATTGCCTAATTAATCCTTGTATATCGTTCTAGATTGCAGCGCAATCAACGGAACCGCAGTCAAACGTACAATGTTCACACCCGACACAACAACCACATCTGGTCTAGCGAGGTCGTGTTTTGAAACCCAGATCGGGCGTACCCGAGCTTCCGAAAGGTGGTTATCATTTCATGTCTGAAAGGATAAATGATTATTACAAATTCATCCCCTGTCATGACCCAACAACACAACCGACGCAGATGTGTGTCCAAACCAAATAGATTCCGAGTTTCCTGTCAGAACACGACCGAGAAAGCTTCGAGAGTGTCTTTCTGAATCTGAAATCTGGATGCCTCGAGAATTGTTTTCTGGAGAGCTGTTCCGCAGGGACCCTTGACATTCCAATCCAGCTCAAGCCTGCCAGACCCATCATATCGCCATAACTTCCTCGTCCACGACCATCTCCATTTTAGGTTGATCCTCATTCTTAGTTGACGACCATTGATGACGTCCATTGTTAGTAGACTCCTTCTCAGGATGCACCTACGAACGGGGATCTAGTAATCCCCTGCTTACTTGATTTCTGCTGGAAAGCCGTGATGAGCTAGATACGGTGTTTCTAGTCATGCCGGGATATTGTTTTGGTCGCGGAGATGGTAAGAGAATTCATGGATTGCAACGGGTTTCAACAGCTGCTGTCCGTGACCTTTTTTGAATAACGTTTTAATAGTACCTTTCAATAGTCTTCCGTTTCACCTTTCTTCGCTTGCCCTAGTTTTGTTTCGTGTGATCAAGTATAGTAAACAGCACAGCCATCCGACTCGCTTCATCCCATACACCTTAATTCCGCATAGGCATCTGTGACGGCGATCTACAGTACTCGCTTCAGCTACCATGATAGGGTTAGGTCAATACACGGCTCTGAGCCTAGCCGCCTTGCTAGGAGTAGTCTACCATGCCTTCTACACGCGGGAGCAGTTCTTCCCAGCCATGCTCTACCTCTCCACCTCGAAAATCTGCCTGGTTGTCATGGGGAATATGGCCTTCGTCATGCTTCTACTTCTCGGCCGTATCGTCAAAGCCATTTTCCTCGGAAAGCTGCGGGAAGCTGAGGTCGAGAGACTACACGAGCTGTCGCGACACGAGATCATGGAGACGTGTCTCGCGATGACGATTTTCCGGGAGGAATTCACCTTTTCTTTCGTCGGAATGTTTTCGACCCTTCTTTTTGTGAAGATTTTCCACTGGCTGGCGCAGAAACGGGTGGAGTATATCGAAACGACGCCTGCAGTATCGCGGCTTTCGCACATCCGGATCACCGTGTTCATGGTGCTGCTACTGGCCATGGACTGCGTGCTCGAATTCCAGGCGGTCGCGTACCTTCTGAAGACTCGCTCCGCTTCAGTCCGGATCCTCTTCGCCTTTGAGTAAGATTGCCGTTTTTTTCTTCTTGTATGGCGCAAAAAAATCTGCGTGCTCGAATTTCAGGCGGTCGCGTACCTTCCTTCTGAAGACCCGTTCCGCTTCAGTCCGGATCCTCCTCACCTTCGAGTAAAATTGCCGCATTTTTTTCCTCTGCGTGGCGCCAAAGAATCTGCGTGCCACCAAAGAATCTGCGTGCGCGACTCATAGTCTTGCACTTTCTGGAAACTCGCTCCGCTGTTGTCCGAATTCTCTTCGCCTTGGAGTAAGCCAGGGTGAGAGTACGTGTTGTACACGGTGACGGAGGGGCAGTGGGAGCATAAGCTCTCATGCATACACCGTTGAGAAGGCTGCAGTCTCACCCTCTTGTGACCTTGTAACATTGTAACACCGCAGGTACTTCATCCTTGCGTCTGCAATGCTGGCGAACATCGTCAAGTACGTGTTGTACATGGTGGACACGGTGATGGAGGGGCAGTGGGAGCACAAGGCCTTATACACCCCACTGACAAGGCTGCAATCTCACCCTTTAAAACACTGTAACACCGCAGGTACTTCATCCTTGCGTCTGCGATGCTGGCAAATATCGTCAAGTACGTGTTGTACATGGTGGATACAGTGATGGAGGGGCAGTGGGAGCACAAGGCCTTATACACCCCACTGACAAGGCTGCAATCTCACCCTTTAAAACACTGTAACACCGCAGGTACTTCATCCTTGCGTCTGCGATGCTGGCGAACATCGTCAAGTACGTGTTGTACATGGTGGATACAGTGATGGAGGGGCAGTGGGAGCACAAGGCCTTATACACCCGCTGACAAGGCTGCAATCTCACCCTTTAAAACACTGTAACACCGCAGGTACTTCATCCTTGCGTCTGCGATGCTGGCGAACATCGTCAAGTACGTGTTGTACATGGTGGACACGGTGATGGAGGGGCAGTGGGAGCACAAGGCGACGTACATCTTCTACCTGGAGCTCGTGAAGGACCTCCTGCACCTGCTCGTCTACCTCGCCTTCTTCTCCATCATCTTCATGTGAGCCTGTCCTCTTCGGTTGCGAGAGAGAGAATCTACCTTTGTGCGAGCAATTGGAGCACAAGGCGACGTACATTTTCTATCTGGGGCTCGTGAAGGACCTCCTGCACCTGCTCGTCTACCTCGCCTTCTTCTCCATCATCTTCATGTGAGAATTTGAACGCGTTTGTGTAAGTAACTCAGTTGATTAAGTTTTCAGAGGAAGGAAATGGTCATGCTGATTCACTTACCCACGAGCCGCTCCGCTCTGTTGATTTGTGTTCTTCACCTCCCTGTTTTGTGCCTCCTCCTCATCCCCTCCCCTCAGGACGTACGGCCTGCCCATGCACCTAATCCGCGACCTCTACGAAACCTGCCAACAAGCCTCACTCTTCTGTTCCTACCCCTTGCGCCCCTCCTCGTTGCTCCGCTCCTCGTTGCTCCCCTCCCCTTCAGGACGTACGGCCTGCCCCTGCACCTCATCCGCGACCTCTATGAAACCTTCTTTGATGTCTCATGCTTGTCATTATGCTGTTTCCTGCTCCCCTCGTTTCTCGCCGCCTTGTTCTCAGGACGTACGGCCTGCCGCTGCACCTAATCCGCGACCTCTACGAGACCTTCCGCAACTTCCGCATGCGCGTGGCAGACTTCATCCGCTACCGCCGCATCACATCCAACCTCAACGAGCGCTTCCCTGATGCCACACCCGAGGAGCTCGAGAGGTGTGTGGCTTGCTGTTTGCATTTACGTGAGGCGTCTCAAAAGCCTAATTTTTTTTCAGAAATTCTGAAATCTTTCAGAGCCTCATTGAGTCTTGGAAAGTCGAATGCGAGTTGCTGATTTCATTTCATCCGCAACCACCACAACACCTCCAATGTCAACAAAAAAATCACTGATGCCATGCCCGGAAGGCTCGAGAGGTAGGTAGCTTGCTTGCTGATCTCAAAAGGCGCATTCGAGTGAGTGACAGACTTCAGTCCAGCCCACCTATCCACTCCCCTCTCCCCACCCTTCCAGGGCGGACAGCACGTGAATCATCTGCAGACTTTTGAGGCGCCTCAAAGGGCGCATTCGAATGACAGACTTGAGCCCACCTACCGACTCCCCTCTCCCCTCTCCCCACCCTTCCAGGGCGGACAGCACATGCATCATCTGCAGGGAGGAGATGACGTCAGCCAAGAAGCTTCCCTGCGGGCACCTCTTCCACGTGCACTGCCTGCGCTCGTGGCTCGAGCGCCAGCAGACCTGCCCCACCTGCCGCGCGCCCCTGCTGCAGCCCCAGGCGCAGCCCACGCCCCCCCCTGCCGCCGCTGCCGCCGCCGCCGCCGCTAGAAACGCCGCCGCTGCTGTTGCCGGTGCTGCCGGTGCTGCCGGTGCTGCCGGTGCTGCCGGTGCTGCCGGTGCTGCTGGTGCTGCTGGTGCTGCTGGTGCTGGCGGTGCTGGTGGTGCTGGTGGTGCGGGTGGTAATGTGGGTCTTGGGGGGATTGCTGGTCTGGGGTTTGGAGTGCCAGGGGGAGCTGGGGTTGTGCCTCTTGCCGTTCCTGCTGCTGCGCCTGGTGTTGCTCCTGGTGCTGGTGGTGCCGCTGCTGGTGGTGCTGGCGTGGGAGGCGTCATTCCCTTGGGGCAGTTTCGCATTGCAGCAGGTGGGGGTATGCCGGCTGTGCACGTTTTTCACGGGCAGCTGAACCTTCCTGGCGGGATGGGGGCAGCTGGAGGGGTTGGGGCGTTCGGGCAGGGGCAGCAGCAGGCGCTGCATGGGTTACAGGGATTGCAAGGGCAGCTGGAACAGCAACCGTATCTGCAGCAACAGCTGCAGCAGCTGCTATACGCTCAGCAGGTGCAGCACCAGCAGTGGCACCAGTGGCAGCAGCAGCAGTGGCAGCAGTGGCAGCAGTGGGGGCAGTGGCAGTACTGGCAGCAGTGGCAGCAGCAGGTTCAGGCTGCATATGCCGCTGCAGCAGCAGCAGCAGGGGGGGGTGCATCTGCAGGAACAGCAGGTACATCTGGAGCAGCAGTAGGTACATCTGGAGCCGCAGCAGGTACATCTGAAACAGGGTCATCTGGGGCTTCACCTACTTCTGCCAACGCTGCTTCTCCTTTTGCATCTGCTGCTACTAACACTCCTGGTGGTGAGGCTAGTGCTGGTGGGTCTTCAAGCACAACTGCTGCTTCAGCTCCCACTGCTGCTTCCACTGCAACTCCCACCGCTGCTCCTACTGCGCCTGCCACTGTAGCTGCCACGACAACCCCCAGTCCGGCTCCCAATGCAGCCCAGCCGCCTCCCACTGCAGCCACTGCCTCTTCATCAGATGCCTACCTCCGTCAATACAACGCCTGGTACGTTTTCTCTCACTTCTCTGTGTTCGCTTTATTGTGGTGGCTTGAACCAAAACCCCCCTGCTGCCAATTTCTCTGGATTGGATGCCTTTTGCTGTTAGATGCTGGTTCTGGTCATTTGAACTGTATCACTTTTTTTTTTTTCCATCAGATTGATGGGGAAAAGCAAGGTGGACTCTGAACAGGTCCTAGCTGACTGTTCCGGCTGCCGCAGTGCTGAATGATTCCTTATTTTTAACTTTCTCTTTCTGTGAATGGATTGTTGCTTATTTATTTCTTCCTTTTGGTCGTCCAGGTTGTCAGCTGCATACCCACAGCAGCAGCAACAACAGCAGCAACAGCAGCTGCAGCATCAGCAGTACCTTCAGCTGCTTCAGCAGTATCAGCAGCCACAGCAGCAGCAGCAGCAGCAGCAGCAGCAGCAGCAACAGCAGCAACACCTTTACCAGCAGCAGTACCTGCAGCAATACTTGCAGCAGCTGCAGCAGCAGCTAACAGCGCAGGCACAGGCACAGGGACAGGTGCAAGCTCAGGGGCAGGGCACTGGCCACACTGGTTCTGGTGCAGGTGCATCTGGTGCAGCATCTAGTTCAGGTGTGCCTGGTGGAGGTGCATCCGGTGCAGGTGCATCTGTTGCAGGCACAGGCGAACAAGCATCCCAGAACCTCCCCACTCCAGCTCAGGCCCATCCCACTGGGCCTGCTAATTCCAATAGCACAGGTGCAAATACCTCTGCTGGCCTGGGCAATGGTAGCAGTGGTGGCAGCAGTGGCAGTGGTTGTGGTGGGGATGCTTCTGCTCCTGTTGCTGCTGGTGTGGAGCCTTCTCAAGGAAACAGAGGGGAGGGACAGGGGCAAACAGCAGCAAGTGAAGGGCAGAGCTAGAATGGTGATTGCTGCTGACTGATTTTTCCATGAGGTTTTTTTTGTATTTGCTGCTACTGTATCACCTAAGGTAGCTGCTTGCATATCTGGCAGCTGTATCTAGTTCACAGAATAATGAATGTTTCTGTTTGGATTGGATTTCTTCCCAAACGTCACCTAGGAGAAGAGACATCTCCATGAAAATGTGACTTTATAGGGGGCAAAATGTTGCTTGGACTGATAATGAAGTGCTACGGTACCGTATGCCTGAGGTTTCTGGCGAACAAGGCGTGCAAAGAAAACAAATCAACCAACAACTTCTGAAGCCTCTGCTACAATGTCCAATGCATCTTTGAAATCCTGTGATTCTATCAATTTCAGATCATCCTTTGCTGCGTCCTGCATCAGAAAGAGGGAGAGGGCAAGGAAAACAGAAAGCAGAAGAGAAAAGAGAAAACGGATCTAAGAAGTGAAAGCAGAAAAGAATGCAGGACGCGGGGAATCGACCAAGTTTGAGCACGTAAGAAAGGTAGGGTGAGAACAGATTTCTTTGTCAAAGGTGAGGCAAATTGGTCGGCACATTGCAACCAAAGGTCACGATTTGAGCTTCTGGGTAGGAAATAAGAGGAAGGGGAGCCTGGCACACTAGAGCGAACTTACTACCAGGAGATCAGTCGGCAATTTCGCATTTTGGTACCCTTACAGAGACAATCGCACTCACCACTGCGGATTGGAGGTCGAGGTAGGCTGTTTCGAGTCGCTTGCGACAATCAGGGACCATCATACGCGATTCGGCGAGAACATTCTCCTGCATGTAAGAACGACCACAACCACAAGAGCTTAGAATCCGGCATTTTTCAACCATTAAAGCCAGCTGTTACGGTAAATGACTTAGCTGCTGTGTAATAAAATGGAAACTCCGTGCCTGCTGTTTAATGTCGTGCGAATCTGCACCGCGTGCCTTCATGTCCTCTACTTTCGCAGCGTCCTTCTCGACTTCTGTCTCGTACGACTTCAACTCTTTAAGCAACCGCTTGCAGACTCCTGCTCGCAGCTTCAGCTCCTTCAGATCCGCCATGGTCAGCAACTACTGGAAGCGGCGATGTACACCTACAGGCGACGAAATAGCACACCTATAGGCGACGAAAAATATTGAAATGACAAACTCTCGCCTAGATTATGGGAGAAATGTCCTGATTTATAGTTGCAAGCTGAGGAGATCAGGGCCTGAAAGTACCCTGAAAGTACTCTGCTAGGGATAAGGATCACGTGGACATGGGGTCCGCATCATCTAGAAAGTTCTTGACAGCTGGCTGTGCGCGGGATGAATGCTCCTGGCGTGCGAGAGTATCGTAGTAATGGTATTCGTCCTTTCGCGATTTGTGACCTACACAAATCGCCTGTTGCACATGCCTCTTCGCGGACCTCGCTTGCGTCGCAATATCTCGTCATACGGCTTCTCGGTACAGTGTAGTGTTCGAGCCAGCTTGACTCGACACAGATACAACTCGAGGGCTTCGCTCCAAAGGGTTGATCCCAGCACTGTCAAACCGATCCCAACCGCTGAGAGATACGGTTTGTTTTCAAGACGGAACCACGAAACCGCAATATCCAGCTCCTCGCGTCAGTAGGCTCTCAGCCGCACTCACTGGGGATTCATTTCCATGCGCGCCAGCGTCGGATTCATACACACCCGAAGCCGCATTCCTTTCCTTCGACCGAGGCGACCTTCCCTCCCTCCTCCTCCATGGTTTTAGGAATCCCAGCTTGCCAGCAGCCTTGTTGCTTCGGTTCAACCAATCTAGGGAAAGGAAACTAACTAATTAATAAAAGTCTGCATGCACCCCAAAGGTGTTCAGCCCGGTCGAACCCTTATTATCAATATGTGCGAGCCCGCTTTGCGGCGAGCGGTTTCAAGGCGAGCAGTTTCACGGCTCGTCAGCTTGCTTACAGGTGCGGTGCGCCTTCCCTCATTTCCTGCTGATGTCGGCTTCCGCTTTTAACCAGTATGCGCTCCCGCATCCATATCATTTTATTAACTCCCCAATAGTCGTTCTTGATTCTCCTCCTGCCCTTGCTTTCGGCTTCCGCTTTTAACCCGTCTGCGCTGCCGCAGCCTTGTCATCACAGTCAAGCATTCTCTTGGTGACTTTTGAGTCGATGGTGACTTTTGAGTCGATGGTGACTCTTGAGTCGACTCAAAAGTCACCTCGCGGCCTTGTCGTCACAGTCGAGCCTTTTTCTTGCTTTCGTTTGTTTGTTTTAATTTCATGTATCCTTCCTGTTTTGTCCTTTCATTATCAACCGCATTATCCGCAGGGCCTCAACCCTCCACTTTCCACAATTAGTACCTTCCCCTAACCCCACCCCCCGCCCCATTCTTGCATGCAAACCCATTCCTTCCAGTATCATTACTTCTCGCCTTCTTCGCCACAACCGCAACAGCCCAAAGTACGTGCTTCTCTATGCTTCTTCTCACACTCCTTTAACGTGCGACTCTTAGCACTCCTTCCCATTCCTGCCTTGTCTGTGCAAGACGTCTTAATTGAATCTCTCTCTCTTATCTTCCCCTCTCTCCCACACAGCCTTTCTTACCTCCCTCCTGCGGGGTCCAGGCATCTTGGCCTCCCTTGTTCTTTCCAACTCCTCCGAATCCTGCCCGGGAGTTTTAGTTCAGCTGACCGTGGCGGGTAATGTCGAAATTACTCCACTTTCTCTCATGGTAGAACGGCCCAGGAGCGCAGCAGCAGTTCCTGGAGGGGTGCAAGTGAAGACCGCAAAAAAAGCAGAACAGGTGAGTGGGCTGGTCGCGTGGGTACTTCGTGAGTGACTGGGAGAGCACAGCACCGACTGTCTACTCAGTACACAGCTGCCAGAAGGCCTACCTGCCCCTGCCCCTGCCCCTGCCCCTGCCCCTGTTTGGCACTGACTGGGAGAGCACAGCACCAACTGTCTACTCGGTGCACAGCTGTCTGCCTGCCCCTGCCCTCACATTCTCCTGTGCCTCCCTTTCCCACCCCATTCCCCCCATCCCCTCCAGCTTTTCCGGTTTGGCAGTGACTGGGAGAGCACAGCACCAACTGTCTGCTCGGTGCACAGCTGCCAGCCTGCCCCTGCCCTCCTCCTGCCGTCTCTCGCCCGCCAGAAGGCCTACCTGTGGCCGGCAGAGATAGAGTGGTGGATGGTAGCTGCAAGGGAAGATGGCGGCGGTTGCTAGGGATCTTGTGGGAACTCCTTTCCTCCCCCAACTCCACAATTTTCCCTGTGCCTCCCTTCCCACCCGCGCTACAGCTATTCCGGTTTGGCAGTGACTGGGAGAGCACAGCACCGACTGTCTACTCGGTGCACAGCTGCCAGGCTGCAGTCAACCTGGACTTACCGTCTCTCGTCCGCCAGAAGGCCTACCTGTGGCCCGCAGAGATGGAGTGGTGGATCGTAGCGGAAGGGAGGATGGCGGCGGCTCACAGGGACCTTGTGGGGGACGCCTCTCTCCCACCTCGCTTCCCCGCGCCGAAATATGGTGCTGCATTTGCGAGCGACGGAGCAGTGTATGGCGGGGCATATGTCAGCGAGTTACGGTGAGTTAGACCGAGCTACAGTGATAGTGAGCTAAAGTGGGTTTTACTGGCCAAGCTACAGTCATTGGCCATGAATCCATGATAGTAGCGAAAGGGAGGATGACGGCGGCTCACAGGGACCCTGTGGGGGACTCCTCTCTCCTACTGCGATTCCCCACGCCGAGACACGGTGCTGCGTTTGCGAGCGACGGAGCAGCGTATGGCGGGGCGTATGTCAGCGAGCTACGTTGAGTTGAACAAGGTACCATGTTTTGGAGTGCTGTGCGTGCAAAGTGAGTTGAAGGTGAGTTCGAGCCATGAAAATGCTACGCTCTTGCTCTAGCCCATTTGCAGTCTCACCTCGCCCATTTGCAGTCTCGCCTGGTGTGGAGCTCAGCTATACAATTAATCTCGTCGGACCCTCGACCAACCCGGTGGCATTAGAGCTTCCCTTTCTTCGCACCCCCTTCCCCTCCCCGCCTGTTCCCTTACACCTGACGTCCTGGCAGGTTCAGCTCTCGTGTGGAGCTCAGCTATACAATCACGCTCGTCGGACCCTCGACCAACCCAGTGGCATTAGAGCTTCACTTTCTTCAGAGCATTCTGGCAGATCGCACGAATCACATTCCTCTGCCATGCTTCTGGTTCACCTCCTTGCCCCATGTGTGGAACTGCTACGGCATCCATTCACTTTCTTACCGTGATTTTGGAGTCTTATACGAGGGAGAGGTGTCTGGAGTGGTTATTAGGAGTTTAAAGTTTAGAATAGGTGACTTAGAGGTGGATGGTAGTATAACAGCCCTGCCACATGTTCGCCATTTACGAGAAGGTTGATGCTGCTACAATATTGTTGCCGCACCGATGTTCCCTGTACAGAGTATCTCGTGTTTTGTTCTTCTAACATACCTAGTAAAGTTTCCAACATTCAATGTTATAGAGTGCCGTGTGCTATTACTGGGCTTGTCATGTCGAACGAGCATTGTTGCCAATATATGTCAGTTACACCAAGGCAGGTGCATTTTTTTGTTCTTTATCAACTCAGCACATAACTATAACACGAGTGCTATACACAACAAAGAATCTCCTGCTATGTGTATACACACGGTACCATAACCAACACCACCTCTTCTTCACCCATCCCCTCTAGTCCTGAACTAGGCCAGTGCGGTTGGTTTGCACAAGTATGCAATTGAACAAATCAGGAGCAGGTAGGTAGGTATAGTAAGCTGGGGATAACCCTACCTTACTCCACAAAACTTGTCTTTATCAGGTCGCCGATCCACCTTCTACCGAATGTCTTTTCCTCCCTAACCAGATTCTACTCCGGGATGTGCTCCTTTCCCCACCACAGGATTCACCCCTTCAACTGAGGAGCCCTGTGTTCCCGTGCCGTTAGGTCTGGTGCTATCCGGACCTGCTTGGCTGCTCCGGGCTGCTAGCCGCACTCCAGCTTCGGCGGCTCGTTTGAGAGCTTCGGCAACAAGATCACTGCTATTGGCTCCCCAAGGAACATGAGTGACGTCAAGACTCGTGTGCTTCTCAGCAGCAAGACTCGTACTAATATGCTTCTCTGAGTCAAGACTTGTACTGGCATGCTTCTCCTTTGAGTCAAGCCCGTTACCGGTATGCTTAACTTGGTCAAGAGGAGAGTTTTGAGGTGTATTTCCGGCGAAAATCTCCTCTTGATCCACTAGTCTTAACTTGGTCTCCCTTGCTGCGCCCTTTGCGCTTTCTCTCGCCCCTGCCTTTCCTTCCGCTCCTGTCAGCCCTCCCTGCACTCTGCACTCATCTACACCCCCCTCAACCCGTTCCCTCACCACACTCCCACTGCCACGAATCAATTCTTCCTCTCCCCTCCCCTCTCCACCTTCCCTCAACCCTCCGTTTGCCCCTTCTTGTTCTGTCCCTCCTCCTCCATCTTCCACATCCCTTCCCTCTTGCCCTCCTCCTCCTCCTCCTCCTCCTCCTCCTCCTCCTCCTCCTCCTCCTCCTCCTCCTCCTCCTCCTCCTCCTCCTCCTCCTCCTCCTCCTCCTCCTCCTCCTCCTCCTCCTCCCCCTCCTCCTCCCCCCTCCTCCCCCGTACCTTCCTCAAACTCCCCATCCTCTCTCTCACTCCTCTCTCCTCCCTCACTAGCTCCCCCCATCCCATAGACCCTCACATCCCTCTCAGACCCCCCATCACCTGCCAACCCATGCCCATTAGCTCCAAAAAAAGCCGCCCCCCGGCCATCCACCCCACCACTCCTCTCACCCATCCCACCCAACCCTGCCCTTCCCTCACCTCCCTCACTAACCACCTCTCCCACCGCAATCTCCTCTCTCCTCTGCACCTCTCCCTGTCCTACCTTCCAGCCGTCTCTGCTATCCCTCCTCCCCTCCCGCCCCATCCTAACCCCCACTGGAGAGTCTAGAAACGCAGTTAGTCTCCTAGGCCCTCTAGCCCCAGCAGATAAGGACCGCTTTATTACAGGACTACCAGCAGCACCAGCAGCATTGCCACCACTAGCAGCAGCTAGGCTTGTCCCTGTTGCTCCCAGTACCAGCGCTGGTGTTGCCCCTACTGCTCCTCCTGCTCCTCCTTCCACTGCTCCTGCCGCTGCTGCTCCAGCCGCACTTGCTCCTCCTCCTCCTCCTGCTCCTGCTGCTGCTGCTGCTTGTCTCGGGGAGGGAGCGGGTTGCTGCATGGCTTTTGGCATGAACTTGGGGTTAACCAGCGGCACCTTAAAGCCCATCTTCTTCAACAGTCGACTCCTCACCCCGCCACCACCCATTGCAGCAGACGCCACACCACCCTTACCACCAACCTTACCACCACCCCGGCCACTGATACCAAAGCTGCTGCTGCCCCTGCCGCTGATACCACCTCTGCCAAAGCTGCTGCTGCCGCCCCTCCCGCTGCTGCCCAGGCTACTGATTGAACGAGGGAAAGGGCGTGAGGCAGGGAGCGAGGCAGAGTGGGGCAGCGAGGCCTTGGAGAGGGAGTGTGAGCGGACGGGAGTGGATACAGGGTGCGAGCGAGCCTTGGGAAATGGTTGTCGGGATGGCGGCTGCAGCGAGAGGAAAAAGGCAAGTTGGGGTAGTTGTAAATGAGAGAAGGAAAGAGGTGAGGCCTTGGAGAGGGAATGGGAGCGGACGGGAGTGGATACAGGCTGCGAGCGAGCCTTGGGAAACGGTTGCCGGGATGGCGGCTGCAACAAAAGCGGAAAGGGGGTTTGCAATAAGAAACTCGGGGATTAGACATTGAAAATTGTGGTATGGATGGTGTGGTGCATTCATGCAGGTTTTTGAGAATTCTCAAAAACCAGCTGGATGGTGTGATGCATTCATGCAGGTTTTTGAGAATTCTCAAAAACCAGCTGGATGGTGTGGTGCATTCATGCAGGTTTTTGAGAATTCTCAAAAACCAGCTGGATGGTGTGGTGCATTCATGCATGTCGTTGAATGGCAAATGCGTGAAATTGCATGTCACATGCATGACGTAGCATGTCGCATGTATGACGTTGCTTGCATGGCAATGAATGACGATGCATCTCCAAAGGCAGCACACCACAAGGAAGCAGAAGCAGCAGCAACAACACATACCGGCCCCATCAACTGTCGTGGCCCCTTCCCCTGCTTCCTCCCTCCTCCCCTCTCTCCACCCTCCTCGCCCTCCCCACCCATCTCCTCTTCGTCCCCCATCTCCTCCTCCTCCTCCTCCTCCTCCTCCTGCTCCTCCTCCTCCTGTCCTTCCTTCTCCAGCCCCGGAATAAAGTCTTCAGACTCATCCTCATCCACACCTATCCCCAACAAATCCTCCTCCTCCTCTTCCTCTTCATCCTCCTCCTCCCCTCCCTCATCGTCGCCTCCCACTTGCACCTCCCCACCCTGTCCCTCCTCCTCCTGCTCCACCTCCTCTTCCTCTTCCTCTTCCTCCTCTTCCTCCTCTTCCAGCTGTTTCAGCCTGGATTTGCGTTTCAGAGCACCAGACACAGCAACCCGGGTCCCTTTCTTGCTCGGAGCATTTCTTTTTCTTCCATTTGAAACTAGTGCTCCTGATGCTGCAGCAGTGGAGCGAGGCCTTCTAACCAGCACCACACGTGCCTCTTCCGGTTCCTTTTTTTGTTCTTCCTCCTCCTCCTCTTCCGCCTCAACCTCAACCTCCCGCTCTTGCTCTTGATCCTGGGGCCGAAAGTCCTGCAGGGAGGAACACCAGGGGAACAGCAAGCTTACTCAGCTCAGTCGCAGAAAAGTGGGTTCTTGGGAGCACTTTTGAGAACTATGACTGCAGGCATGCCGTGTGTGTGTGATGTGATGAGCGCTTACTTGAAAGCGGAGGCAACGCAACCCCACTAATAGTCCGTGCGTGAAGCAATGCCACATCAAGTTTGTTAATTGGTTTGTTTGTTTTGTTTTTTTTTCAACCCAGAAATCATGTTACGGCAACCAGGCAGGAGAACTTACATCAGAATCGTAGTCATCATCTTGTGCCGCTGCGACCTCCTCCACTTCCCCTTTCCCCTGCCCCCGACCTCTGCTGCTGCCCACTGGATGGCTGCGAGCAGAAGAACAATTTTTTTGGGAAAAAAACATACATACAGGAAAACACTTTTTGGAAAAAGCTATGCTGCTGGGGCTGGGGGCATGTGGGGATGGGGGCATGTGGGGATGGGGGCATGTGGGGCTGGGGGCATGTGGGGGTGGGGGCATGTTGGGGTGGGGGCATGTGGCTTGTGGCGCATTCTAATACTTCCCACTCGTCTTTTCTCGCCTCATTCGCACCTTAAATCTGCCACACTCTTGGTTCGTCTCTTCCTCTTCACCCCTCCCATGCCTCCCTCCCCTTCCCCCTCCCCATCCCCCTCCCCCTCCCCCTCCCCTTCCACGTCCTCCTCCGCCACTTCCTCTGCCCCCGCTGCCTCCGCTCCCCCCGTTTTCCGCGGAGTCAGTACGCGCAAGCCCACCCTCCGCCCGCCAATCACCGCCTGGCGCGCGGAACTCTCCAACGCGCCAGAACTTCCCCCTCCGCGCGCGCTCCGCGCCCGGGTAGCGGACGGCGCGGGAGCTTCAAGGCTCGCAACCGCGACCAATCCGCGTCCGCCACGTGTCGGCCTCTGCTTCGTCTCATTTTTCTCTTTCTTCCCCTTCTTTCCCTTCTCTTCTTCCTCCTCCTCGTCCGATTCTTCCGCCTGAACCCCCGCGGCTAGCTTTGCGTAGTTCACGGCGACTCGCCGTCGTTTAGACCGCTCCATTACTGCGTTAATGGCAAGATAAGTAGCTCGCGACGCGCGCAGTATTTGATATTCGCGCGTTTCGAGCAAGAGGTGAACGAGAGGAGAAGGATGAAACAGGGCAGAAAAAAACGCCTGAGAGACTAAGACACAAAGCCACTAGTCGTCGGAGAGCCCAAGTTGAAATGACCGCGCAACGTTACTGAAATAGCTCTTGACTCGACTTAACACAGTCGGTGTTTTGCAGGCGCCTAAGAAATTACTTTTGACTCAACTAACACGGTCGCAGGAATAAACGCTAGTCGGTGTGACCAAAACGGCAAGTGGAAAGGCTGCGGTGGTGAGTGACGCGCCACGAGAATAAGCAGAGAAAACACCACTATTTTGTGGGGGCGGTGTTGCTGATTATATTTGGAGGGTAGGACCAATTACTGCTTAACACGTGCTTGTGAACTATAACGAAGAGCAGCCTGTCGCGTTTGAAGATGATCTCAGTTTTGCGCGTGACGCGTTAAGTGGGTTTAGATACGATGCGTAGTGGTTGAGATGGTTCACGAGAGGCATCACCGCTTTGGAACAAGCAGAACCACGATATACTACTGTCAGAAGTGTTCAAGGCCTACCAAACCACCAAACCAAACACCCCTGCCGTCGATGTTTTCAAAATATTCCCAACAAGAGGCGACAATGTCGTCCTAGGGTTGCGAAGCGTTTTGCATTATTAACATATGTTTTACAACTTTTATTACTAACTATGGATCTCGTTTTCAATGATTACCTAACTACTTATACCGAGTCTGTAACTCAAGACTGAGATTTGCAAAATTCTTCGCGTTGGGAATCGAACCTAAGACCTGGATTCTGTCACAACACAAGCTTCATCAGTGCGATTCAGCACCTTTCGCGAATCGCAAATGACTGGTCACTATACCTGAGTACCCGCTCCGCTGTCCGAACACATTGTTTTACTCGCGTCGCGCTAGAGATCACAGCCGCAAGCGCGATGGCAGATCAAGCGAATCAGCAGCAGCAGGAGCAGCAGCTACCCTCGTGGCTGCAGCATATTCCCGGCGAGGACGAACCGCCGCACGATGCCACAGGTAGGTAGTGCACTCGCTCGCAGCATTGATTGTTTTACGATGTGACTAAGTCACCTCAAGCGAATCAGCAGCTGCTGCTGCTGCTACCCTCGGGGCTGCAGCATATTCCCGGCGAGGACGAACCATCGCACGATGCCACAGGTAGCGGCACTCACTGCATTGCGTATTTCGCAAAGGAGACGTAGAAAATGGATGACGTCCAAAGTCAGGGCTCGCGTCGTGCTTTTCAAAATCACTTCTGAGAATTCTCAAAACGGAAGCTCCACATTCAAGTCATCGGAACAGCGTTCTCGGAGCATCCTGGGATGCTCTTAAGTGCACGGCTTCTGTGCTTTGCGTGAGGCGCGGCGTTGCGTTTATTTGGTTCGGACCGATTGATTTCCGAGCAGTAGGGATTCCTGACCTTGTTCTCTTTTTTTCCTCGTTTTTGGCAGTCCCGGTTGTGATGGCAGAGGTGAAACCTGCACTTGCGAATAAATTAATAAAGTGAGTCGACTTGACATTAACACCGTCAGCATTATCAGGTGACCGTTGATCAGGGAGTTACAAATCTGCCCGTCAGATCTGCCCGTCCCTTTCCCTTTATGTGCGTTTGCCCTCTTCCCTGTCACCCACTCCTTTCCCCTCAACACCCCCACACCCCCCCCCCTCCCCCCCCTCACTCATACCCTTGCCTCTCACTCATACCCTTGCCCCCTCACTCATACCCTTGCCCCCTAGGCAGCTGGCATCAGTGGCACCGCTGCGGGACCTGCACCATGTGAAGAGGGTGCGGCGGACTGGGGAAGGTGAGCGGGCGGTTAAGGCACGGGGAGAGTGAGGTGATGGGAAGAGGGAGAAGCATAGTGGTAGAGGGAGTGAGAGCGAGTGAGCATTTTCGCACCAGGTGTTACTTCCTTCACTTTTTAGGGCTGCTGGAGAATTTACTTATGCCAAGTGTCCTTTCCTTCCTTCTCGCTCCAGGCCGGGCCGTCTCGCTGCACGTCGTGCTGACACCTGGCAGCGATCCATTGGCTCTCCCCGAGCCGCTGCAGCAGCTGGTGACACAGCACGGGCTGGAGCCTGCTGTCGCTCAGGTGAGTCGTCTGTTCATTCATTGTTAATAATGCCTGTTAATTATTGATCGTTCTGCTCGTATTGTGACTTTCTGCAATTTGCATGCGCCCCGGCTCACGACTGCGAGGAGCGTGTGGCTGGCAGGTGCCGGCTCACGCCCCTCGCACCAAGGAGCGGTGGCAGCAGCAGCAATCAGTCTGGCCCACGTCCTTCCACCCTCCCCTGTGCGTTCTGCTGCTTTCATTCAACCCAAAATCATTACATCTGTGAAGGGCCCTTGATGCTAGTCTTGACTCTTGCACGTGAACGGGTGCATCTCTCGATAAATGTCTCGATGCTAGTCTTGACTCACAAAAGATTTGGTCCTTCATAACTGTTTGTTATGTGGCCCTCAAATATTCCAACAACCCTCCATGGTTTATCGTTCTGCCCGTTTCTCCCAACCAGGCCTGGCAGTGGCGCTGCTGCTCCCCCCGCTGCTGTCACACCGGCTACAGCCACATACATCCAGCAGTGCTTCCGTGTGATTATAGAGGGGGCGGTGAATGCATGTGAGGGCAGGCTGGGCAGCAAAGCATATGCGCAAGGGAAGACTCTAAGTGAAGAGAAAAAGGGAGGAAGAGAGTTACTGGGCGAAGGGGATGGAGGTGAGAGACGGGAGAGAGAGGAAATGCAAGGGGAGGTTGTGGATGGGGAGCACAAGGAGGAGGAGGAGGGACACAGGAGAGGGCATCAGTGCAGTTCATGTGACCGCACTGAACCGTTGAGTGCCCAGCATGGGGGGTTTCTGTGCCCATGCTGTGTCGAGGTATGCTTACGGGACTTCTTCTGGCTCTTTTTTCCCTCCCTTCCTATCCTCCATGTTGAGATTGCTTATGAGAATTCTCGAAAGTACTATGGGGGATTTCCCGTGTTGGGTCGAGGTACGCTTATGGGACATCCTCTGCCTTTTTCTTTCTTCCCCTGTCTTTCCCCTCACCGCTTCTCCCCCCAGACCCCTCCCTCCCTCTTCCCCCATTTGAATATTACGTGTCTTCCCACTCACCCCAATTCATCTCCCTCCAACTCACCCCATTCTTTCTCCCATTCCCTCTATTTCCTCTCCTTCTCAACCTATGCCTCTCCCTCTCACCCCATTGCCTCTCCCTCTCACCCCATTGCCTCTCCCTCTCACCCCATTGCCTCTCCCTCTCACCCCATTGCCTCTCCTTCTCACCCCATTGCCTCTCCCTCTCACCCCATTGCCTCTCCCTCTCACCCCATTGCCTCTCCTTCTCACCCCATTGCCTCTCCCTCTCACCCCATTGCCTCTCCCTCTCACCCTTTGCCTCTCCTTCTCACCCCATTGCCTCTCCTTCTCACCCCATTGCCTCTCCTTCTCACCCCATTGCCTCTCCCTCTCACCCCATTGCCTCTCCCTCTCACCCCATTGCCTCTCCCTCTCACCCCATTGCCTCTCCCTCTCACCCCATTGCCTCTCCCTCTCACCCCATTGCCTCTCCCTCGCACCCCATTGCCTCTCCCTCTCACCCCATTGCCTCTCCCTCTCACCCCATTGCCTCTCCCTCTCACCCCATTGCCTCTCCCTCTCACCCCATTGCCTCTCCCTCTCACCCCATTGCCTCTCCCTCTCACCCCATTGCCTCTCCCTCTCACCCCATTGCCTCTCCCTCTCACCCCATTGCCTCTCCCTCTCACCCCATTGCCTCTCCCTCTCACCCCATTGCCTCTCCCTCTCACCCCATTGCCTCTCCCTCTCACCCCATTGCCTCTCCCTCTCACCCCATTGCCTCTCCCTCTCACCCCATTGCCTCTCCCTCTCACCCCATTGCCTCTCCCTCTCACCCTTTGCCTCTCCCTCTCACCCCATTGCCTCTCCCTCTCACCCCATTGCCTCTCCCTCTCACCCCATTGCCTCTCCCTCTCACCCTTTGCCATTTCTCGCTCTCCCGTTTTCAGGGGTTCAAGATGGCTGTTATCGCCGACCCTAGCAACGGGCTGATTCTCGCTTCTCTGAACCCATTTCCCCTCTCGCTCACCCCCATGCTTGCTATTTCTCACTGTCTCGCTATCAGGGGTTCAATATGGCTGTGATCGCTGACCCTAGCAACGGGCTGATTCTCGCTTCTACGCAAAATCCCTCTGCATCCGCCGCTCAGCGAAACAAGAAGATGAGAAGGGCGCACAGCACAACAACCACTCCCAGAACAGCGACAGCAAGAGCCACAGCAGCCACAGCAGCAGTTACAACAGCAACGAGAGCACCCTCAGCAGCAGTTGGAACAGCAACAACGGCAATGGCAGGAACAGCAAAGACAGCGGGCAGTCAAGCCGCGAGGAACAGCAATCCATGTGCAATCAACGATGGCAGGAAGGAGAAATATGCGAGAGGGAGGTTGGGGCATCCCCTGGGGCACCCTCTGGGGCGTCCTCAGGGACTCCCTCTGGGGCATCCCCTGGGGCATGCGGTGATGATTGCGATTGCTGCTGCTGCCGCCCGGGACCGAGCACTGTTCCCCAGTGAGGCAGCACAGGACAAAACACTGTTCAGGGATGGCTGTGGGGAGGAGGCAAAGGGAGGGTTAACTGGGAGGGGTGGTTCCGAGGGAGTACTGGGGGAGGAGAAGGAGAGTGAAGTGGAGCAGAGGGAAGTGGAGCAGAGAGAGCAGAAGCACCTGAGAGAAGGGGGCCGGGATGAGGAAGGGGAAGAGGTGAGAGGGGGAGGTGTGGAGGTGAAAGGAGATGGCAAGTCGCCTCCTTTGAAGAGGCAGAAGGGCAATGATGTGAGTGGTGGGAGGGGTGTGATTGGTTGGTGGGAGGGGAGGGAGTGGTGGGTGGGAGGGATGGGAGGTATGGGAGGGGAACGGGCATGGAGGTGAAGGGAGAAGGCAAGTTGCCTCCTCTGAAAGAGCAGAAGGGCAATGATATGAGTGGTGGGAGGGGTGGGACTGATGCGAGAGATGGGGTTGGTGGAATGACGGGAGTGATGGGAGGACGAAAAGCATGCCATCATGCATTGCTAGCCACAGGAGCACTGAGGTTTTCGCCCTTGTAGTATTGTACTTCCATTCTGCTACCTTGTTCAGCTTTGTCTCACACACATACGTAGGTCCACTTCTGTTTTCTCCTCTCATCTCCTCCCTATCTACCCCTGCGTTCGCTCCACGTAACACACTCCTTCTTTTTCCCGCTCTCTGGTGCACAGGTCCGCGCACTAGGTGAACTGGCACGCCCTGCTGCCTCTCCAAACGCACCACCGTGCTCCGCTCTCCGCCCGTACCTCTGCACGGGCTTCGATGCCTTTATGCTGCACGAGCCGTGCATCATGTGAGTGACGGGTGGTGTGGGTGGTGTGGGTGAAGCAGGGGCCAGGCGACCCAGCACGCTCTGCTGTCTCTCCATTTGCCCCACTGTGCTCTGCTCTCCGCCCGTACCTCTGCACGGGCTTCCATGCTTTCCTTCTGCATGAGCCGTGCATCATGTGAGTGATGGGTGGTGTCGGTGCTGTGGGTGGGTGATGCTGTGTGAGCCATGCATCATGTGAGTCCTAGTCAGGGTTGGCTGCTGGTATGGTATGTGTCAGGTACCTACCATTGATGCATCTGCTGGTGAGCCATTTTTTAGAATTCTCTACAACCAACCGTTGGTGCATCTGCTGGTTGGTCTTTCAAGCCTCTCCCCACACCGCACCCTCTTCTCACACCCTCTTCTCACACCCTCTTCTCACGCTGATGCTTCCCCTCCGCCCAGGTGTGCAATGGCCTTGGTGCATCAGCGTCTGCGCCCTGCACTGCACTCATTCTTCCCATTTCTTCCATTCTTTCTTCTCGACAACTCACCCTCTTCCTCCCAGGTGTGCAATGGCATTGGTGCATCAGCGTGTGAGACGAGTCTTCTACGCGATTCCAAATGCACTAGGAGGAGCGTTGGGCAGCTGCTGGAAGCTGCATGGAGTGAAGTCCCTCAACCACCACTACGAAGTGTTCAGGGTTGACCTCAGTCAACTGTTCAATCAACCACCGCTATGAGGTGTTTAAGGTCGACCGTTAGATCTGGGGTTGCCTGGGAGCGCTGGGCAGTTGCTGGAAGCTGCACGGGATGAAGTCCCTGCCACCACTACAAGGTGTGTAGGGTTGACCTGAGTCAACTGTTCAGTCAACTGCCACCACCATGACATTTGGAGGTTTGACCTGGCTCAACTGTTGCATTTTGGTCACCTGGGAGCGCTGGGCAACTGCTGGAAGCTGCATGGGGTGAAGTCCCTCAACCACCACTAGGAGGTGTTCTAGGTTGACCTCAGTCAACTTCATTAACCATCACCCTACTGTATTTAGAGTTGACCTCAGTCAACTTTCAGAACCATCTGAAGCCCCTGTAATTCCAAGTGGTTATTTTCACAACAACAGGAGGGTGCATGTGTGCAGTGTGCAGTGTGCAGTGTGCAGTGTGCACCCAACACCAAACAACGCAGATGATTTACTACGATTAGTAAATTAACTACAGCTTTCCCTGTAGCATACTGTCAGTGTGAGCTAAAGCTGGGAGGCCAATACCCGGTGCTTGGTCCGGAGGAAAAACGACCAGTGCCGTACCTGATTCAGCACAGGGATACCCAATACCCAATGGATACATGTCTATAGGTACGAAAAGAAGAATGTTACCGTATACCCAAGTTCGATGGTATAGGCTTAGCAGGTAAGACAAAAGGTACAGCTTGTGCTTACCTGGCCTGCGCCTGTTCTCGTGTCGGTGGTGGACAGCTTGGTTGCCGCAGCCTGCAGCCACGTCAGCCAGTCCCGCATGGCGTGCGCTGACGTGGCGGGCTGCGATTGGCCAAGGCACACGTCGAGGAGGTAGAGCTTGTGGAGCAGCAGGGGGAGGTCGCATCCGGGGGAGGTGGGGTTGTTGGCGGGATTTGATACGAAGGAGGATATGATTTTATCTGCTGACAGCTGGATGAGCGGCGGAGTGGGGTTGGCGGCAGGTGATGGTACCTCCCCTTTCTCCTGGGAAAACGAGGGAGGAGGGGGAAAGCGGGTGGGTAGGAAGGAGATGAAAGAGGGCATTCAGAATTTCCCGGCACAACAAGTTATGATTCCTCTCTGATCAGCAACAAATAGAGACTGGCCCATTTGCACGAGCGACTCGGTCCACCCTCACGTTAGTTTGAAGATGAGCGACTCACCATGAGGGTGGACCGAGTCGCTCATGCAGATGAGAATTCTCAAAAATCACTCGCAGCGACTCACCATGAGGTGCAGCATGAGTGCAGCACAGCGGTGGCGGAGGCAGGAGCAAGCAGGCGAGGCAGCAGGGAGGGCGAGGATGAGGGGAAGAGGACGAGAGGGAGCGGCAACTTTGAATACACTCACCATAAAAATCACACCTTGTGTTAACGACTCACCATGAGGTGCAGCATCAGTGCAGCACAGCGGTGGCGAAAGCGGGAGCAGGGAGGGGAGGCAGCAGGGAGGGCGAGGACGAGGGGGAGCGCTGCCAGCCACCAGTGCTTGCCAGGTGGCGGAATGTGATTGGTGGATGGAGCCACTTTGGAATTAGTGTCGGGTGAAGGAGGAGGTGGTGTGGCCTTCAAGGAGACGGGGTCAGCTGACATTGCCCTGGGGAGAGAGGCAGGGACGGATGGGAAGGAGGAAGAAGAAACTTCTGAGTCAACTCAAAGACACACGGTGCGGCATGGAAGGCAGTATTAAGTGAAGACCCACCCAAAATTTCACGCAGCACACAGCATTCACCAAAGCAGGCGGTGTGTGAAAGTTGTCAGTGAGAAACCCCTGACAGTCCTGCCATGGCAGTGTGTGTGTGGGAGTGGTCCGCTAGTAGGTGAAGCACATGCACCTACTTGCGTAGTGAGTATTTTTGAGTCGACTCAAAAATAGACTCGCTACAAGCGGCAGGCGGCAGGTGAGTGGGCCACCAGGAGGTGAAGCAGACGCACCTCCTCCTGCCACACAAGCCCTCAAATTCCACCCCACACTCACCAGAGAAAGCGGTAGGCGAATTGATCCACAGTAAGAAAACCCTGACAACCCGCGTGCCTGCTGCTCCTGCAAGCAGCAATGGCAGTGAGGGCTCTGAGAGCAGCAGTGTGCAGCAGCAATAGGTTAGAGTGATCCGCCAGTAGATGAACCACGTGCAGGAAGAGCAGAGCTAGGTGGGGCTGGGGCAGTAACGAGGGGTGATTTGATGGGGAGAATGGCTGGCCGATGCAAAGTGCAGAGATGGTTTTCAGGAGGAGGTCCATTTTGTGGAGTCGGGTTGATACTACTTCTCGTATGGACTCTAAGGGGTTTGAGAGCGCTGAGGGCTTTAAGGAGGGCGCACTGGTTGGGGGACCACGAGGTGCCACATCATCATCAGCAGCAGCGGCAGCAGCAGCAGCAGCAGCAGCAGCAGCAATGGCGGGTGGTGAGGGTGGGTTGGGTACGTGCACATCCGAAGCTGTGTGTGTAGTGTATTCCATGGCTGCTTGATCTCTGTACAGGAGAGATGGGGAGAATCCAACGGCCAGAAGAGCTGCTGCCACGTCAGCGTACCCCGGGAGCCAATCAGGAGCCAGGGGAGGCAGCAGGGACGTGGTATGTGAGGAGGAAGATGGGGAGGTAACGGGGGGTTGGAGGGAAGAGGAGGCAGAGGGGAAGGGGGTGAGGGAAGAGCCGATGATAGGGAGGGAGGGAGGAGAGAGGCCGGTGGTTGGGGAGAAGAGGAAAGGCCGCACTTGATGCAACTCTGCTTGCTGCACATCTGCTGCTAACCCTGCACCTTCGGTTGCTGCAGCTGCTGCTGCTGTTGCTGTTGCTGCTTGTGCTTGTGCTTCTGCTCCTGCCCCTGCTTCTGATGCTGACGGTGATGGGGCGAGAGCAAGGTCGCAGAGGAGGGAGCAGGCTGCCGTGTCCAATTGATCACTTCTGGAGAGAATCACTGGGGAGGGTGAGAGGGGTGTGGAGGGGGGAGAGATGGGGGAAGGAGGGAGGAATGCTTAAGGGTGAGAGCAAGGTCGCAGAGCAGGGAGCAGGCTGCAGTGTCGACCTAGCCGTCGCTGGATAAAACCACTGGGAAGGGGGGGGTGGAAGAAAGAAGCGAGAACGGAGACATGTTTAATTGTCAACTCGAAAGTCGCCCTGCTTCTGATGCTGGTCGTGATGGTGGTCGCATGGCATGGGAAAATCTCCACACAACGAAAAGCAGGGAGTATGTATGCGCTCAGGAGCATGAGGCAGTTACTCACTCTCTGCAAAGACTCGCCTCAGGAGCGACGCACTGACTCTTGAACAGGCAGACAGCTCCTTCCCCTCATCCTTCTTCCCCCCCTTCGCCTCTTCCCCTTCCTCCCCTTTCGTCCCCTTCTTCCCTCGCCGCTCCTCCTCTCCATCCGCCTTCTTTCCTTCTGCGATTTTTCTCAACTGCTGAACGCACTTCGTCCGTAGGAGAGTCGGCACCAGGCCCGAGGCGAGCAGGGATGCAAACCTTTTGTCCGGAAGGAGAGCTATATCAGCACCAAGCGAGGGACCCGGACCAGGTAGTGCTGCTGCTCCGGCTGCTCCTGCTGCTGTATCTTGTGACTCTGCTGGGCCTACAGTCCCTGCAGCTGTCCCGCTTCCTGTACGCTTGCCTAGGTCACACTGCTCCTGGAATCTGCGAGTATAGCAAGGGTCCACACGACCACTGAACACCTGTTGGCGGCAGGGTTGACAAGACGCCGGCATGATGGGGGGAGGGTACGCAGGGACTGAGAATTCTAAAAAATCACTGAACAAGTTGGTTATTAGAATTCTTAAAAACCACTGAACACCTGTCGGCGGCAGGGTTGACAAGAGGCCGGCATGAAGGAGGGTACACAGGGATTGACAGGAGGATTGAGAAGGAACATGGCCGGAGGAGGTCTGCAGGTATGTATGTATGTATGTATGTATGTATGTATGTATGTATGTATGTATGTATGTATGTATGTATGTATGTATGTATGTATGTATGTATGTATGTATGTATGTATGTATGTATGTATGTATGTATGTATGTATGTATGTATGTAGGAGCATGAGAAGCAGGGTAAACAAAGGACACATGGTGATCAGAGCTCCTCCTCGCATACCTTGGGATTTTGAGGCGGCTCAAAAGGTACGTATGGAGGTAGGAGCATGAGGAGCATTGTAAAATAGGAGCCAAGACAATGATCAGAACTCCATGAGAACAACATAAGCCTTACATACAATGAAATATAATCACAAACATCATTGTCAATGCTCACCCTCGCATACCCTGAAATAAGTACACACAAGTGACATCAGATGACTTAAGAGCCTCACACACCCTGGGATTCACGCACGCACATCATTATCACGCCTCACCCTTGCACACCCTGAAATCCACGCAGACGAGCCACATCAGATGACTAAAGAGCCTCACACACCCTAGGATTCACGCACGCACATCATTATCACGCCTCACCCTTGCACACCCTGAAATCCACGCAGACGAGCCACATCAGATGACTTAAGAGCCTCACATACCCTGGGATTCACGCACACAAGCACTGTAGCAGCGGAGGGTACTGAAGGGGACGGAATCGCACGAAGAAACTCCGCTCCCTCGCCTCCTCCTTTTCCTCCCCTTTCTTCTCCTTTTCCGTCTCCGACTCCTTCTGCCTCCCCTCCAGCACCATTAGCAGCACCAGCGGCAGCGGCGGCAGCAGCAGTGGCAGCAGCAGTGGCAGCAGCAGTGGCAGCAGCAGCAGCAGCGGTTGAGGAGGCATGATGGAGAGCAATAAGGTGGTCACGCAGTGGCATGCCGTGTGCCTCCACTAGCTGATGGGGGAGAGGAAGGGGGGACAGGGCGACCAGCACAGAGGCAGTAACAGCAGCGGTTGAGGAGGCATGGTGGAGAGAGATGAGATGGTCACGGAGGGGCAAGCCGTGCGCCTCCACCAGCTGATGGGAGAGCATGGGGGGAGCAGCACGCAACAGGGCACACAATGATTGAGACGTACGAAAGTTGAGGAGGCATGATGAAGAGTGGTGAGATGGTTGCGCAGCGGCATGCCATGCCATGCCATGCGCCTCCACAAGTTGAGAGAGAAGGGCATGAAGGTGAGGCACACGGTGGGCGGAGGGGAGGGGAGACGGGGCATTCAGCACCTTGTGCTCCTCGTCGCATCCCCCCCGCTCCTCACTGCTTGAACTACCTCACCAAATCCCTACCTCACCATTCCTCCCTTGCCTCCTTACCTGCTGACAGCTTTCAACTGCCGTCTGCACTTCCTTCAACCACTCCCCTCTCCCCCTTCACTCCTCTTCACACATCACCACCACACCACACCGCTACCCCCTGTCCCCTTACCTGCTGACAGCTATCAACTGCTGTCTGCACTTCCTTCAACGCTGCATGCAGCGCCCTGTGCTCATCGTCCCCCTCACTATCCCCCTCACTATCCCCCTCCTCCTCCCCCACCTCCACCTTCCCCCTCCTTGTGCCCCCTCCCCTCCATTCTCGTTCCCCCAACCCCACCCAACCACTCCATCCCCTCCTCCTCCTCCTCCTCCTCCTCGTCCTCCTCCCTCATCTCCTCCTCTCTTTTCTCCTCCTTCACTCCCCTCTCCCCCTCTCCTCCTTCCTCTGCCTCCTCTCCCCCCACCTCCTTTCTCTCTCCCACCTTCTCCTCCCCCTCACCCCCAATCCTGCCTCTTCTTCTCCCGTGCGTCCCCACATCCCTTTCACTCCCTCCTCCTCCCCCTGCTTCCCCTCCGCACCACCAGCAGCAGCTATCGCCTTGTCAACCGCATTCACGCCGTCTCTCCCCTCTGCTCCTCCCCTCTCTGCATAAACCCCCTTCAGCTGCAGCCCTCACAGTGGCGCTCCTCCCTCTTCTCCTGGCGCCAATCGCGGTGCTTGCTGTAACAGCAGCAGCAGGAGCATCCTTTCCCTTCCCTCTGCCTCTCACGCTCCCTCCCCCTCTCCCTCTTCCTCTCCCGCCATCCTCAGCCGTCTCCCTCTCCTCCTCGTTACCCTCGTTCCTCCCCTCCAATTTTCTCTTCCTTCCCTTCCCTTCCTCCTCCCCTCCCCCCTCTGCCCCCTCTCTTTTCCCCTCCTCCCTTTCCCCTTCCATTTCCTCCTCTTGACCCCTCAGCTCAGCTTCTTTAGCCCTTTTCTCCTCTTCCTCTGCCTTCCTAGCAGCAGCAGCTGCTGCCCATTGCGCTTTAAGCTGCTTCGTTTCAAGGGACTCCCGCACCAAATCAGCCAAATCGAACTTACGACTGCAAAGAAGGGAGTGGGGTGGGGAGGTGTAGAGTTGATTGGAGGGGGGTAAGGTTGAACAGCAACAGCAGCAGCAGCAGCAGCAGCAGACTGCATTTCGACCCGCTTTATAGTGTTACTCAAAATTACTTCCAACAAGATATGCATAATGGAAAGAAACCAAAACGGAACCTAGTTACGAGCTTTGGGTCATCGCCAACGGATCCCGCCCGGTTTTTTAGACGCCACAAAAAACGTATAAAAAATGAGGCGTCTTGAAAATCGTCTAAAAAATGAGGCGTCTTGAAAATCGTCTAAAAAATGAGGCGCCTCAAAAACCAAAACGGAACCTAGCTGCGAGCTTTGGGCCAACGCCAAGAGATCCCGTCTATGAAGAAGAGTTTTGAGACGTCTTTAAGCACTTCTTCATTTACAAGCTTTGGGCCATCGCTAAGGGATCCCGTCCGGACCTGCGAGCCTTGGGAGGAGCAGGAAATGCGTCGCCTGCGACAGAATCGCCGCCTCGCTTGCCTCTCGCGCGACCCCCACGCCCGCGACCCCCGCGACCCCTGCGAGCGTCCATGTTTCTTTTTGCGATAACGTCGTCGAATGCTCGTCGCCTGCCCGTCGCCTGCTCGTCGCCGGCTCGTCGAATGGTCGTCGCCTGGTCGCTGCGTGAAGACGGTCGCCAACGGATGGGTTTGCGAGCGTAAGTCGACTTCCAAATCTGTGCTACTGCGAGCGTGAAATGCGGCGTCTAAACTACCTAGCTGATGAGGTCAGGTGTTGGCGAAAACCTTCGCGTCGCGCTCGTCAGTACGTGCATTGTTTATCCGATATTCGTATCGGATGGTTGAGAAAAAAGTGACTCATAAACAATATCCTCCACATAGGAGCAGTCGCTCTTGTGTTGAAGGACGTTACCCTCTTCTTAGAAAAAAATATAAACAACGTCATCAATGTGTACCTCATTGCTACCGATACTGGCATCGTACGAATAGATTGGCGGAGCATGCACGCCAAAGCGTACCAAAGCAGTACCGGCAGTTTACCAGTCTAAAATAGAATATTATCCCAGTCGAACTCCAAACCCGCTTCAGCTTCCACTAGAAGGGCAGGAAATGCCGCTTCCACTGGGAGGGCACAGCATGCACGCCAAAGCATGTACTAAAGCAGTACCAGCAGTTTACCAGTCTAGACACGAATATTCTGCCAGTCGAACTCCAAACCCGCTTCCGCTTTCGCTGGGAGGGCAAGCGATGCTGCTTCCGCTGTTGGACCTGAGAATGCTGCCCCAGGTTCCACAGTACCGGCAGTTTACCAGTCTAGACTAGAATATTCTGCCAGCAGAACTCCAAATTCGCTTCCGCTTCCACTGGGGGGGCAAGGGATGGCGCTTCAGCTGGGAGGGAAAGGGATGCTTCCCCAGTTTCGAATGGTGGGCTGCATTGTTCAGAAAAACCTCCGAACTGATCAGAAGGAAGCAACTCTTCTGCGGGTGGTGTGTCTGAGAGCAACGCGGCGGCAGGCATGGATACGCCTACGCCTGCGCCTGCAGCAACGTCTGGTGGTGCTGCCGCTGCTGCTTCTGCTGGTGCCGGTGCAGCTGTCGCCGCTGCTGTGACCGCAGCCCTTGTAGCTGCCTTTGCTGCTTCCACTGCTGCTGCTTCCGTGCATGAATCGACTGTCATGGATACGACTGCGCCTGCGCCTGACCCTGCAGCAACGTCTGGTGGTGCTGCCTCTGCTGCTTCTGCTGGTGCCGGTGCACCTGTCGCCGCTGCTACGCCCGCGGCCCTTGCAACTGCAACTGCTGCTTCCACTGCTGCTGCTTCCGTGCATGAATCGACTGTCATGGATACGACTGCGCCTGCGCCTGCGCCTGACCCTGCAGCAACGTCTGGTGGTGCTGCCGCTGCTGCTTCTGCTGGTGCCGGTGCAGCTGTCGCCGCTGCTGTGACCGCAGCCCTTGCAGCTGCCTTTGCTGCTTCCACTGCTGCTGCTTCCGTGCATGAATCGACTGTCATGGATACGACTGCGCCTGCGCCTGCGCCTGCGCCTGACCCTGCAGCAACGTCTGGTGGTGCTGCCGCTGCTGCTTCTGCTGGTGCCGGTGCAGCTGTCGCCACTGCTGTGACCGCAGCCCTTGCAGCTGCCTTTGCTGCTTCCACTGCTGCTGCTTCCGTGCATGAATCGACTGTCATGGATACGACTGCGCCTGCACCTGCGCCTGCGCCTGACCCTGCAGCAACGTCTGGTGGTGCTGCCGCTGCTGCTTCTGCTGGTGCCGGCGCAGCTGTCGCCACTGATACGCCCGCGGCCCTTGCAACTGCAACTGCTGCTTCCACTGCTGCTGCTTCCGTGCATGAATCGACTGGCCCGTAAAGATCTGCCGGACTTACTGTCATGATGATATGTGCCGCTGATGCTGCTGTGCGAGCTGCTAGTATCTCACCCATCGCCACCGCTACGGCTAGGTCTTTTTCTGCAAGTGGTGCTGCTGCTACTCGTGCTACTGCTGCTTGGCGGACTGCCCTTACCTTTGCTTCTGCTGCTTCCACTGCCTTTCCCATCCAGCGCAGCCACACCGGCCTGAGTTCCCGCAAACTATCCGGAAGAATATTTCCCCATGCCCGTCTCGCACAAAACCCGCACTCATGCAGCCTCCCAAACCACTCTTTCGCCGCAGCCAGGTTCTTGCGGAGAAATCTCACTTCGTGCGGCTCAAGAATTCCCCAGACCGCGTCCCACATTGTGCTGTTATCGGGATCCCGTGTCATCACCACTTTAAGAATGGCCGCCAAGGGCGCTCCCTCCTCAAGCGACGCAACTCGGCCTCCCCAGAAAGTCGTTTTTCGCCCGATCCGCACCGTTATATAAAGTTTCCCGTCACGCCTCTTCTCCACCCCAGGGTAACCTTTCACCGGCTGTGCTTCCGAAGTTCCACCACTCCCTCCATCGCGCACCCTCCGTCCCGGTCCCTCTGTCCCCGCTGTCCCTCCCACCCCAGGGTAACCTTTCACCGGCTGTGCTTCCGGGGCTCCACCACTCCCTCCATGGCGCACCCTCCGTCCCGGTCCCTCTGTCCCCGCTGTCCCCGCTGCTGTCCCTCCCACCCCGCACGGCAGTCCTAGAGCAGCCGCTGTCCACGATGCAATCGCTCCGAGAGCACGGCGACGTTTGGCAGCATGCTGCTGCTGCTGCTGCTGCTGCTGTGAGCGGCCGTTGCTGGTGTCCTCAAGCAAGAAAGACTCCGAATCCTCTCCCTCCGCCTCTCCTCCACCTCCTGCTGCTGCACCCACTGCACCTCCTCCAACAACCCTCCCCCTGCCTCCTCTGCCTCCCCTGTCTCCCCTGCCGTCCCTCATCCCACTCCCCCCTGCCCGCCCTCCATCTGCCACCGAATCTCTTCCATCATTTCCGGCGCCCACTACCATGTTGTGCTGCAAAACCCACCCGACCTCGTTGGGGGATGTGAAGCTTCTTCCACGCCCCACAGCCCAACCCCCCTCCACTCCTCTCCCCCTGCCTTCTCTCCCCCCTTCCTCCAAACTCTCCCTGACCTTGCTCCGCCTGAACCCTCTCGCTTCCCCCTCTCTGACTGCGCCTGCCTCCGCCCATAAACCCTCCCCTGCAAAAGAAAGGAGGGGAGGGGGAGGGTGGAATGGGGGGAGAGGAGGTATGATAAAGGGCAAGAGCAAGGTTGCAGGCTGCAGTGTCGACTTGATCGCTTCTGGACAGAATTACTGGATAGGGTGAGAAGGAATGCAAACAGGTACCCCCTGCCCCCTGCACTAGATATCGCAAAGCAAGAGGTTTTTACTCACTCTCTGCAAACACTCGTCTTGGAAGGGCCCTACTGTCCCTCAAACGGGCTGGACTCTCCTCCCTCTCATCCTCCTCCCTCCCCTCCCTTGCCTCCACCCCTTCATCCCATTCCGCCCCCTCCTCCCCTCGTCCTTCGTTCTCTCCATCTGCAAGTACTGAGATCTTTTTGAAGGGGAGGAGAGCTATCCCTCTATCTGCGCCTGCAACCCCCGCTGCTATCCCTCTATCTGCGCCTGCAACCCCCGCTGCTATCCCTCTATCTGCGCCTGCAACCCCCGCTGCTATCCCTCTATCTGCGCCTGCAACCCCCGCTGCTATCCCTCTATCTGCGCCTGCAACCCCCGCTGCTATCCCTCTATCTGCGCATGCAACCCCAGCTGCTATCCCTCTATCTGCGCCTACAACCCCCGCTGCTATCCCCCTTCCTGTGCCTGCAACCCCCCCTGCTGTCGAGGACGGAACCGCACACAGCAACTTTCCTCCCTCTCCTGCTTCTCCTCTTCTTTCTCCTCCTCCTATTCCTTCTCTTTCTTCTCCTTTTATCTCCCCTGCAGCAGCAGCACCAGAAGGGGCAGCAGCAGCAGCAGCAGCAGCGGTGGCAGTAGATTGCAGCAGCAGCAGCAGTGGCAGCAGCAGCAGCAGCAGCAGCAACAGCAGCGGTTGAGGAAGCATGATGACGAGAGATGAGATGGTCATGCAGATGCATGCCACGTGACACCAACTGATGGGGGGGGGGGACACGGTGAGGCAGAGAGCAAGGGAGTGGGGAATGGGAAGGGGAGAGGGCGAGCAGCAGAGAGAAGAACCAGTCGTTAAGGAGGCGGTGAGGTGGACGTGACTATCTCACTTCTCGGCGTGGAGGTGGTGGAAGGAAATGAGATGGTCACGGCGGGGCATGCCGTGTGCTTCCACCAACTGATGGGCGGGCATGGGGACGGGGAGCACAGAAGCTGCAGATGGAAAAGACGGGGAGAGAGAGAGAGAGAGAAGGAAGGGAGCAAAGCGAAGGAGGAAGTGAATACGGAGAAAGAGGAGAGGAGAGGAGAGGAGAGGTGAGAGAGGGGTTGTGACGGCGCGTCACTCTCATGCCTGCCTGCACCACTCTCATGCCTACCTGCACGACTACACAACCAACCATCCCCTTCACTCCTCTTCACACATCACCACCGCACTACACCACTGCCCCCTGCATCCTTACCTGCTGACTGCTATCAATGGCCGTCTGCACTTCCTTCAACGGCGCATGCAGCGCCCTGTGCTCCTCCCTCATCTCCTCCCCTTCCTCCTCATCCTCCTCCTCCCACATCTCCTCCCCTTCCTCCTCATCCTCCTCCTCCCACATCTCCTCCCTTTCCTCCTCATCCTCCTCCTCCCACACCTCTTCCCCGTCAGTCACCCTGTCAACTGACATCATGCCGCCTGCACCCTCTGTTGACTTTTGAGTTGACTCAAAAGTCAACTCGTCAGTCACCTTGTCAACTGACATCATGCCGTCTGCCCCCTCTGCTTCTTCCTCACTCCTGGACCCGCCCCTTCTTCTCCCTATGCGTCCCCACATCCCTTTCACTTCCTCCTCCTCCCCCTGCTTCCTCTCCGCACCACCAGCACCTATTACCCTGTCAACTGACATTATGCCGCCTGCCCCCTCTGTAGAGAGGGTGTTTTTGAGACGTCTCAAAAACACCCTCTCTACACGTGTCCCCTCCGCACCACCAGCACCTATCACCTTGTCAACTGACGTTATGCCGCCTGCCCCCTCTGCTTCCAACACCTCTCCGTCTCCCCCTGAGGTCACACCCCTCACAGAGGCACTCCTCCCTCTTCTCCTGCTGCCAATCGCGGTGCCTGCTGTAGCAGCAGCAGGAGGAGGAGCGTCCCTTACCTTCCCTCTCCCTCTCCCGCCCCCTCTCCCACTCCCACTCCCTCCACCTCGCCCAAGTCCCCTCCCTTCCCCTCCATGATCAACCGTATCCCTCTCCTCGTTACTCTCCCTCCTCCCCTCCAATTTTCTCTTCCTTCCCTTCCCTTCCCCCTCCCCTCCCTCTTGTCTCCCCCCCCCCTATTCCCCCCTCTCTTTCCCCCTCCCGTTCCCGGTCTCGTCCCCTCATCTCAGATTCGTTAGCCCTCTTCTCCTCTTCCTCTGCCTTCCTAGCAGCAGCAGCTGCGGCCCATTGCGCTTTAAGCTGCTTCGTTTCAAGAGACTCGCGCACAAAATCAGCCAAATCGAACTTACGACTGCAAAGAAGGGAGTGGGGTGGGGAGGTGTAGAGATGGATGGAGGGGGGTAAGGTTGAACAGCAACAACAGCAGCAGCAGCAGCAGCAGTAGCAGCACACTGCATTTCGACCTGCTTTATAGTGTTACTCAATATTACTCACAACAAGATTGTGCATTACGAAAACCAAAACGGAACCTAGTTAAGAGCTTTGTGACATCATCCCGTCCGGACCTGCGAGCCTTGGGAGGAGCAGGAAATGCGTCGCCTGCGACTGAATCGCCGCCTCGCTTGCCTCTCGCGCGACCACGCCCGCGACCCCCGCGACTCCCACGACTCCCCCGGGCGTCCATGTTTGTTTCTGCGACGCGGTAGTCGCCTGGTCGTCGCTTGATCGTCGCCTTGTTTGTCGTCTGATCGTCGCCTGGTCGTCGCCTGGTCGTCGCCTGGTCGTTGCCTGGCCGTTGACGGGAGGATTTGCGAGTGTAAGCCGAGTGTTAATCGCTAAGCGTAAAACGCGGCATTCTTGACCTGTGTCTCAGCTATTGCTCTGCTGCAAGGCTGATTGGGTGCTGTAAAAATTCTCGTGTTGTACTCCTCAAAACGTGCATCGCTATTGCGCAGGAAACACAAAGTCGAAGTGAAGATATTTGTCGATAACATTCACTGTACGATGTTAAGCAGGAAAGTGGGTCGAAAACGACTCTGGCTTTCCGTACAGCGTCGCTTTTTTGTGACTAGAGCTCTATATATGAACAAATCCTCCCGTTGCTCTGATTCAAGCACATTATCCTTTTCATACAATCGCATCTACCTGGCTCAATTAATCCCACAAGAGCCAGCTCCCTATACAAGAACACCCCCCAGCCCGCAACTTTTTCCCTTAGATTCCGGAGTTTGCTCGTTATCTTCCCCTCCCTCCACCAGCTTTTTATTCTCTAGGAGACTGGTCCGTACTACCGCCATTGTTTGCGTGGCCCATTCGTGGTTTCCCAGCTTCCGTGTTCTGAAGCCGTTGCGTTATAAGCGTATTAATATTCCCTTTGTGTTTCGCTAGTGTTCGACTGGTTATCCGACCAGTGCGAACTGCCACCTGCGACAAATTTCCCACCAATTCGGGACGCGAAAAATGTCGTCGGAAATGTCGCCGCCCAATAAGAAGCGCACGTCGGAGCGCCAAATCACGAAGGACGATTTCCAGGAAGACGACAACGAAGAGCCGTCAGGCTCAAACCCCTGGGCGGGAGGGTTTCAGAAAGCCTCGAACGAGGTAATGGCGACTCGACGCATCGTTAAAGCGCGCCGGCCCGCAGGAGGTGCCGGCGCGTCTCCCGCTCCCCCCGCTCCTGCCGCCGCTGCGCCGCCGGAAAAACCAGCTCCGGCGGCTGCTGACGTGGCAGGCGGGTCCGACGTGGCGGAAGCGAAGGAGCAGGCGGAGGAGGAGGGGACGGAGGAGGTGAGTTCTGGCGGCAAGCGCGCGAAGAAGGCGGGATCCGACGGCGCGGAGGAGGAGAAGGCGGCGGAAGGTTCTGCGAAGGAGGGCGACCAGGAGGGAGAGAAGAAAACGGGAGAGGGTAATGCTAGCGAAGACGCCATTACAGAGGATAAGGCAGCGGCGGAGAAAGAAGGATCAGGGGAGAGCGACAAGCAGGAGGCGAAGGTGGAGGGCGCGAATGGCGCGGGAACCGCGGCGGGAGCAGCGGCAAGCCCGTCTGGTTTCGTGGGGTTTGCCAAGCCCGCTCCAGGGTTCAATCCCTTCCTCTCCTCCTCTTCCGGCGGAGGTTTCGCCTCCTTCTCCTCTTCCGCCTTCGCTTCCCCCTTTTCCGCCGCTTCCGCCTCTTCCGGATCCTCCGCGTTCTCCTTCTCATTCCCCGCCACCACCTCCGCATCCCCCGCCGCCGGTTCCGCCGCCGCAACCGGCGGTTCGTCGATCTTCCCTGCCGTTTCGAGCATTTTCGGGTCGGGGGCGGCAGCCAATGGGAGCAGCGCAAGCGGTGCGATCGGCGCGACTCCGGGCCTGGGGATTGGGTTCGGCAGCAGCGGGGCTGGCGGCGGCGGTGCGCCAGCTGTCACGCTGTCGGCGGTCCACGTGGCGACGGGGGAGGAGAAGGAGCGCGCGGTTTTCGCGGCGGATGCGACGCTGTTCGAATTCGGGGAGGGGGGGAAGTGGAAGGAGCGGGGGAAGGGGGAAGTTCGGCTAAACGTTCAGGCGGAAGAGGAGGGGGAGGAGGCGGGGGAGGGGAAGGGGGAGGGGGAGGAGGGGAAGGAGGGGGAGGAGGGGAAGGAAGGGGTGAAGGAAGAGAAGGAAGGAACCGAGAAAACGGAGAAGGAAGAGGAGGAGAAGAAGGGAGGAGAGAAAGAGGAGGAGACGGATGTGAAAGAGGGAGAGAAGGGAGAGAAGGACACGTCAGCAGAGAAGGCCAAAACCACAGAGAAACGGCCGGCTCGGCTTGTCATGCGAGCGAGGGGCAATTTCCGTCTTCTTCTGAACGCGAATCTTTTCCCCGATATGAAAGTCACTCGGATGGATGGGCGGGGAATTTCGTTTGCTTGTGTGAACAGTACGGGGGAGGAGAAGGAGAAGGAGAAAGAGAAAGAGAAGGAGAAGGAAGGGGGTGGTGCTGCAGCAGCAGTTGGTTTGACGATGCTGGCGCTTCGTTTTAAGGACGTGGCTCATACAGAGGAGCTGCTGTCGCTCATTAACGAGTATAAGGGCGGCAAGGGGAAGGATCCTTCCCAGAAAGCTCCTGATGCTGCAGAGGCGAAGGAGGAGGGGAAGGAGGAGGAGGCAGCACAAGATAAGGAAGGGAAAGAGGATGAGGAGACAGGGAAGAAAGAGGAGGAGAAGAAGGAGGATGGGGATAAGAAGGAGGAGGAGGAGGGGAAGCAAGAGGAGAAGGCAAGTGCGGAATGAGCAGCAAGAGGAGTGGTCTGTGAGGAGGAAAGGATAAGGGTGAGTAAGTCTTTTCCCTCTCAACGTCTGCAGAAATAAGTTATTGATTTTTATTTTTTTTCCAGGCGGGTTGGAGAGGGGAGGAGGGCGTGTTCTCAAAATGCGATATTAAAGGCACCACCACGCACTTCCCACCTCTCACTCCCTACCACACACTTTCCACCACAGACTCCCTTCCCTACCATGCACTCCCCCCACCACACGCTTCCTGCTACACACTTCCCACAGTGCAGGTGCAGGTGCAGTTGTAACTGGATTCCTCAATTCACGGCTCGTATCACTGCAATCCGCATGTCTTCCTACTGCATGTCAAGTCAAGTCGCTGCTCTTCACATGCTTGCTGCTTCAAGGTTTTGGAGGAGTCGACTCAAAAGTCACCTCGCTCGCTCCCGCTCCCCTTCTTCAATGTCCAAGCCCTTTGAGCCGACTTTAAGGCTTTAAGGTCACCTCGCTCGCTCCCGTAACCCGTTCCCCTTCTTCAATCAAGGTCCAAGCCTGCATCTCCTGCGTTATTCGACAAGGCGGGCCAGCTCCTGTCCAAATTCTTGCATTCTTCTTTCAATTCCACTGCCATGGTTGTGTTGTGTCCCAGCCAGACAGACTCTACGTATGGACCTGTAATTGGAAACAAATGTGGATGCTTTTAGGATACTATGGTTGTGTAGGTTGGTGGATTATAAGCATGTGTTTCTTATGTAAAGACACATGCGTGTACCATAATGCCTGCCTGCCTGCCTTTGTATTGGGTTGGGTTGGGGGGGATCAACATTTCATTGCCACATGCAGAAATTAGTCGAATAACCAGTAGTGGCATTATTGGCACCGACTGAAGAGAGGTGGGTGCGTGTATCGAGGGTTGAACAATGTCAGAAACAGAACCACTCCTGCGGATGTTTTCAAGCATGGACCGACATTTTGTTTCATTGCCACTTGCAGAACCCAAGGCTGACGTGGCAGGATGCAACTGGTCTGTTGAATAGAGGCGGGTCTGTGAGTGGGTTGACCAATGTTGCGAACAGGACCACTCCTGCTACAAATGATGAGCATATCACTGCAAATGATACGAGTTGTGTTGTGATAGAAAGGGGGGTTTACTACAACGTGGACTGCTTGTGCAATGAATGTTGCACGGATTGGTGCAAACAGCAGGACAGGGGCAGTTGTGAACGGGCCGGGCCTGATAACAACAAGAACAACTCCAGCATTTAAAGTTGGGTACAGCACGGCAAATGGGAGGGGGAGTTGTGATAACAAGGGGGTACCATATCTGTGCCGGTGTGTCAGGGCTGCTTGGTAATCCGGCACACCCACGGCATTGCAAATGGTGTGAGGTGCCACCGATGCCCACAGGTCTTGTGTTGGCTTACGTCGATTTTTAAGTCGACTTAAAAAACAAATGGTGTGAGCTGCCACCGATGCCCACAGGTCTTGTATTGGCTAACGTACCAGATTTTAGGGTGTACTTTTTAACTAACCCTGCACTCACCATATCTGTGGCAGTGTGTCAGTGTTGGCTTGCCATATCAGTGTTGGCTTACCATATCAGTGTTGGCTTACCATATCAGTGTTGGCTTACCATATCAGTGTTGGCTTACCATATCAGTGTTGGCTTACCATATCAGTGTTGGCTTACCATATCAGTGTTGGCTTACCATATCAGTGTTGGCTTACCATATCAGTGTTGGCTTACCATATCAGTGTTGGCTTACCATATCAGTGTTGGCTTACCATATCGGTGTTGGCTTACCATATCGGTGTTGGCTTACCATATCGGTGTTGGCTTACCATATCGGTGTTGGCTTACCATATCGGTGTTGGCTTACCATATCAGTGTTGGCTTACCATATCAGTGTTGGCTTACCATATCAGTGTTGGCTTACCATATCAGTGTTGGCTTACCATATCAGTGTTGGCTTACCATATCAGTGTTGGCTTACCATATCAGTGTTGGCTTACCATATCAGTGTTGGCTTACCATATCAGTGTTGGCTTACCATATCAGTGTTGGCTTACCATATCAGTGTTGGCTTACCATATCAGTGTTGGCTTACCATATCAGTGTTGGCTTACCATATCAATGTTGGCTTACCATATCAGTGTTGGCTTACCATATCAGTGTTGGCTTACCATATCAGTGTTGGCTTACCATATCAGTGTTGGCTTACCATATCAGTGTTGGCTTACCATATCAGTGTTGGCTTACCATATCAGTGTTGGCTTACCATATCAGTGTTGGACTACCTACCATTTCTAGGGCGTGTCTCTGCACTCACCATATCTGTGGCGGTGTGTCAGGGCTGCTTGGAAACCCGGGACCCCCATGGCATTGCAGAAGGCGTGAGCTGCCACTGATGCCCGCAGGTGTTTTGTTGCCTTACCTACATAACCATAAATCATATCCCTCTGGACTCACCGTATCTGTGCCGATGTGTCAAGGCTCCTTGGAAATCCGGGACCCCATGGCATTGCAGAAAGCGTGAGGTGCCACTGACGCCGTGTTGTGCTGTGTTGGCTTACCTAACATACTTTAGGGTATCCCTCTGGACTCACCGTATCTGTATGGATGTGTCAGGGCTGCTTGGAAATCCGGGACCCCCATGGCATTGCAGAATGCGTGAGCTGCCACTGACGCCCACAGACTGCCCGTTCTCAGAATGATGAAAGCGGCGAGGCAGCCAAACACCCACGTGAAGGCCATTTGGAACGCTGAGAAAACAAAAGAAAATAGAGGGAGATGGGAGAGAGGAAAGCAAGGCTGCCTGCACGTTCTCAGGATGAACTGAGAGAGTGCAAGTGAGTGAGGGGGGTGAGTGAGGGGGTGAGTGAGGGGGTGAGTGAGGGGGTGAGTGAGGGGGTGAGTGAGGGGGTGAGTGAGGGGGTGAGTGAGGGGCTGAGCGAGTGAGTACACTCTGAGTTGCGGAAAACAGATTAGATGAAGAGTGAATTGGGTGAAGAGTACATGCATTGCGAGAGCGTGCAAAGTAGGGAACACCAACCATGGCAAGAGCTTGGGGAAGGGAGCAGCGATGGTCGTCGGCCATTTTTGAGACGTCTCGAACTTGCATATTAAGTTCACGCAAAGTAAGGAGTGCATGGGGGACACACCAACCATGGCAAGAGCTTGGGGAAGGGAGCAGCGATGGTAGTGCACTAGGTTCCAGATGTGATGGCCGTGTGCTGCCACAGGGAAAGGTGGGGGGTGGGTGTTTGTGGGGAATGGAAGGAGGCGCAATCTCATTGCGGGGTCTCAAATCCACAAGGATCACAAAAATCAAAAATAAATTAAAAAAAAAAGGAGTCACAAAAATCAAGAGAGAGTAGAACGCGACAATAACACGAGCAGAGGACCACTCTGATCCAAAGAAGTGGTGAGGAGAGCACTGAGGCATTTCACAAGTAGGGTGGAGAGCAGACAAGAGTAGAGTCCACTTAACTGGGCAGGTTCGGCCCCGTAAGGGTTAAAGAAAAAGCGAACCTAGGCTGAAGAAAAGCGGGCAGATGAAAACCGTGGAGGTGACCGAGAAGCCGCCCGCAAGCAGAAGGGGACACAGGGCTGCCCGGAAAACAAACTCCTCGCTGAGAGGAGCCTGTGATGTGGAAGGTACGGTGAAGGCAAGGCAGAACGTGGGGGAAGTAAGCGCGGGGAGGAAGGAAGATGAAAGGAGAGCGAGGGAAGGAGACAAAACGAGAAGAAGCATTAGTGCCATCACAAGCTCTTAAAAGATCATTCCTTTTCTCCCTCATTCTGAACAACGCTCATTCCTTTCCTCAACGATATCTCAACATCTCGAGCCTTCTTGAAGGTGAATGTTTTGAGAGTAACTAAAATTCTTAAAAAGACTTGACACCACCAGCGTCACACATTTTCCCTTTCCATTTCTCACTCATCACATGTATCATTCCCCCTTTCCACCTTCACATGCCTCCCTCAATTTCCCGTCCTTCCTTCACATGTCTCCCTTAATTTCCCTTTCCCCCATCACATGTCTCCCTCAATTTCCCTCCCCCCTTCACATGTCTCCTCTGTTGCCCTTTTTCTCACCACCACGAGGTTTCGAGCATGAAACAGCAGGTCACTTGGAAGCACTGGCAGCACCAGTGGCTTAGATGCATGTGGGACGGGACAGCACAAAGCTCACTTCCCCCTTTCCCCCTGTTCTCACCACCACCAGGTTGCGGACGTGGGACAGCAGGTCACTCGGGAGCACTGGCAGCACCAGTGGCTTAGATGCACACGGAACAGAAGCAGCCGCACCACCACCATCAGCAGCGCCATCTGCACCATCGGCACTGGCTAGAGCGGTGTAATGACGATTCTCACGCCTCGCAGCGGCTATGGCTTGGAGTGAATTGAATGCGGAGAGAATGAGAGGGCCGAGAAAGAGGAGAACCACGAGGAGGAGAGGGAAGGCGAGGGAGGGGATCTGCTTGTTGGGAGGACGAGAAGGGGGGGGGGGGGGGAAGGTTAGGGAGAGAGGAGGCAAAACGGGTGGGGGAGAGAAGGGATGATGAGGGAGGGGATCTGCTGGTTGAGAGGTGGATATGAGAGAAACAGGGAAGCAGGGGAAATGGAAGAAGGGAAGTGAGGGAGGGGAAACGGGGGAGGGGTAATGGGGGAGGGTATGAGTGGGAGAGGGAGTATGCTGGAGTAATGGCGGACCCTGTGGCTATACCAGGACTACTTTTGAAATCAATGGCGACGAAAACACACACACACACACACACACACACACACACACACACACACACACACACACACACACACACACACACACACAAAAGAAGTTGATGGCGTGATAATGGACCTGGTAAGGAATGAGAATCTATAAGTATAGCTTACCAGGTAGTCAGGTTGCAGAGAAAGAAGACGTGGAACGGAAGGTAGAGGGGCATGGGAGTCGTCCAACTGCAGCACGCCACGTGGAAGATAGAGCAGAAGAACAGGATACGGTGTTCTTGCTGTTAAAAATTTGGTATGAGAGGGAATTCTGAAGCGTATCAACACGAGATAGTGAGTTTTTGGTGTGAAGCACGTGGTCCTAGAAGGAGGTCGGGTCGAGATAACTTCGAGGAAGGTATTTCTAAAGAGGTGAGCCTAAAACGCACTTCAGGGCAACAAAAACTTCAAAATCATTCTTGGAAGGGACATCAACGGGGACATACCAGGCCGAATGTTTTGGCACATGCGACAATGGCGGCGGATGCCACGCAGGAACCGAGCACGCTCGTGATTCGCTGGCACACGACACGTGGGTCGTCGCGATTGGCCGGTGGAGCTCCGCGCAAGAGACGGGGAACCTCCCACACGTAAAGAGAGAGAACGAAGAGGGAGGCGATTGAAGCGGATAGGAGGACGGAGAGAAGCGGATTCATGACTGAACGCTAAGGAGAAAACCTACTTCATTACTAATTTAATATGTTGATGTGCAAAGGTCGCGTGCGACTGGCAATGTCATTTGGATACGCCAGCGCCTGGAGAGAGAAGCAATGCGTCCTGCCTAAAGTGGTGGCGACAGTCCGCCTGCTTCGCTCAGCGTAAATGCATATCCAGCTCTAATCACTAAAACGTTCAGGAACAGGGAAACTGCTGAAAGTACTCCCGTGCTTGGAAAGGCGGTTTGGAAATACTCTCAAAATAGAAATCAAGGGATTCTTTAGTACAGCACACGGCAGCACAGCCAAGAGCGAAAATTGATCGTGTCGATGACGAGAGCTAGCGAAATCACGAGACCTAGCGAAATTGATAACTGTCGAATACGAAATACGATATTTTTCTGGCGAAAACGTTTAGCGTCGTGAATACATAACCGTTTTAATGAGTTGTTTTTCGCGAGCCTATTCTGACACGAACCAGACCAAACTCCAGGAATTCCTTGAATTCTGGAGGTTGTGTTTCAGCTTTCACAATTTTCGTCTCCAATTCCACTGCTCCTCATATCTTCATGTTACCTCCCTGATACTCGGACATACAAAAAATGCTTAGCTAGTAAACCGAAGCTCACGGCCGCAATCTTCGTGTCACCACGCTTCAGTAAGACCTTGAGCTACTTGGCTCCTTTTCGTTAAAAATAATTTCTAGCGATGGCGAACCTCCGTAGAGACGTCCGCGCTATAGAGAAAGAGAGGCAAGGAACGTCAAACGCGCCTTCGAACCGTGCCATAAAGCAGCAACTATCCTCGTTAGTAGCTTTCGAGTCGGCGTTAAAGCAGCAGCTGACCTCGCTTGCTACCGAGACAGCGGCACTCGCGGCACACGTGGGGAAGGCAACGCGCTCCGTTGTAAGAACCCGCGAGTTGAGACGAGGTGCGGAAACGTGACGTGTCAGAATTCGCTTTAAGAGTACCTTAGTTGTTAAGTATGAATGAGAAATAAATCTGTAAAGGCCAACGCCTTCCACTGTAAGAATCCCCGTTTTTATGCTCCTCAGCACAGCTCTGTAACGGGTTAATTTAGAAGCTCTGAAACGTCACAATTGTGTTTCTACAGTCTGGATACCGACTTGTTGGCATTGTTATTCCCGTTGACTTCCCTGGGAGTACACTGAATTGCGTTGCCTTCCCTTGTGGTACGTTGACTGCCGCTGGCTGGCGTTGACTGGCGTTGACCAGCAACTGGACGAGGCGTGCAAGGCCATGGAGAGCCGGAGCAACTTGATGACAGCCACTGAGGAGGTACGCTGGAAAGGAGAGGCGCTAGGGAATCTCAAAAGGAGCTTCTGTATAACCTGATGGCGACCCTGAGGACGTATGCTGGGAAGGAGGGGCGAGTAGTGGGACTGATTCTGTCCGCTGTATCTTTTCGTGTGAACTTTGACATTGTTGTTGCTGGACTTCTGAGGTGATTCTTACAGAACTTCCGTTGCTGCTGTTGTTGATGTTTCATCCGGGCATCAGTTCAGTTCAGTTGTTCTCTTGGTTCTCTCCTTGTTTCTCCCGCTTCGTCCCTGTCGTCGCTTCCCCTCCCCCCCCTCTCATATTTGCAGTCCATTCAGAAGATGCCAGCTGTCCTCAGCTCATTGGAGGCCTATCTGGACGAATCCATTGCGTGGTGCGTGCGGGAGAGGCGACGGGGGAGGTTGGTTTTGTGAAAGAAATAAGATGGTGAAAAGTGGGGCGAAGGGGGGAAACAGACAGAAGGAGATTTCTAGAAACGGGAGAGAGTTAAGTCAGAGAGAGACAGGGGTGGAGGGGGTGTTTGAAAAACGGTACCATGCGTTTCAGAAATAAATGGCAGGAAAAGGCTGAGAGGGTGGGAGGAGAATGGGGGGGAGGATGGGCTAGGAAGAGAAGGGAGGTAGGTCTTGCTGGGGTATAATAAGAAGGGGAAGTCCTTTTTTGTTGAGCCCTCCATATTTTTGTTTCTCGTTCCTCTGCCTGATTTATCAACAACCTTTGATCCCTGCAAACGCATGGTGGAATTTCTCATATGGGCTAATCCCTTCGTTTTTTATTTTTCTCTTGTTTTCCACCCCTGTTGTATTCGCTCGAAAAAGGCACCATGCCGCTCCAATTACCATGTTATCAACCCATTCTCTGATCCATGCTGTGCATTTCAAGCCATGTCAAAATTCAATCCCTCATGTGCATCCGGGCAATTCTCTAACTCATGTCTTTCTCATGTCCGACCCTTTGCTATCCATGTCTTTACCATTTTCTACCCCTTGTCAATTTTTATCCATGTCTGTCCCTTATATCCACGTCTTCACCCTGACCATTTTCCACTCCGTGTCTTCACCCTGACCCTTTTCTACTCAATTTCTTCACCATGCGTCTCTGACAGTGCCTCCGATTTACTACATGTGGCCCCATTCCCGTTGCAACCGCCACTTCAGCCATCCCATGTGGCACCTGTATCCCATGCTGCCAACATTTCTCAGTCTCTGAAGCAATCTCAACCGACCCACGCATCCAAACCATCCCATGAATCTCATGGTTATGAATCTCAGGCAGCAACCCAGACTCGTCTCACCCATTCGCATCAACCAACTCAACTGCTGCAAGCCCCGCATTATCTACATGCTTCATTGCACCAATCATAGCAGCGGCAACATGCAGGGCGGGGGAATCAATCGTTGGAGGCTATTCAGAACCAACCACGCTAATCACACGACCCGCGACAAGCCAACTGGTTCTTGGTGTATCTACCTACTAAAACCCCTTTGGTTCCATTGCCGTGTGGAGTAAATTATATGCATGTAGTAACATTGATTTTCTACCATTAATGGCATTATGGATTGAGTCGCACTGGCAAAAAAACGCTGCAGGAGTAGAGTGACTTAGATTTCAGGAGCAAGTCAAAGTGTGCTCAAACTTGTCAACACAACCACGTGCCAAGGACCTTCCTTCCACAATGAACGCTTGCTGGTTTTGGGAAGATCCAAAGGAATGGCTTTTAATGTGTTTAAGCATAGAAGGTATGTACCTCGAACATGGATGTTGCGAAAATATGACTCTATGCTGTCTTTTATCCACAGAAGAAGCGTTTGAGCGGATAGTAGCCAAATGTAGTTTCTCTGTTGTGAGTGTCCATTCATTCTGTTTCTACCTCTGGAAGAGGAGAACTCAGAAATGAGTATATCATTTGTGTGATGGCGGGAAACTTTTTGAAATCTTCCCCGCCGGTTGCCGCATTTGGCGTTTTGAACTGTGTCACATGCGTTCTCCGACCACATTTTTTCGGCGCGAGCCCCGTCATTTAGGCCCCCAAATAAGGGATTCTGCATCCTACGATTGATCCACGTCGCATATCGTAGGGATCTGGTGTCATTTATTGATTGCGTCGCATCTTCTCGACTTCGAAAGCCCTGGAAAAGCTCCGAACCACACGCTGGCGTATATCTGTGGTGGCTGAAAGCATGATGCATTTTTCACTTTATCTGGGCGAGTTGCACCGGCAAATGCAGCACCATTGGTTCAGCCAGAGTCGTCAACCACACACTATTTCGAACCATGAGTTACATGAGATTTGGGTAAAATAATTGCCCATACGAGGAATGTGGGTAGCATTTGCACCGTCGTGGTGTACGAGCAGTGCACCTACTGGGATGTGAACTGGCGTGCTCTGCCAGCACCATGCTCCCCTCGAATATTGTGCAACTGGTGAGTTTTTTCTTATAGCCTGTACAAATGACGGAATCATTCGACTATACACTCTTACTATTCCCAATTTACAGCCCGCGGCAGCCCAGCGCAACGCCGTTTAGCATTCTTTCTGACAGCTTTGCCAAGGTGGCATCGGGCCTGCAACGACAGCCTCAATTCCTCTGACACCTTCTAACAACCACTCGACGGCGTCTGGTTTGGAAAGCGTCAACCTCGAGGTTTCACCAGACTCGGAGCCACAGGAGCTACAAGAACCACCAACCCCATTTGCAAGCAGTCATCCGAAGCTAGTCATAATTCACTATCCAACCACATCACACATCCCGCTTCTTGCATCCCGCCTTCTCACATCCCAACCACATCCCATATCATCCCCCATCATGCATTCTGCATCCCCATCCGGGGATCATGCCGCTTCCCCCACATCCACATCCCTTCGCGCGATCAAAAACCGCTGCGACGGGCTCATGCACCCTGAAAGATGGGAAATCGGGGATCCCAAGGATCCGAGGTAGCGTGTTTTCGGCAGCCTCGATGGCGGAAACCCGGAATGCCTGAGGAGAGGAATGCACTGCTTACTACCCTCTTACCATGGGCGGTCACATGACGGCGGAAAAGAATTTGACCGAGTGACCGTAGAGGAGTCATGATCCATCCAGCGTGACCTCCTCCAGTACTATAATATCCATCGAGCTGATCCGAGAAGTCACAATTGATTTCTTCTCTCTCGCGACCCCATCCGGCTCAGCGTCTCAGTCTCCTGCTAAATTCTCTATACTTCTTCTCTCCTTTGTTCTCTCAATTGCCTTCTCTCTCCTGGTCGTCTCTCTTGTTAGAGCTTTCGCGACCACCAATTCTCCTTGTCTCAACAACTACATCAACCGTCGCGTTCCATGGCCCCGCCAACTACCATGGATCACACCATGCCAACTAGTTACGTTGACAACAACAGACGGGATTCGGCAATTACTACTAAGCACGATCAAAATTCGACGTCAGCAGCAGCTACCGCCGCCGGTTCTCCGCTCTGCCGGCAATCGTGCAACACGCCTGCGTCTCAACAACAAAGATCGTCGCCTCCTGCGTGTCCTCAAGCCCCGAGAGCATCGAGCCGCGGCCTCAAGAGACGGATGGTGCCTTCAGAGAACCTCAGGAGACTCTTCAGACCAATCAACTTCGACGGAGTCACGTCGTCTTGAAAATTTTGATTGTAGAAGATCGCTGTCAACATTAAACCCCAAGGCGAATCCCAGCTTTTATCGAGCTCCTCCTAAGGAGGAACTTCAAGTTCGATCAGGATTCGATCAAGGAGCCTAATTGGGCTCTTCAAGAATAGTGGCTCATCGGATAAAATGAGCAGAGCAAAGGGCAGATTGTTTATAGTTCCACTCCAGCTTCTAACTCGCTGGAAGATCATCCTGCTCTGTCATAGCTCTTTAAGCTTAGGAATTCATGTACCATGCAGCGCCAAGATGCGCCAGAGTTGAATAAGATGAAAAGAAAGTACCGTAACAGAATCGGTGCAATTTACAAAATTTTACAGGGGTTCTGGGTACACACTAAACGATCTTGACGCCTTATCCAAAGTTGTTGAATACTTTCTTGCACAGATGATCCCCATAGACCACTGACTCCAATCCGGATGTCCCCATGGTCTTCACCAAAGCATCTAGAGGTTCCACTCTTGCATCAAAATTCGGCTGTGCAAGCATACACCACCACCAGCAGGCACAAGGAGTAAGAAAGAGGTCAAGATCAACCAAGATCAAGATCAGAAGCATCACATATTTTGTGCAACAGATCCCATAATCTCCCAAGCTCTTACTTCGTAGAAGAATGGCACAGAAACTCGAAATGTGCGGCTTCTGTTGACAACCCGATGGGGAGTTGGCTGGTACAGCCCGTTTGTCCACAGCTGCACAGTCGTTATGGGCAGTGGGCAAAGATACAATGACATTTGAGGTCACGTTGGGCATATTTTCAATAATTATGGATGTCAAACAGGCTCATATGACGCAGGCGTCTTGGATATGGTCAAGCTGCAAAACCTCGGTGCATGTTCAGCAAGCTGCAACACTAAAAATGGCTGTGTTGGACAAAACTTTGACACGCTCACAACAATAAGGATATGCTAAAAAGAAACAATGAGATTGTCACTGCTGAATTGCGACAATTGAATAAACAGGAGGGGGGAAGGACATGAGTGCACTTTCCATACCTTGAGCATGTCACCAATGTTGACCACGAAGCTTCCTGGAACTGGAGGAGCGTCCACCCACTCGCCAGCCTTGTTCTTCACCTGTCCCTCCAAACAAAAAAAGCAAAGGGTTTTGGTGAAAGTATTAAACACCACATCAACAAAGCACAAGCAGGAAATAATGCAAGGTTGTACATGAAGGACTGTATGTGGCGGGCTGTACCTGCAAGTCTTTACCTGCAGGGCTGTGATCCCAGGATCCTGATTCACAAAAGTGAGAAGACCTGCAGGGGAGAACAGTGCAGCAGATACAAGATGCAGAGAGATTGAGCGTCATTTGCACGGAAAAGGAGACAGGCTCCAGTGTGAAGTGAGAGGAAACATGTAATTCCTACCCAGAACAAAAAGCGGTCTTAAGACAACTTGAAGGGGAGAGGAAAAGAAGCCTAACGTACCGTAATCCGTGTGCTCTCCGCTGGACCAATTACAAATGCCACATTCATCGCATTTGATGTCTCATTTGCCCCAGTTATATTCGTCCCGACAGTCATATTGCATGAGAACCGTTTGAATGAAACGGGAGAAGGGCCAGGGGGAGAAACAGGACGGAAAGAGGGAAACGGAAGTCAGACGTGGTAAAGTGTCTGTATTGTGCAAGCTTGCAGAAGGGGGATTTTGTAGATAAACACACTAATATCCGACGCCAGAACAACATGAGAACGCCCAACATATACTGATGCGTCAATATGGACCACCCCCCCCACCCCCCCCCCTCTCCCCCCCCCCCTCCTCCTCCCCCCCTTCCTCCACACACACACACCAGCTGAGCGATTCCGTGTCATGTGCAGCAAGAGGGGGGTAGCCAATAACCCGGATGACCCAGAAGGGGTCATCAGCCCTCCCGTGCTCAAACGTGTCGAGCGGGAGGTGCAGGCCCATGGCCATGCCCCTTAGCACTGTGCGACCCAGAGCTGAAAGAGGGGAAGGAAGGGGGAAGAGGGAGCAGAGGATAGAGCAGGGACAAGTGATGCTGATGGGATCGAGTGGCAGGTGCAGTCCCATGGCCATGCCCCTTAGCACCGTGCGACCCAGAGCTGGTAGTAGGGGAATGGAGAGCAGGGGAGGGAAGAAGAGAGGAGAGAGCAGGAATCATGCAATCTGAGCACGAAACACAAACTCCAGCTAAGACATTGTGAGTCAAGGGCATCAAGAGGGGGGTAGCCAATGACTCGGATGACCCAGAAGGGGTCGTCCGCCCTGCCATGCTCAAAGGTGTCGAGTGGAAGGTGCAGGCCCATGGCCATGCCCCTTAGCACCGTGCGCCCCAGAGCTGCAAGGAGGGGAAAACAATGGAGAGCAGGGGATTGAAGGAGAGATAGAAGGAATCAGTAACCTTGACGCAATTAAGCAGGAGGTGCAGGCCCATGGCCATGCCCCTTAGCACCGTGCGACCCAGCGCTGGTTGGGGAGGGGAAGGAGGGAGTGGGACAGTGGGATAATGATGATGGAACTACAGAGGTGAAGAGTGGCAGGTGCAGCCCCATGGCCATGCCCCCGTGCGGCCCAGGGCTGAAAGAGGGGGAAACAAAGGGGAGCAGGGGATTGAAGAAGAGATAGCAGGAATCAGAAACTTTGATGCAATTAAGCTGGAGCTGCAGCCCCATGGCCATGCCCCTTAGCACCGTGCAACCCAGAGCTGGGATGTACTTTTGATGTCCGCCACACGCCCTACCTTTCATTTTTGTCATATTGTCATAACTTTCATCTTTTATTACATATGCCTACCGACCATTGTTGCCACACACTTACTTGACTTTATGTTCTTAACACGTACATACCTTTCATCTTGGTCACATATTCCTCCACAACTGGCCTGAAGCGTTCCGGTTGACTGGGCCTGCATAGCAAGGAGAGGCAAGACAATATGTCCTTTACAAGAGATTGAAAATGGAACCGACTGTGATACAATGGGGGCAGGCGCATGGTAGAAAACACCAGAGAAACAAGTAACAAGCAAGAGCTTATCCCTGTAGCGAAATCCAACATGTTACATCTTGGCAAACACAACAATCTGCAAGGGTGCTACAAAAACAAAAAAATGTGGAAAGGGCTTAAACGACAGACAGGGATTGTTGGCAGGGAAGGACGAGTGACACTATGGCAGGGACTAGGTGACATTAGGGACTAGGTCCTTCGCTCACCATGGGTTGGGGCCGTGAAGCGGTTTCCCGGAAAGCACGAGAGGATGATTAGCTAGATGCTCCCTGTACAGCTGGCGAGGAGGGAGGGGAGGAGGGAGGGGGGGAGGGAGGGAGAGAAGGAGGGGGGAGGGCAGAGAGGGACATAGAATGGAGACGTGCACAGAGCCGATACATCCATGCTTCCATGTATGCTGGGGGGAAAGAGGGGAAGGACGAGCCCGGAGAAGCTTGTGACTCTGAACTAAACAGAACAGTACACCTGCAAAACAGTTTCTTAGAAAAGAAAACTTGTCAGATTAACAAGGTTCACATGAATGGCTCCAATTACCAGCTACGCACATCAACCGGCTCAGACTACCAGCTAAGCTCACACCGACGGCTCAGATCACCGACTCAGCTCACACTAACGGCTCAGATCACCAACTCAGCTCACACCAACGGCTCAGATCACTGGGCTCAACTCACATCAATAGCTTCATGCATGTCGCGCCGGCCCTGAGTAATGTTCTCTCCAAGCCTCTGGTACCCCCTGCACGCAGCAAGGGAAAGAGTAGGAACTGGGTAAAGAGGCATGTTGCGCGTTGGTTGCTCTGAAGCCGCAAAGTCAACCCAAATCTGAAATAGAACAAAACAAGGGGGCAAACAAGCAGCGGGGCTTCAGTTGGCCATTGCAAGCGGGTGGGACATATCACTTTCCATCCCCAGCACACAGATGAACCACCTCACATGCGCAACCTCTCTACCCCCCTCACGACGTTTGAGACGTCTCAAAAGCGGTCATTGCAAGTGGGTGGGACATATCACTTTCCGTCTCCAGCACACCAGACAGCCCCCCTCACATGCGCACCCTCTCTACCCCCCTCACCTGCGTGCACTCCCTACCCTCCTCCCAAGCCCAACCGCCCTACCTGAAGATCGGAGACTTGGAGAGGGCAATCTCGTTCTTAGCCTCATCAGCAAGTGCACTCATGTTACCACACGAACCCCATCAAATGCGCACCTCCCCGCCTCACATGCACGCATCCCCTGCCCTCCTCACAGGCACAAACACCATACCTGAAAATCGGCGACTTTGAGAGGGCAATCTCGTTCTTAGCCTCATTAGAGAGCGCAAAAAACTCTCTCCCCACTTCTCGGGCCTCATCCACCAGCTGTTGGGACACGCCATGGCCAGTCTGGAATGTGGCACATGGAAACAGTAGGCAAGACACACACACAAGCTTAAATCACTAAACTACGGCAAAATCCCCGTCTTGTAATGACTCTCGTTCAAAAGAAACAGCAGCAGATACTCATTGAGCACTTGAAACGCATGACATCCGTATCATCGCCTGAAAAGACCCGTTTTGGAAAACAACAGAGGCAAACTCACTAGGTAGAAGAAGCCGACTTCCTGGCAAGCTGCATGGATCTCTGAAGCAACCCGCCTGACGTCACTGGGGTATGACGCCTCTGAAGCTTCTGATGAAGTCGTGGGTAAAGCTGGGTTCAGACTGTTCGAGTCAGAACAGAACTCAACGAGAGGACAGATGTCTGCGGGAAAAAAAAGACATACAGAAGTAATTAAGACGGCGAGTTATTTATGAGCCAATCCGCCTGATGTCGGTGGCGTATGACGCTCTAATGAAGCTTCTGGTGACGCCTGACGTCACTGCCCGGAGCGTGAACAAGAAGACGTACCGATCTTCGGGAGCTCCTGAAACGTGCGGACTAAGACGTCCTTACTCGCGACGACGTGCAGCACTGTGAGCTTCTTTCGGTAAGTAAAAATTATCGTGGAAGGGTATGATTTCCGTCGAATCGCAGCAACGCCATGGGTGCGAGATCCGCTCCAGAGTGATGTTTTTTGGCATAAGGATGAGAAGCAACAGGTCGCCGACATCCTAAAACTATTTACAAGCGGGGGCAGAAAATGCTGAAAAAGATAGGTGTTACAACACCCGTAATAAAAGCCTACCGTAGGACAATGCTACAAAAAACGACCGAGGCAAGCGGGTTTGTGCTGGTTCTAAGCGAGCGGATTTTATTGGAATCGCTGCTAGGCCTTCAAAGTAATAAGGCGGTTAGTCACTGCTTCCACTGTGCATTCATTTGGCCAGAATTAGGAGATTTACTAGGCCTAGTCAGCTTGTAGGAAACAGGAATTGCCCTGAACATGCAAGGGTGTGAGGGGATGAGTTGTTGGATGTGGAGTAGTGATGGTCAAGCTTCAACCGTTTGCGAAGTTGAAGTTACTGGCATGTCCACGCGAATCTCGAAACGGCGGTAACTACATTACCTTGGAAAGCGAACAGAACATAACTAGTCCATCGACCTCCCTATTTGTCCCGCCTTGAGTCATGTCTGTCTTGGACTTGTCAGATTTTCCCGCGCTGGAGAAGTGTTCTGACTGGCAATGAAGCTGCGGCGGAATTGGCTAGGGTAGGGTGTTCCCTCTCAGGGCAGATCCAGAAGTACATTCTGTCTATCCACCTAAAAACCGTTTCAATATTACATCTTGACCGTTTAAAAACGTGAACTACCTCATTCAGAACGGAACTGAAATGGTCAAGACACCTCATCAGACACGCTTTGAACAAATCAACTATTTAGTGCTTTCCCTGTTGTGCTCGTTTCTTACGCACAGCCTCCACAGCCTCCGCGCATTTCCTGCTCTGCCAACTTGAATCGCCTAAACCAGTCCAGCTCGGGTCAGGTTACCATTCTAAGATCCAGTGCGAAATGTAGGTTTTCTGTAGCTACTCGCGCCGCCTGTGAGACACGCATGCTGCTCGTAGCTCGTATGCAACTAATACAAAATGGTCGCCTTGTTTTCGGACAAACATTCAGATTTTGAACCTGTGTCCACAACGAGGAGTCCCCTGCGCCTTGGTCGAACCGCATTTCCAATCCTATACAAGCTTCCATCACGAGCGCGCCGAGGGCTATCCGTTTTAATCACTATCCTCTCTATACTCGCTATCCTCACAGCCACCGTTATAATCACGCACAGCAGCCTGGGAGGCGTCGTCTCAGCTGGCATCAGCCCCAGCAAAGCCGTGCGCTGGATCACGCGATACACGCAGAATCTGACGGCTCAGATCGCCTCACACGGGGAAAGTAACACCCGTAGTAATGTAGCTTCGCCAGAAGGTCGAGTAGTTTGTTGGTGGTCCGACGCTCATGGCGGCTATTCAGGGCTGGAAGATCTCGCAGCCGCGGAGTTAACAGAGCAGAATAGGAGGAAGGGAGGTGTGATAATATCGGGGTCTGGTTGTGCTCGTTGCACGGTAGGCGAGCTCTGCGCGTTTGACATCGATATAAGAGCACCAGCGGGATGGGATGTGACTCCGCCGCCTGATATAATCGACGTGGCGCGCGGCGCGACGTCCAATCTCACGCTCAACGTGGATCGAACCAGCAACAACGCGAACTCTAGCGGATATCATGGCGGGGATCACGCAGCGAATGGCGGCGGAGGGGACGGGTGGAGCGGAAGCGGACGGGAGATGGGAGTGGGTGACACTAGAGAGTCTCTTGTAGTTCGTCTGGTGGGGCCGGCGTTAGCGGCAGCGGATGTGACTAAAGAGGGGGGTGACATAAGAATATGGAGAGTTGCTTACCGCGTGTGGGATGCAGGGAACTACAGCGTGCTCCTGCTATCGGAATGTGGGAATCTGGACTTCACCCACAACAGCACTGAACGCGCCCTAGGCACGGTGGCTGAATGGAACCTCACTGTGCTCCCAAGCCCTGTTCCTGCTTCTCCATCCTTCTCCACCGATCCAATCACATTCAATCAATCTGTCGGACCTGCAGTGGCAGGCACTGACTCTACCGCGGACACCACTACTGAATCCTCAGACAGAACTGACTATAACGAGTACCAGGACACCCCATGCGACCACTCCGCGTACGGTCGATGGCTCTTCGACCCACCAAAGGGCAAGTACACGTGGCAGCTGTACCCGTGCGCGCAGCCCCTCCCGCCGCCTTCTGATTGGCTCAGCGCGCTTCAGTCTCGGGGCATCTATGAGATCAACATCGTGGGCGATTCACATCAACGGTTCCTGTTCAACCACCTCTTTTTCCTGCTCACAGGGAAAGCACACGTTTCCCAGTCGAAGGTCCATCATGATATGAAGCACATGATCATGCCCTCTCCTGCTCTCGCCTCTGCTCCTGCTGCTGATTTGCCTGACACCCCTGCTGCTGCCGCCTCTGCTCCTTTTGGCGAGGGGGCGTCACCTGGCAATAGCAGTCAAGCTGCAGAGCAGCGGCCGTTGAAGCTCAACTTCTACTGGATTGCTGGGATCTACAACATCGGGCAATACGGATGCAAGTAAGTGTCTGCGGCGTTGCATAAAATGTTATTTGATAAGAGGCTCTAATGGCTTGTCTCTCATGCGTGTGTCTTTACGCGGCCATGCATGCCTGATGGTGCACGCACGCATGTCCATGTATGGCTGTTCGGGCATGCAACATGCCTCTTCATATCTGCTCATGCGTCCATGTCTGCTCTTGCAGGAAGAAGTTTTCGAATCAGGGTGGCCCACTCCCCACTATCTCATCAGCAGCAGATGTCACTATAATCAACGGAGGCACGTGGATCCATGGTTTCTGTGACGCGCCTGAAGATGCTTTCGGGTTCTTTCTTCCAAGGTTCCTGCGCTGGGCTTATATGCAAATGCAGGCGGCTCGAAAGTGGCATGCGGCGAGAGAGCAGCTTCTTGAATCAATAAGGAAGAAACAGCAGCAGCAGCAGCAGCAGCAGCAGCAGGAGGAGCAGCAGGAGCAGCAGCAGCAGCAGCAGCAGCAGCAGGCAGTTGCACGAGGCAACGTCAACGTTTTTCTCAGAGCTGCTTCTGAAGCAGGTAGCAGGAACTCCAGAGGGCCCTGGCTGCTGTACCGGACCATCCCTCCATTACCACGTAACGGTTTTTGCCGTTATGGATCAAACAGTCTCGTATTTCATTTGAATAACGTGGCTATTGCACATCTAGCCCGATATAGAATTGGGCTTTTAGATGGGCGGCACGTTGAGGTGCCAAAGATGGAAGATTACTGTAGTGGTCGTGATAACCACTACAGCTGTTTTAGACACCGCCCGAAGTTTGGGAAAGGGAAGGGAATCTATGAGGGTGATGTAGGGGAGGCTATGGTGTACATGACGATGTATCATATATTAAATCTGCTGGAATGAAATTCTCTCTTTCTTCAGCAAGGACTCCCTGAATATATCTGTATGTTTTTGAGGGTGTACTGCGCACCCACTCGATTCCGTAAACCAACCGTTCTTCACCGCAAAAAATCTAGTTGAAACCCCCCTCATCGCAAATCTCTAGGTCATCGAAGTGATTTGAATTGCCCCTATTTTCGGTCCCTGCATTCTTGCGTGTTGCCGACCCAAGCATTTCATCTTGCAGCCATTTTTCCCACCAACCATTTCCTATCCCATCCGTCTTTCTGCTTCGTGCCTTGTCCTCCTGGTGTAACTCCGTTTATCCGCAGCGCGCGATACGCCGCTAGATAGCATTGGAAATGGCGCCGTCGAATTCGCTCCTCTCGCCGTCACCTGCGGCGCTGTCATTTCTGAACTCGCACTTTCAGCGGCTCGAAGATCTCTCGCTCGCGCCAAATCTCCTAGGCAATCTCTCTTCGGAGATTAAAGACCTAATTTCGCGCAAGGATTCGCTCTGTTCGTTGCTCGCCTCGTCGCTCCAACCCGCAGATGACGACAACGTCCGAGCCAGCAGCTCCAGGCTCGGCGAATCCGAGCCTGATACACGTCCGGGAATCATTTCATCCGTGGCTGCTCGCGCGCTCCAATCCATAGCAGCCACGTCAGAACGAATCGAAGAATGCCACGTGCGCGCCTCCGTGGCGGCCGCTGACGTGCAGCCGATGGTGGATCGGCTTGCCAGGCTGGCAGCTGAGGTGGCGAGATGCGAGAGGGTGAGGGGATACGTAGAGGTGGTGATAGGGTTTGAGCGTCAAGTAGGAGATGTGGAGGAGAAAGTGGGAATGGCGGTGGGACTATGGAGGAAAGAAACCGGTTCTGTTGCTTCCTCCTCTGCCTCTGCCTCTGCCGCTGCTGCTGCTGGCGCTGGTGTTGCTACTGCTGGTCCTGCTGCTGCTGCTGGTGCTTCTCCTGCTGCAAGTGCCGCCCCCATCACTTCCAGGAAGCAACCATTTCGAAACCCTAAGCTCCTCTCCTCGCTCCGCACCGCCTCTCACGCCATCCTCACCGTATCCAACCGCTCCGCGTCCACCGCGCGCCACCACCCGGCCTGGTCCCGCCTGTTGACAGCTGTCGACCTCCGATTGGACGCTGCAACTGCCGCCCTGCTAGGCCCTCTAATGGACTGTTACAGGGGATGTCTCGCTGCTGCCTGCTGGCCCCCTCCCCTTAGGAGGAGGAGGAGGAGGAGGAGGAGGGGGAGGAGGGGAAGAAGGAACAACAGATGCTCCTGCTGCTGCTGCAGGTTCGGCACTGGTTCGGCTCGCCGGACCTGGAGGCGAGCTTCGGGCTGAGTTCACGAGCCTGTTTTTGGCGCTGTGCTCCCTGCAGCACGCGCAGAAGGTGAGGCGAGAGGCAGAGCAGGTACGGATTCAAAGCGAAAGAGAGGTTGCTTATATGGAGGATGGAGAGGAAGAGGAGGAGGAAGAGGAGGAGGAGGAGGAGGAGGAGGCAGACCTAGGGAATATCCAGAACCTTGGGAATATCCAGGTGGAAGAGCCGTTGCTATGGGGGATGGAGGAGCTGGTTCAGCCAATCGCGTCGCAGGCCCGGCCTCCTTTCGACCAATGGGGAGCGAGCGGGCGGGCGGAGTGGGCCTTTGCGCTGACCCTCCGTGTGGCGTTGACTGGCGTTGACTCGTTTGACCTCGCGCTACAGCCACTGGTGGACGAGGAAGGGCTTACGGGGGTGAGTGTGCGGGAGGGCTGGGTCCGGGCCGTGGTTCGGATGCTCCCGATCCACTTTCTGCGGAGGTCCGTCGTGCCGAACCTGGCTGAGAAGCTTCTGGGAACCACAGGAGTTGGAGGAGAAGGAAGTTTGGGAGGGAAGGGGGAGGAAGATTGGGAAGAAAATTTAAGTGAGAATGAGGAGAGGGCAGCAGCAGCGAGGGAGTGGCTTCGAGTGGTGAGTGAGTGCATTGCCTTTGACTCTGCCATGTCTCGCCTGCTGGTCTTCGGCTCTCCTGCTCCTTCTGCCGGTGATGCTGCTGCTGGTGGTGCTGGTCTTGCCATTGATGCTGCTGCTTCTGCTGCCGCTGCCGCTGGTGCTGGTGCTGCTGCTGGTGCAGTAACAGCAGAATCTGCCAGTGCAGATCTCCCCGTGCCAGCATCAGATTTCTGGGCGGCACTGCAGGTCGATCCCACAGTGGGGGTGTTCGCGGAGCGACCTGATTGGCTGCTGCTCTGGATCCAATTGGAGCGCGCCAGCGCACGCAGGAGCGTCCTAGCTGTCATGAGCAGGGGCGCTTCCTGGAAGGTTCCTCGGGATGGGGAGGATGAGGCAAGCTTGGGCTTGCAAGATCTGTCTGCTTCTGGCCTGCTGTTGACTGCAGTTGACCGCCCTGAAGCCGCGGAAACAGCAGGAAAGGGAATCGTTGAGTTTCGACCGCCGTCCGTTGCTCTTTGGCTGATTGAGATTCTCCGGGCGGCTGTCTCCCGATGCGGGCGGCTTTCCGGGACTGTATCTGAAGGCACTGTAGCAAGCAGCACTGTAGCAAGCAGCACTATAGCAAGCAGCACTGTAGCAAGCAGCACTGTAGCAGGCAGCAGTGACAATAACGAAGGGAGCGGCACCAGCAGTAGCATCCTCAGCCCCAGGGCCATCGGCCGCGGGCGGCAGCGCCTGTCTTTTGTCGAGGGGCTCTGCCGCCCGATTCTCTCGGCGTTTCTGAAAGAGACAGAGCAGAGAGCGGATGAGATAGAAGCAGCAGGAGCCCTGGCGAGGGATGGTGATTTGGAGGATATGGCTGGGTGTGCCAATGCTGCGAGGTTTGTTGCTCATGCCCTGGGGACATGGCAGGATGAAGGGTTCCTGGTGGAGGCATGGGAGGAGGGGAGGAGAGAGAGGAGGTCGAGGCAAGCGAGGAGGAAGGTGAGGGAAGTTTCTTCGCAGCAGCAGAGGAAGAAGGAGAATCAGCAGCAGCAACAGCAGGAGAAGGAGAAGGAGAGAGAGCAGGCGGAGTCTGCGGGAAGGCGAAAGGTGGAAGGGGAGGATCAGGAGCAAGAGCAGGAGCAGGAGGAGGAAGAGGAGGAAGGAGGAGACGGATGGGAGCTACTGGATGTGGAAGAGAATGAAAGTGAAGCAGAGCAACAACGGCAGCCTCAGCAACACCAGCAACATCGGCAGGGGGAGAACCAGCAGAAGAACCAACCAGAGCAGCAAGGTGAGCAACAAGCAGAGCAGCACGTGGAGCACGCGGACCCGCAGATGGGCCGGATTCAGGACCTACTAGACCAATTCCAGGGCCCCGGTCCAGACCTCTTCTCCTCTGAAATTCACCGACTCGCCGCCCTGCACTCCACGCTCGTCGCCAGGCTGGCAACAGCTGTCGCGCGTGGATTCGTCTCCCGGGCCGCCGAGTACCCGCGCGCCATTGTGCGCGTCCAGGCCCCTCCCCTCTCCCCTCCCTCTCCTTCTGGCGATGCACATACTCCCTCCCTCTCCTCCTCCATATCCTCCTCCCTCGCGCTCTCCTCCTCTCTAGTCGATGCGCTCATCTTCCTCCGCATCCGCCTGCTCTCTGCCCGCCACTCACTCGACGCGGCTCTCTTCTCCTCCTTCTGGCGCCACCTCGCTGCCTTCCTGGACAGGTTTCTAGTGGATAAGGTTGTGTTGGGGCGAGAGGTGAACGTAGGCGTGGGTGTGGGGGCGGGGGGTGCAGACTTGGCTGGAGGGGGAGGGGTTGGAGGAGTTGGAAGGGTGAGCGGAGGTCCAGGTGTTTTTTCAGATGGGGTGGGCTCGAGGAGTGCGAAGAAGGGTGGTGGTGGGGCGGGGCTTGTGTTGGGCAGCTTGAAATTTTCGGAGCGGGCAGGGCAGCAGTATTCGCACGACATGCAGGTGGTGGTGTCTGTGTTTGAGATTGCCACCCCCCGCCCGCTCAACTTCTTCAAAAGGACGAGAGACACCGCCCGGCTGATGGCCATGACGGATAGAGACGCCAACGGGTTACTGTTCATGCTGTCGCTGGTGAGTGGGTCTGGGGGAGCAGCATCGTCTTCATCCTCGTTATTAGCTTCTTCGTCAAAAGCACTGGCGTTGGCCAGTGCAGCTATAGGGGCTGCTGGGGCAGCTGTTGGTGCGGGTGGTAGGGATACCAGCAGTGGCAGGGATTCAGGGGTTGATAGCCCGGAAGCCAAACAACAGGAGCAGCAGCAGCAGGTGGAAGAGGAGAGGCAACAGAGGGCGGCAGCAGCGTTGAGGCGGAGAGGGATCTTGCATTTACAGGCAGGGGAAGTGCAAGCTGTGCTGGAGAGACGTGCTCTGCCAAAAAGGTAGCGAAGCGAGTATTGCTTATGAGTTGATCGTAGCTGGGATGGCTAATGAAACCTTGTTTGGCCCCAACTATAGAGGAAACAATAACTGTCATGTATGCCACTCTGTTGCACTGATTGTTACTAAGAGCATGCAATATGAGTTGCACGCATGTGATAACTTAAAATGCATATTGCACGAGTGATAATAGGCAATGTTCATCTGGGCAAAATAGAACATTAAGTCGATTTCAGTATCCTTGATTTATGTACGAGCTTGACCAGGTGTACATATCAGCCTTTAATGTAGCAATTTCTCAGCAAGCTCTTCACCACTGACAAATGCCTGCTGGCATCCCCTTCCGAAACGCGATCAGAGCGGTTCGTCACTGGCACGCCGCATCTTGCGTTTCGCCCTGATTTGTGCACGAATTGAGGCCACGAGCGGGGCATTCGGAGGGTGAAGGGAATGCGCCCATTTTTCCTGGTGTTTCTCAACCAACCAACTGCACACTTGGCTGGGTTCGCCAGTTTCGCGTTGTTCCAACAAACTTCGCAGGCCTTGCGAAAGCGTTACACGTTTTCGCATAACCCTACTGCACCATCCTTTCCCAACCTCCAGCACGCCACTTACTGGAACATCACAGCATCGGAACCCCCACCTCGATAGGCGGCCCCTATTTCCTTCGGTGCTGATCAGTGCACTTCTGTTCGTCAGTAGGAGCGTCCAAGCCGCAATGGCTACCGTAGTGCTGCCTCTGGTCAAACGGAGGAAAGGATCGTGTGATATACAGCGGCTGCGGCGATTTCGTACCAGGTCCCCAGAGTGGCGAGGCACACGGCGGCAAACAGCAACCTCTCCCATCCCACCATGCTCAATGAACAGTGATTTGATATATACCAACTTTTTTTAACCAGCCAATTGCCGCCGTCTGCGCTGACCGCAGCAGTCAAGAGGCGACGTCAGTGGCTGCGCCACTGCGATGCCACGCGACTCGGTAGGCTCTTATGAAGCCCTGTACATCTGGGGTGCCCATCGCTCCTCGCCTCCTTGAACTCGCGTGCTTCTCCGTAGAAGACAATTTAGTATAAACACCAGTGGTCGCGGCTCCGTGCCTCAATAAAACGAGTTATAGTAAGCTACCGCTTTTCGTGTTAGGCCGGTATAGAATACGTTGCCTTTGATCCACGTGGAATGCAGCACAAGGACGACCGGTTCTAACTAATTAGCTCCTTTGATGCACGTGACTCGCCGTCCGCAGAGCTTATTAGCGGCGCGTCCGCTTCCAAAACCCCAGAGCTGATTATTCACGCAGAGGAAACCGTAGCGGCGACGTTTTCCTCGCGGGCTTTCGCGCTCGTTCGCGCTCATTCGCTCTCTTAAATCGCGATGATCCCTAGGGAGGGGCGGCCACAGCGGCCCGTAAGCGGCTCGGTCCGAGTACCCACGCTGGTGTCCCTCGTCTCAATCCTCTCGCTCGTTCTAGCCGTTACAGAACCAGCGCGCGCAGGACGATTCTTGACGGGAAAGGGTTTGAAACGAGGGGATAGGATTGGTGGGTCTTCGTTGCGTATCCTGGACGAGGTGCTTATAGAGTCGGGTGTTCCGGATCTTGTAACGGTGCTCAATGACAAAGGGGATGCTGAAAAAGAGAAGAAAAAGAAAGAGAAGGAGAAGGAGAAGGAGAAGGAAAAGGAAAAGAAGAAAAAGGAGAAGGAAAAAAAGGACAAGGAAAAGAAGGACAAGGAGAGTAAGAGCAGTGACAAGACGGGCGCTGCTGATGCGGCGAACCAGGTAACTGCTAAAGGGGATGCTATCGGGGGCCCCGCTGTCGAGGGCGATACGAACCAAGATCCCACGGCTGGTTCAAACGGTCCGGAGGAGCAAGGTGTCGGCAAGTCTCCACCTGCCGACGAGGAGTCAGGGAACGGCAAGGGGACAAAAGTTTCGCAACCTCCTTCGCCAAAAGAGTCGCCCGATGAATCGCCAGACGAGCCTTCCAGCAGCCAGTCGCAGGAGCCGAAGGAGTCGCAGAAGTCGCAGGAAAGCTCGAAAAAGTCTGCGGCAACGCCTGAAAAGCCGCCCGCTAACGAAGCAGCGCCGAAAACGACGCCGAAACCGGCACCGGAACCCGCGCCGGAACCCGCGCCGGAACCTGCGGCGGAACCACCGCCGCAACCGGCGCCAGAACCAACCCCAGCCGTAGATGGCAATTCCAATCTGGCGGTGGGGGATGCGGGAGGGGGTTCAGGGGACAACAGCACGGAAGCTTCGTCGAACGAGCAGGGCCCGTATGACGGATCGACGGGAGATAAGGGCGTGCAGGAGTGGAACGGAGGGTCGAAAGATGACGGAAAAGATGGCGGAAAAGATGACGGAAAAGGAGACGGAAGCGATGGAGGGGCGCAAGGGAAGGGCGGGGCGGAAACCGCCGGGTTCAAGATGAAAGACGTGAAGCGCGCCAATTCCGTGAAGCCGCAGAAGATCGACGGCTGGTTCGCAATTCACGATGGTTACAGTGGCGAAGCTTCGGCGCTAAAGTCGGCTGACGTCATCTTCTATGGCGACTCGCTCATAGAGGTACAATAGATACTATACAGAGTGGGGCAGGTGTTATACATTGAGGCACTAAAGTTATAATACAGAGGGAGGCTAATGATACTATAGAGATGGCTCACTGTGTGATACCAAGGAGGGTTGAAAGAGGAAGGCAGTCCGGAATGGGTGCTGAAGTTGGGTTTCTTGGCCTTTCTGTGCAGGGATGGAGCGAGAAGTTTCTGGGAAGGCAGCTGGGACTCTACGCTGGTGTCAGGTACAATGCAGAAACTTTTAATTTTCTCTCTTTATTCTTTTCTTTGTTGGTGCTGCCGGCGAAGGGTCTGTCCTAAGGGTGCTGTTTCTAGCATTGGCATGCACCTGCATAGTGCGCATGCTTCCGCTTGTTGATGTTTGGCCAATTGTTGTCTAAGAATCCTCAACCATCGTTTCTGTGCCTGCGTGCTGCTGCTGCTGCTGCTGCTGCTGCTGCGTGTGGCTGCAGCGCCGTATTCGATGCTCTCAAGGCGTCTCTCGGTGCGGGGAGGGAGGTGCGGGCGTTTGGGATTGCTGGCGACACAACGGACGACCTTATATGGAGGCTGGAGGTGCGGATTACCGTGTGTGTGTGTGACTGTTGTGACTGACTGGGTGACTGTGTGGCTGTGACCGTGTGTGACTGCTGGTGCTGGCGACACAAAGGACGACCTTATATGGAGGTTGGAGGTGCGGAATACAGTCAGTGTGTGTGTGTGTGTGTGTGTGTGTGTGTGTGTGTGTGTGTGTGTGTGTGTGTGTGTGTGTGTGTCTTGCTTCCTACCAATGCCCCAACGTTCCCTCATTTCTCCTCTTTCCCTCATTTCCTGTCCTTTCCTCCTCTCTCCTCTCTTTTTCCTCCCCTCCCCTCCCCTACCCACCTCTCCCTCCTCTCCTACCCTATCCTCTCACCTCCTCTCCTCCCCTCCTCCCCTCCCTCTCCCCACTTCTCACGCCGTGACCCCAACACCCAAGCAGAACGGTGAGCGCCCATCCTCTCTCAGCCTCACGCTGGCAGTGGACTGCGTGGACATACGTGGGCATAAACGACGTTTTCGAGTCTCTTCTTGTCAACCCCCCTTCTATTCTTCACTCCCACTCTTCCCCTTTCTATCCCCTTCACCCAAGCAGAACGGCGAGCGCCCATCTTCTCTCAGCCTCACTCTGGCAGTGGTCTGCGTGGGCATTAATGACGTTTTCGAGTCTGCTACTAACGGAGGCGTGGACGCGCAGGCGATTGCTAATAAGGTTCGGCTTCTGAAGTATACTTTTCTGCTCTCTCAAGTTGAAGTGGAAAGTAAAGAACCAAATGTTTAGTATTCGTTCTTACCTAACTATAACGGGTTTGCGTTTGCAGTACTGTACAAGAGTATCGAGTTGTCTCGAATTCGGCTTTTGGTTGAAAGCGAAACTACCTCCCTGCTTGGACCCCCGTGCGTTTCTTTGCAGATTGACGATGTGGTAACCGCAATTCGCGCATCACAACCCACAACGAAAGTGCTCGTCCTTGGCCTGTTACCTGAGGTGAGCTTTCTATTCAACAGCTTATTTATGTTGTCTATTTTAAGCTGGCTTCAAAAGCGTAAGCACAGTGGAAGTAGCAGGAACATGACATGTAGACCGAGGGAACAGCATTTAGGAAAAACGAGAATAGTTAAAAATAACCTCAAAACAATACCCTTCCCACTCTCCCCACCCTCCCTCTCCCGGCCCCCTCCCACTTCCCTTGCACCTCTCTCCGGGGGTACCTTTCCAAGTCAACACAACCAGAACCCCAGCCAGGGCAAGTCAACGCCATTCTCAAATTCCCTTCCACCCTCCTTGCACCCTGTTTCCAACCTCTTTCACCCTCTACCTTCACACCCTCTCTCCAGGGGTACCTCTCCAAGTCATCACAACCAAATCCCCAGCCAGGGCAAGTCTACGGCATTCTCAAAATACCTTCCACCCTTCTTGCACCCTGTTTCCAACCTCTTTCACCCTCTTCCTTCACACCCTCTCCCCAGGGCTACCTCTCCAAGTCATCAGAACCAGATCCCCAGCCAGGGCAAGTCGACGCGGTTCTCGCACAGTCAATTCCAGGTCAGCTGCTGGTAGTAGTTCTGTCTTAGTGGCAAGTCAACGCTGTTGCCCTACTGTCAATTACAGGTCAGCTGTTGCTAGCAGTGTCTTGAGTGTCAAGTCAACGCTGTTCTCACATAGTCAAACACAGGTCAGCTGCTGGCAGCAGTTCTGTCTTGAGTGGCAAGTCAACGCCGTTCCCCCACAGTCAATTATAGGTCAGCTCTTGCTAGCAGTGTCTTGAGTGGCAAGTCAACGCCACTCCATTCTCTGTACCCATTCCAATCTTATTTCATCATTTTGTCGCTCTGGCGCTGTGCTTATAAAGATCTGAAACACTTGTTATTCACGAGTACCCTACCCTTGACTTGCTTCTCCTGTCTCGATGCAGATGGCACGAGCACCTACTTCCTAGATTGTAAGGATGCGTTCCTTAACGAGGATGGCCTTCTGCTTGAAGACCATTACATCAGTGTAAGCCGTTGCCTGTAATAAGTGTCGGGGAAGACTATGCATACAGCCATGGGTCAAGTGGTGTATAACGGCGTGTCTCTGCCAAGTGTGAATGCAGCATTATATCTCCCTATGCCCCCTTTTCCCCCCCTTCCCCCCCTCACTCCTTCTCACAGGACTCTTTCCAGCGCCTACACCTCTCAGCAGCAGGCTACGACGCATGGGCCAGATGCATCGCCCCGCAAGCCCAGGCCATCCTTGGGTAAGTCTGAATATATTCATGTATTTAAATATATGACTAATAAATATATTTATTATTATTATCCCGCCATCTTTTTCCCTTTCCGCCATCTTCCTCTTGTCTCATCCTCCTGTAGGCCTGCCTCATTGCTTTTCCCTTCTCCAGACCCAGGGCGGTGGCACATCCTTTTCCATCTCATTGCTTTTCCCTTCTCTTCTCCTCTTCCTTCCTCCCGCACCCCACAGGGAGAAGCCTGTAGGCCTGCCTGTGGCAACACCTCCAGCCCAGGGCGATGCCAGCAGCCCCAACGGCCCTCCTGGTGACTCTCCTCCTTCGCTCCCCTCCCCTTCCCCTTCCTCACCCTCCTCACCATCCTCTGCCTCCTCTCCCTCCTCTCCGTCATCACCTGGATCACCTTCATCTCCCTCTCCCTCCTCCCCTTCCTCTCCCTCAACTTCTGACTCGCCTCCCTCTGCGTCATCGCCTCCCTCATCCCCTTCCCCTTCTCCTTCCACTCCCTCCACTTCGCCCTCATCCCCTTCCCCTTCTCCTTCTTCTCCCTCCACTTCGCCCTCCTCTCCCTCCACTTCCCCTTCTTCCCCCTCTCCTCCCACCACCAACACCTCCTCCCCGGACCCTGCTCCCCCACCCAAATCTCCCGATTCGAACAAGAAACCTCCCACATCACCCGATCCCCTCCCCCCTACACCTTCCTCCCCCTCCACCACTCCCGCTGATCCCTCCTCCAACTCAACTACCCCTGAAGAGCCTTCCTCCGCTTCACCTTCCCCAAAAAACCTTCCGAAAAACCTTCCAAAGGACCTTCCAAAAAGCCTTCCTCCCCTGCTCTTACCCCCCAAAATAGCTCCTACCCGACTCTCCCTGGAGAAATACCCGCCACTCTTACGCCTATCCCTTCCTCCTCTTCTCCAACCCCCCCTTCCTCCACTCCTAGCCCCCCCACCTCCGCTCCAACCCCCCCCACCTCCGGTCCTCCAACCCCTGTGATGGAATCAAACCACACCATGTCTCCTAAGAAAGAATCATCAACAGGGGGTGCTAATGGTGCTGGCTCTGGTGCTGGTGACTCAACAACTGATAACGGCACTGCTGGTTCTGGTGCAGCTGGTGCAGGTGCTGGTGGTGGTGTCGCCGGTGCCAGTGCTGCTGGTGTTGGTTCCGGTGTTGCCGCTGCTAGTGGTGGTTCAGCCATTCCTGCAGGCCAAAGCGCCTCGAAAGCAGCAGCAGGAGCTGAAGCCAACTTAGGCAGGTGGCAACTGCTGATCAGTTCCCTCCTGGGCCTCGCTTGTACTTTATTCTTGGGGGTGTGGTGATGGACGGAACCAATGGAAGGCTGAGCAGCAAGAGCTGCAGCTAGCTTTGGCGGGTGGCAGCTGCTGGCAGCTATCATCCAGCTTATTTGCTCGGGGTTTTCTTCTAGGCTGTGCTCTGCCGTGTTGTGATGTGTCATATAGTAGGATTTAGTGTTGTGCAAGTTAGCTCCTTGGTGCAGTGTAATGTAAGGCATATAAGTAATGAAGTGTTAAACATAGTAACTTAGGAGATTAGGGCTTAAGGGAGGGACTAGGAACGATGGCGAGGAGTTTGGCCAAAAGAGAGAGGTTGCACTAGAAAGAGTGGTACAAGATATAGGCAAGGCAAAGGGTACACCACCAGCAGTTGATATAACTAACCTAATACACTAGTAAGCTGTAGGCAGGTATAAGATATGCAATATAAATTAACACACCCCCGTAACTGCCTACGGCTATAGCTAGTGGTGTCTGGTAGCAGGTCGCCTGAAGAGCAGTTGCTGTAGCTGGGATACGCACAGAAACAGCGGTGGCTGATCGGCAGCACCTCTGACTGCCAGAACGGAGAGAGGAGAGCGTAGGCTGCCGGTGTTACACACCAACGGTTGGATAGGAGGAGGAAGCGTGGCGGAGGGCGTAGGCTGCCGGTGTTACACACCAACGGTTGGATAGGAGGAGGAAGCCGGTGGTGTACATGAGGCGGATGAGAGGAGCAAACAAGCGGAGGAGGAGGTGGCTGGAGGAGAGGAGATGGGAAGAGGAGAGGACAGGAAGTGCAGCGGAAGGAGGAGGAGAAGGGGAGGCGGCTGCCTTCAAATACCCGCCACCCCCACACCCTCTTCCCCCCCCCCCAACGCGGCACGCACTGCAAATGCACGGGCAGCGATGATGAGGAGGATGAGGGAGGGGCGGGAGGATTCAAGGGGGCTTAAGCACCCCCGTAGCCGCGGGCGCGAGCCCCGCAACCTCACCCCCGCAACGTCCACCGTAGAAGAGAGCGGCGGCAGGTGCGGAGGCGAGGAGCGGGGTAGCAATGGCGGGGGCGCTGGCGGCCGCTGCTGGCGCTGGCGCATGTCGCTGGCGCTGGCGCAGGTGACCGGCGCAGGCGCTGGCGCTGGCGATTGCAACAATCGCTGGCGCACGGCGCTGGCGCTCGCGCAGGCGTCCGCGACGGTCGGAGGCGCTGGCGACGGCGTCCACGGCCATCGGCGGGGCGACGCTTCAGTGCGCGGGACGGGGCGACCAGCGCGTGGGGCTGGCAGGACGAGGCGGGCAGCACGACGGACGTGAGGCGCCATCGCGTCCATCGCGACCGTCATGCTGTGCGCCGTGACGAGCGCCACGACGGGCGCGACAGGAGCTGCGACGAGCAGCGCGACGGGGGGAGCGATGGCTAACGGCGGGCTCATGAAAATAAAGTGGCCTAGGATCAGGCCAGCTCTGATACCATGTTAAACATAGTAACTTAGGAGATTAGGGCTTAAGGGAGGGACTAGGAACGATGGCGAGGAGTTTGGCCAAAAGAGAGAGGTTGCACTAGAAAGAGTGGTACAAGATATAGGCAAGGCAAAGGGTACACCACCAGCAGTTGATATAACTAACCTAATACACTAGTAAGCTGTAGGCAGGTATAAGAGATGCAATATAAATTAACATGAAGCCCAACGTTACCTGGCAAATGTTGTGTTGTGTACTACTGGATATTCTCCTTGTGCCCAAGCCTGTAACTTAGAACAGTATTGGTGGGCTTGAGTGGTCACTTCTTTTCGAAGATGGATAAGAGCTGGTGGAGACTTGGTGTAGTTCTAGGTGCCTCAAAAGTTCCTCCTTTCTGTCAAATGTTATAGCCTATTGTGGGTCATGCTATATGGGGTACAAACAGTTAGGGTTAGGCATATGTACCCCAACCCAATCAATGCTACTCATTCCGCTGTATTCTGTTTCTGAGATGGTATCAGCAGTAGGTTAGCCGTTCCTAAGCCACGCCCAGTATCCGCCGTTCCTAGGCCCCGCCCAGTATCCGCCGTTCCTAGCCTTAGGCCGTCTCTAGCCTTGGCGTACCTTCCCTCCTCCCCGTCTGCCCTATTCGCGCTAGCCAGCCCGTACGCCAGCGCCCTAGCCAGCCCGCGCGCCAGCGCGCACGCTAGCACGCACGCCACCGCGTACGCTAGCAGCGCGCACGCCAGCGCGCCACGCCAGCGCGCCACGCCAGCGCGCCACGCCAGCGCGCCACGCCAGCGCGCCACGCCAGCGCGCACGCCAGCGCGCCACGCCAGCGCGCACGCCAGCGCGCTGCGCCAGCGCGCACGCCAGCGCGCCACGCCGACGCACACGCCAGCGCGCTACGCCAGCGCGTCACGCCGACCAGCGCGCCGCGCGGCCCGCCAGCCAACGCGCCGCGCCGCTCACCAGCCAGCGCGCCGCGCCTTCCGCCAGCCAGCGCGCCGCGCCGCCCGCCAGCCTGTGCACCGCGCCACTCGCCTGTCCGCATGCCGTGCCGCCTGCCCGCTTGCACGCCTGCGTGCCTGCTCACACGCCTCTGACTGTCTCACCCTCCCGCGGCTGGCAGCCGCATTCTCTCACTTTCGCCCCCTATAGCGACCTCCCGAGTTCTTCGCTTTGACCCTGAGGGGAGACCTGTTGACTTTAGTACGTGGCTTACGCAGGCGCAGCGCCACCTTAAGAGCCAGCGGCAGGATGGCGTGCACCTGTTCGCACACGCGTCCGGCGCTCAGACCGCCCCTCTGCAGCCTCGGCCGCTGCCCACTACCCCACCGCCTGCTCCTGAGCTAGAGGCCGAGTACCAGCGCCAGCTCCTCGCTCGCGACGTGTGGGAGTCTCGTGACGCCGCTGCCTGCCTCGCCCTGACCGACCTTCTTCCGTCGACAGAGGCAGCCCACTTCGCTCAGGTCGAGTCTGCTGCAGATCTGTATAAGGCTATTGTTGCTCGCTACTCTACTCCCTCCTCTGCGTCGCTCAGTCGCCTCCTCGTACCCTTTATTTACCCTGACCTCGCCTCCTTTGAGACTGTCTCAGACCTTGTTACCCACCTTCGCTCCCTTGACGCTCGCTTTCGCGCTGCTTGCACTGAGGACCAGCTTGCCCTTGCCCCGCCCCCTATGTGGCTTACTATTCACTGGCTAGTCACTCGCCTCCCTGACCGCCTAGCCACAGCCCGCGACGCGCTTCTTCTGACGCACCCCACTGAGCTTACCATCGATCTTCTTGAGACTGCTCTCTCGAAGATCGAGAGTAACCTCCTCACCGTTGCCTCTGCCTCTTCCGCGCCTCCTCCTCGACTTTTTGAGGGGTGCGCAGTACCACAGCTTCCCATTTTCTCTACCTCCCTTGCCACTCCCACGTCTTCTGCCTCTGAGGAGACGGCGGCTGTTTCTGTCTCTGGCGGACAGAAACGTGGCAAGGCCGGCAAGAAGGGCGGGAAGGGCGGCGGGGGTACTGGAGGTGGTGCGGGTAGTGGCGGTGGCGGTGGAGCAGGTGGTGGGAGTGGTGGTGGGGGTGGCTCGGGACCTGACGGCCCTCCTTTCGACGGTGGAGTTTTCACTGGTGGTGAGGGGTTCCAGCAGCAGCAGCAGCCGACTCCTCAGCAGCTGCCACCGCCTGGACAGCAGCAGCGGCAGGGACAGCAGCAGCAGCAGCGACAGGGCCAGCAGCAGCGCCTACCGCAGCAGCAGCCTCAGCAGTGGGGCCCTCCGCAGCAGTGGGGCCCTCAGCAGCAGTGGAGGTCTGCTGGTCCCCCGAGCACTGGGCGCAGTGGCGCCCCCTCCAGTCGGGGACCTCGCGCGGCCGGCCGCGACGTTGGTCCCTGTGAGTACTGGATCCTTACGGGTCCTCGTAGGGACACGTACTGTGGCCGCCCCGACCACTCTGCTGCACGCTGCTTCAGTCGTCTCGACGACCTCTACCGCTTGCACCACGGCCCCTCCGCTCCCCCGCCGCCACGCTGGGGGACGCTGCTTGCTCGTGGCATTGCTGTTTTTGATATGCCTATGGATGATGCTAGGTCTTATGCCATGTATGCTGATGTTGACTATAGTGCTCCTGGATCTGTGTACTTGCCTGTACCTAGCTTAGGATCTTTGCCTGTTGCTAGAGTAGGTGCTAGTGTAGGATCTTGCTTAGCTACTAGTACAGGTACTCCCTCGGCGGACGCGTCTCTCTCCTTCACACTGGACTCAGGAGCGTCGCACTGCTTCTTCCGCGACTGCACGACTCTCTCTCCGCTACCGGCGCCTGTCCCTGTAGCACTGGCCGATCCCACCTCGGGACCGGTCATTGCGACTCACGCCACTACTCTCCCGTGCCCAGCTGCTCCTTCTGGTTCCCTGACCGGCCTCCACGTTCCTACGTTCTCTAGGAACCTGGTTGGTGTGGGCACCCTGGCGAGACAGCACGTCGGTGTCTGGGTTGAGCCTTCTGGTGACACCGCAGTCTGCGTCGACGGTGACACGTACGCCCCCTTGGCCACTTTCCGCCAGGAGCCGGGCTCTGGTCTGTACACCCTCCGCACCGACCCCCGTCAGGTTCCCCCGTCCCACCAGGTAGCCGGGTCCAGTCAGGTTGCTGTGTCAGGTGTAGTTGCTGCGTCGTGCTCGTGTCGGTCGCTTGCCCACCCCACCGTTCTGTGGCACCACCGGATGGGGCACCCGTCCCTTCCTCGTCTGCGCGCCATGTCCAGTCAGCGTCTTGTCTTAGGCCTCCCCCGAGTCCTCCCACCACTCCCGCCGTCCCCAGCTCCTCCGTGCGGTCCTTGTGTCCAGGGTCGGCTTCGCGCCACCCCTCACTCCTCCTCCCTTCGTCCGGCCACCGAGCCCTTCCAGACACTCCACTTAGACGTCTGGGGCCCCGCCTCCCGCCTTGGCCCTGAGCGGGAGAGTTTCTTTTTGGTGGTCGTTGACGATTACTCTCGGTACACCACCGTGTTCCCCTTGGCGAAGAAGTCCGACGTGACTTCTACGCTGATCCGGTGGCTCCTCGCCACCGAGGGCACTCGTGGTCGTCGTGTCAGTTGTCTCCACTCCGACCGTGGGGGTGAGTTTCGCTCCGGCATTCTCGCCAGATTCTGTGCTGAGCAGGGCATCACCCAGTCCTGGACTCTTCCAGACTCTCCACAGCAGAATGGGGTTGCTGAGCGCCGCTTAGGCCTGGTCATGGAGATCGCCCGCACCTCCATGATCCACGCCCGCGCGCCCCATTTTCTGTGGCCCTACGCGGCTCGGTACGCCGCTCACCAGCTGAACCTCTGGCCTCGCGTCTCTCGGCCAGGGGCTTCACCGACCAGTCTTTGGACAGGGTCTCCTGGTGTTGCGTCGAGGTTTAGTGTCTGGGGCTGCTTGGCTCTTGTCCGCGACACCTCTGCGGACAAGATCTCGCCTCGCGCCGTCCCCTGTGTCTTCCTTGGTTTCCCAGAGGGCTCCTCTGACTTCACCTTTTACCACCCACCCTCCCACCGGTTCTTTGACTCTCGTGACGTCCGTTTCGACGAGTCCGTCCCCTACTACGTCAGGTACCCCTCTCGAGGTCTCCCGGTTCCCCCCCCTCCCCTCTTCCTGGCTCCAGCTCCTCCTCCTCCCGACCCTACTCCTCCGGTACCCCCCCCTGTTCCCGCTCCGTCTGGTGTGTCCCACGCTACTCCCCCTCCCTCGGTACCCCCCCAGGTCTCTCCTCCTTCCCCACAGTCGTCCTCACCGCCTCCGCAGCAGCCGTCGCCGCTTCCTTCACCGAGGGTGTTGGTGCTCGAGGAGAGGGCTCTGGCGGTGCTCGCTCTGGGGGTGCTGGCGTTGGAGCTGTTCGTGCACCTACAGGAGCAGCCAGTTCTGGGGGTGTTGGCGTTGGCGCTGAGCGTGCACCTGCCGCAGCTGCCCGTTCCGAGGGTACTGGAGCTGGTGGTGGTGCTGGAGCTGGTGGTGTTTCTGGAGCTGGAGAGTCTGGGGCTGGTGCTGGCGCTACTGGGGGCACCACGGCTGGGGGTGCGGGTACACCTCCCACAGGTGTTGGTCGTGCTGCCGCGAGGGGTCCTCGCTCTGGGGGTGCTCAGCCGGGTTCTGTCGAGGGCGGAGCAGGTTCTTCTTCGTCGTCTCCTGACACCACTCCTCCTCCTCACCCTTACCCGACTCGACACCAGGCCCGTCTTCGTCTTGAGCGTGAGGAGCAGCAGCGTTTGGAGCGTGAGAGGTTGGAGGTTCAGCAGCGGGTGGAGCGTGAGAGGTTGGAGTTGCAGCGAGAGCAGCAGCAGCAGCAGCAGCAGCAGCAGCAGCAGCAGCAGCAGCAGCAGCAGCAGCAGCAGCAGCAGCAGCAGCAGCAGCAGCAGCAGCAGCAGCAGCAGCAGCCGCAGCAGCCGCCGCCGCCGCCGCAGCAGCAGCAGCCGCAGCACCCAGAGCAGCCTCCGGCACCTGTTTCTGGCCTTCGGGCCCTTGGTCTCCCCTCCTCTCCTCCTGTGTTCGGTCCTACGTTTCCTCCTCCGGACTCCACTCCGGCTGTCTTCCCTCGTTCTCGGTCTCCTCCGTCCCCCCCTCCTCTCGCCCACACTTGGGCCTCTCGTCCTCCTCGTGCTCGTCCCTCGTCCCCTGTCACTGACCTCCGTACCGTGTTGTTTCGTCCTAGTCCTCCTCGTTCTCCTCCGTCTGTCCTTCCTCGTCCTCCTGAGTCGTCCCTCACTGCCTCCCTGTCCACTCCGGTCACTGACTACTACCGCGCGTACCGCCCCACTCTCTCTCGTGTTCTCGCCTCTCTTGTTACAGACCCTCGTGCCTCTCCTTCCTCCGTCGCGGTCCTCACTGCCGCTGTCACTGACTTTACTGCTACGCGTCGCCTTGACTACGCCACTCGTGTTGTGGCCGCTCCTCCTGTCCGTCCTCTGTCCGCCGGGGGTGAGTCTGCCCTTGGCTGTGACGTCCTAGAGGACAGACAGTTTGAGCTAGAGTTCCTGGCAGCTGCTTCACCTCATCTCTGTGCCATGCTGCTCACTCCTGAGGGAGACCCCGATGCTCCTGACATACCTACTCCTCGCACTTACGCTGAGGTAGTGTCAGGGCCTTGGGCCTCTCAGTGGAGAGCTGCCATGGACGCAGAGATGGCTTCCTACAGGTCCAACGCACTTACGTTGACGAGGTTCCCCCCCCAGGGGCGAACATCGTTGACGGCATGTGGATCTTCAAGGTGAAGCGGCCGCCGGGATCTCCCCCAGTCTTCAAGGCACGCTACGTGGCTAGAGGGTTCAGTCAGCGTGAGGGAGTTGACTTCTTTCAGACATTCGGGCCCACCCCGAAGATGACCACTCTTCGGGTGTTACTACACGTAGCAGCGCAGAGAGACTACGAGCTTCACTCTCTTGACTTCTCCACTGCCTTCCTCCAGGGCCGCCTACACGAGGAGATCTGGCTGCGTCGTCCTCCGGGCTTCACTGGCACTTTCCCGCCTGGGACCCAGTGGAGCCTCAGACGACCGGTCTACGGTCTCCGCCAGGCACCCCGTGAGTGGCACGACACTCTCCGCTCTACTCTCTCCGACCTCGGGTTTGAGCCGTCTTCCGCCGACCCGTCGCTGTTTGTTCGTCGTGGGCGCACACCTTTCTTCGTTCTGGTCTACGTTGACGACTTGGTTTTTGCCACAGCCGACACAGCTGCACTGGCGGAGGTGAAGTCCGAACTGCAGAAGAGACACACCTGCACTGACCTTGGGGAACTGCGCCGCTACCTTGGCCTGCAGATCTCCAGGGACAGAGCCGCTCGCACCATCACTCTGACTCAGTCACACATGGTGCAGCAGGTCCTTCAGCGGTTCGGGCTTCAGGACTCTTCTCCTGCCCCCACTCCTCTTGCTGTAGACCACAGACTCACTGGGCCTTTTCCTGACGAGCCGTTTGAGCCCAGTGGTCCCTACGCAGAGCTGGTGGGCTGCCTCATGTACCTGATGACGTGCACTCGCCCGGACCTCGCCTTCCCTCTTAGCATCCTGTCTCGCTTTGTTGCGACTGGGAGACACCGTCCTACGGCTAAGAGGGTGGCGAAGTACCTTGGCGCGACATCAGGCATGGGGCTTGTACTTGGAGGGACACAGCCAGTTGTACTCACCGGTCACTGCGACTCCTCCTACGCCGACGACGTTGAGACTCAGAGGTCTACGCAGGGTTACTGTTTCAGCCTGGGTTCTGGAGCTGTTTCGTGGAGGTCTACTCGGTCCTCCTCGGTTGCGACTTCTACCGCAGAGGCCGAGATCTACGCTGGGGCCCTTGCTGCTCAGGAGCTACGCTGGTTGACCTTTCTGCTCACTGACCTTGGTGAGCGGCCGAGCTCTGCACCGACCCTGTTTGCTGACAACAGGGCGATGATTCTCCTGTGTCGTGAGCCTCGACTGGAGAGCAGAGTGAAGCACATCGACGTCAGGTACTTCCTCCTTCGAGAGTTGCAGAGACGCGGGCAGGCTCGTCTGGACTTCGTGGCCTCCGAGGCCAACACTGCAGACATCTTCACCAAGGCTCTTCAGCCTTGTGACCACCGCCGGTTCTGTCTGCAGTTGGGCCTCGTTGAGACTGGGTCGAGAAGACTTCAGTAGTGAGTGCTTGTCTCTTGTCTTTGCTTGTACTGCATATAATTGCATATACACTCTTGAACTGGCCTTGTGGCCGCTGTTTGCGCTCAGACTGTGTGGTGACGTTGTGATCCACCCTGAGCTTGTTTTGTCTTTTGTTTGTGACTGGTCTTGTGACCTTAGGTTGCGTTTCTTGTTGCTTGGCATTCCCCACTTAGGCTATGGGGGTGTGTCAAATGTTATAGCCTATTGTGGGTCATGCTATATGGGGTACAAACAGTTAGGGTTAGGCATATGTACCCCAACCCAATCTTTGCTACTCATTCTGCTGTATTCTGTTATACTGAGACTTTCATAAGTTGACTCTAACTGTACCGTATTCACGGAAACTTGAATACTGGAGAAATTGTGGAATGATTATTTCTAAATGTTTGTTGGAGGATAAATATTCTAATCTCGCAAGTGAAGAGTTGACATCACATGCAGCTTTGATGTTTGTTTCCCTTCAGGTGAATAGACATTTGTATTTATAGGAGGCATGCAACAAGCACAATGTTGCGTGTAATAGGCGAAGCTATCCAGGTTGCATCAAGGATACCGACTATCGGGAATGTTCTCGAGGTCCATCAAAATCTTCTTCCGTAAAAAGCCCAAGGCGCGACGTGCAAATCTAGATTGTGGATCCTAGGGTTTCTCTCGAGCCAGGGTAGCCAGGTCTACCCCTGCTGGAGGTATTTCGGGTCAACCAAGTTAGCACGCTATCATCTTCTTTTTTTCGTTAGGCACGACCTTACGCCGCCCTTGAAACCCGCGTTTCCGAGTCTGAAGGAAGTCTATGCGCCATGCAGAGGCGTTCCGCTTCACAGGTACGAACGGTCTCGGTCAAAATAATCAACCTGTGATTAGCATCGTCAGGTTTTGTGTCCAATGCAGATATATACAGATATCAATTGTCACCTCATCACAGATTTCAACGGACTTAGTGGAGGTAGATTGAGTCTACCACCTGCGTCGACGCTTAATGCATTACGTTAAGGACTTGTCGCTGGTATCAACGCGTATCACCTATATTTTTTGCCTCTTCGTTCTCGTTGTCATCGCGTGAAATTATGTCACTGTTCTTGATTTATTCCCCAACCCGGTTCATCGGCCGGCCAGGATGATCGTCATTTCTCCTTTCGTTGTCTACCCCTTTTTTAACCAGGATTACAACAACCACGCTGATCGGGACCGGTGGGGTCGCTAGCCGGAGCGGGACCGGGATTGGGACTGGGACAGAGAGCGAGTTTACTTTTGGGTCGACTTAAAAGTCAACTGGGCGAAAACGATCGTCATTTTTTCTTCTCGTTGTCCCCCCCTTTTACTCGCCAGGATGACAATCACGCCGATCGGGACCGGTGGGATCGAGAGCGGGACCGGGACCGGGACCGGGATTGGGACTGGGACAGGGAACGCGATCGGGACCGAGACAGGGAGCATAGGGATAGGGATAGGGATAGGGATAGGGTGAGAGAAAGGGATCGAGACAAGGATTGGGAAGGGGATAAGGAGAGGGATCGTGGTGAGAGGGAGCGAGATCGAGACTTGAGGGAGAGAGATTCCGACCGAGAGAGGGAGAGGGAGAGGGAGACTAGCCGGGAGAGGGAGAGGGAGCGGGAAAGGGACAGAGATAATGACAGGGACAGGAACAGGGGCAAAGACAGGGAGAAGGATGGGGAGAGAGACGTTGGTGGGGTAGAGAAGAGCGAAAACACGGATTTGGGCCAAGAAGGGGATAAGCAACAGCAGTTGCCACTTGACCAGTTCTTACAGCAGCAGCAGCAGCAGCAGCAACGGCTGGAACGCGAGAGAGAGGTTGAGTCGGAGCGGCAGCAGCGGATGAAAACGGAAGGAGGTGTAGGGGGAGGGGGAAGAGGAGGGGGTGGAGGCGCGGTAGGAGGGGAGGGAAGGGGAGGAGGAGGAGGGGGAGCGGGAGAAGCAGGGAAGAGCAAGGGACCTCGAGAAGCTAGGCAGCTGTGGGTGGGTAACGTGACCCAAGATGTTAGCGAGCGTGAGCTGTCAGACGCGTTTGGCCGCTTCGGCCAGGTGGAAGGCCTCGCGATCCTCTACCAGAGGGAGTTTGCTTACGTGGACATGGCCACGTCAGCACAGGCCAGCGAGGCGAGGCGGGTGCTGGCAGGGAAGCCTCTGCGCCCGGGCCTGCTGCCGCTGAAAGTGGAGTTTGCATATGCCAAGGGGTCAGCGGCGGGCGGAGGTGCGGCACAGGTAACCCACTTCTCTTTTGTTCATTATGTTGTTAAGATTCTCAGTAGCCGCTGCGTCCGGGCCTGCTGCCGCTGAAAGTGGAGTTTGCATATGCCAAGGGGTCCACAGGCGGAGCAGCGGCACAGGTAACCCTTTATGTTGTGTTTCTGTTTTGTTTCTTGCCCTTATAAAGGGCAACCCTTTCCGTGCGAAGGTATCTATGTTCGTTTTCTTCTCTCCCTGCTTTCTCCTCTACATCCGCCACCAGCTAGTCAGCCGAAAGAGAAGGAGAGGCCACGGGGGGCGGGCGTGCGAAGGGTGGTGTGGGTGGGGTGGGGGCCAGCACACGTCGTTCCGGAAGAGATCGACGCGGAGTTCCGGCGGTTCGGGCCCATCGAGGACCTGCGCTTCCACCCCGACCGCGCCTGCGCGTTCGTTGACTACCGCTTTGAGGACGACACGCAGGCCGCCGTGTGACTGTGTGTGTCTGTTGCCCCATGCTCAATCCTTGGTGTTTTTTTGCTGCCTTCCCTGCCCTGCTTCCTCCACCGCAGTCGGCACCACCAGCCAGCCAGCCAAAGGAGAAGGAGCGCCCGGAGCGGCCGCGGGGAGCTGGGGTGCGGAGGGTGGTGTGGGTGGGGTGGGGGCCGGCACATGTAGTCCCCGAGGAGATCGACGCGGAGTTCCGGCGGTTCGGCCCCATCGAGGACCTGCGCTTCCACCCCGACCGCGCCTGCGCGTTCGTCGACTACCGCTTTGAGGACGACGCGCAGGCCGCCGTGGCGTCCATCAACAACGTCCGCACGCGCGACGGCGGCGTGTTCCGCGTTGAGTTCGCGAAATCGGGCCCGCATTCCGGCGGGGGAGGAGGGGGTAGCGGCGGCGGCGGCGGCGGCGGCGGCGGCGGTGGTGGTGGTGGTGGTGGTGGTAGAGGAGGTGGTGGGGGGAGTGGGGACGGGTCTCCTAGCGAGATTCTATGGGTGGGGTTTCCGAGCACGCTCACAGTCACAGAGGAGCGGCTCCATGCGGCGTTTTCCCAGCACGGGCAGATTCGGCGCATCAAGACGTTCCCGGGGCGCACGTACGCGTTTGTGGAGATGGCCACGTGCGAGCAGGCGACGAATGCGATCCGCGCGCTAGACCATGTGCTGTTTAACGACGACCGCGTGCATATCCGGTATTCCAAAAGCGAGTTTGCGTTTATGCATGCCGCAGACCCGCCCTTCTCCTCCCCTGCTGCTGCTGCAGCTGCCGCTGCAGGCGGCCCAGCAGGAGCTGCATTTGGGGAGGGGTTCGGCGAGAGGGGCAGGCAGGGAGGAGGGATGGGTGGTGGGGGGGTTTCTGTTGGTCCGTATGAGGAGGATCGGGGGTTTGGGGGGGATAGGGAGTATGGTCGGGGGAGAGGGCGGGGAAAGGGGAAGGGGAGGAGGGTGAGGGGAGGCAGAGGAGGGAGAGGTAGGGGAGGGTGGGAGGAGTGGGATGGTGATGGGGACTGGGAGTCGCCCCCTCGTGGGCCTGAGAGAGGGGGGAGAGGAGGGAGAGGAGGGGGGCGAGGTGGGGGAGAGGTTGGGCGGATAGGGATTGGGAGAGGGAGAGGGAGAGGGAGGAGTGGGACAGAGGTAGGGAGAGGGACTGGGAGAGAGACGAGCGGGACTGGCGGGACGGGAGGGACGGGAGGGAGGGATGGGATGACAGGGATGAGTGGGATGAGCGGGATGGGAGGGATGAGAGAGATGAAAGGGAGTGGCAGCGGGGGTTTGACTCCAAGCGTCCACGAGTGGACGGCCACTTCGATCCGGATAGCCGTGGCCGCTTTTACGATGATCGCGACGGGGGCCCTTTGCCTCCTCATGGCCCTCCCCCTCATGGCCCTCCCCCTCGTGGCCCTCCCAGCCGCAGAAGCAGTGGTTGGGACGTCGTAGTGCCCCCAGCTGCTTCTGCTGCCTCTCCTGCTGCTTCTGCTGTTTCTTCTGTCGCCGGGCCTCCCATACCGGCCCGTCCAGGCTTGCCTGGGGCTCTTCCCGGCCCCATGCCTCCTCCCGGACCTGGTTTCGTACCTGGAGGGCTGGCTCGGGCGGTTGGGGCTTCGGGTGGCGCGGGGTCGCATTGGAAGGGGACGTTGGCCAAAGGGGGGATTGTGGTGTGCCATGCGCGGGCGATTCCCATCGGTCCAGGCATCTCTGCACCCATGTATGTCATGTGTCTCTTAACAAAGACACGAGTTGTGATGCTGACTCCTTTGGCAATTGTGTGTGTGTGTGCATGCTTTGGTTTTTGCCTGTTTGTTTTCTCTGGCTGTTGAAGCCTCTTTTGTCCTGTCCTTGATTAAGTTCTGAAATGTCCACTGATTCAGTGAGAGTCCAGGTAGCAACTTATTCGATTCAGCACTTTCACGTCTGGTTCCCCTCCTTTCCTCCAGGCCTGATGTGCTGAACTGCTCGGCGCGCACGGAGCTAGACACCCTAGCGAAGCATGTGCGGGCAGCAGCGGATTTCGGAGTGGTGGCCATCATTCCCGAGGCACAGCCGGACGTCCCTCCTTACCATGACCTCGTGCAGTACCTGGGGGAGAAGCGCCGAGCAGGCGTGGCGAAGCTGCCTGACGGCTCCACGCTCTTCCTTGTCCCGCCCTCCGACTTCGCTGTGTCCGTGCTCCAAGTGCCCAGAAACGACTCCCTCTTCGGCGTTTACTTAAACGTCGCTGCTCCTCCTCCTGCTGCTCCTCCCGCTGCGCCCGCTGCTGCTCCTGCTGTTCCCGGTGCTCTCGCTACGCCGGCGCTTCCCTCCGGTTCTGCTCTGGCTGCAGGCGCTGCTGCTTCTGCTGCTAGGATGCTGCCAGCTGGGATGCCACCAGGTGGGATGCTGCCAGCTGGGGTGCCGCCAGGTGTTCCGTCAGGTGCCCTGCCAGGTGCTCCGCCAGGTGCCCAACAAGGCCTGGTTTCTCCCAGTCCTCTTCCGCAGGCCACCCCCCTTCCTCTCCCGCACACAGGGCTGATGCCCCAAGGGCAAGCAGGGAGACCTCCTTTGCCTCCCACCCAACAGATTCAGGGTCAGCAGCAGCAGCAGCAGCAGCACCAGCAGCAAGATGGACCCGCCTCTTTTAGGTGGCAGCAGCAGCAGCTGCCGCAGCAGCAGGGAGGGGGAGTAGGCCTGTCCACCCAGCCTCTTTCGCCGCCCCAGAGACCAGTGCAAGCACCAGTGCACCCATCCGCGGCGGTTTCCTTGCCTCGTGCCCCTGGCGCTGGTCCTGGTCCCGGGTTACCACCCGGTTACCAGCCTCTGTCCTTCACACCTCCGGTCCCTCCTAATGCCCGTGCTTCTGCCTCCCCCATCCCCCCTGCTGCGCTTCAACTGATACGCCCGCCTGTGGGTGTGACTGGGGGAAGCACCGAGGGAGCAGGGACAGGGACAGGTACAGGGGCAGTGG